>CM050215.1:1617500-2102500 GCA_027475355.1 Coilia nasus | reverse complement strand
GCAGCACACACTTTTTAAAAAAGCAAAGAACCATCTGCTTTAAACTGAACAGGCATAAGCAACTTTTTGCTAAAATGCCATGCACAAGAAAGACCAAGCAAAGGTCTTGCAACTATGCAGCCATCATGGTAATGACCCACTCAGCTGTTTCCGGTAAAAAGGATAAGGTGTCTGGATACACTTCTATAGAAAAAATATACAGTAACAGTGCAGTGCATCTTGTGAATGCATTTAAATCTGACATTAACATATGCACCTATTTTTTGCAAACTGCTCCAAAAACTCCAAAAAAGCCTTTTAAATATTGATTCACTCACTGTGCAGGTACCTTTCACAGATTAAGCATCGCTGTGGAGACAGTGGAACTAAAGACGGTACATAAAAGTGAGGTGAAATGTTGGCATTTACAGCAACAATTAAGACAAAGACTTGCCATTACAAATCCACATTAACATTTCTGTCTGTGAGTTATTTCATCATTTATAAGTAGAAAGATATCCAACATCAAACTATGACTGGTAAAGCAGATAAAGCAGACATATTGTACCTTTCATAGGCATGATACTATTGGATCCTAAATGAAGATCATATACATTCTAGATCATTGCTAAAACATTTCAACATAACATGCCATTTTGAGATTTGGACACTTCAATAAGCTACACTAGCATTGTATCCTTACACAGTAATACCCCAATAAACTACCCTAGTGTAGTATAGATTCAGTATCAGGTCTGGTCTAGATTTCGTGTTACAGTTTTTCTCCATTGGTTTAGGTCATTTCTTGAAACTGAGATGACATTTCTATAATTATAAGGTAATTTGGCCAAACAGTCTTACAATTCTGCGCAACACTTCAGATAACCAGCAAAATGTCATATGTCTCCCAAAACTGTTCATTCATGCTTCAAAATTAAATCGTTTTCCCATATAAATAGTCAGTACCATAAAAATGGCAAAGATCCTTCTCAATTGCTTTGGCCCCTTTTTTGTTCATTTAGTGCTTCTGTGAAAATAACATGGATGGTTCAGCACAACTACATGGATCACCTGCAAATGCTCACATCTCTTCCAAAACAGTTTACCCATGTGTCAAAACTAAATTCCCTTCTCGCATAAATAGTCAGTGCCCCCAAAATGCATTGTTCCTTTGCATTGTGTAAGCACTGCAAGTCAAAATGCTTAGATGTTTTGTCATTATGGCAGAGGTCTAGCTAAAGGAATACAATTATGTATAAAAGTGGGAAATGAGAGCAGCCTCCAAAGTTTGACACCACACACACTGCACTCATTCTGCTGAGGAAATTGCAACTTGTAATTTAAATTTTTATTCACACATACAAGTACATTTCACACATTAGAGAACCTAAAAGGAAAATGAATATAGTATTCTGTGTATACAAAATATAAAAACCCACCAAAAAATAACCAATAAAGTTTCAAAAATGTCACTAGCCACCGTTGCTGTCACCCCCCACCCTTTCCTGATCACTATCCTCATCCTCCTGGCCATCCATCCGCTGCTCTCTGTTGGGCCACAGATTTTCATCCACGTCACATCTGATGTTTTCCCTTGCGATGCAGCATGGTAAGAAGCGGCGTGAATGTCTAAGCCATCCCCTACACTGATCCCCAGTGATGTCCTCACAGCCAGCATCCATTGCATTGAGCAGGGACCTCTGACCTTGAGTGTGGTGTTCGTAAACTCTCCACCTCCAAGCAGAGAAAAACTCCTCAATTGAATTGAGGAACGAAGAATATGGTGATAGTAACACATTACGCATTCTTTAATGAGTGGTGAACCATGCCCTGATGAGTGGGCCACGGTGGAAGTTCACATTGTCCCACACAATGACAAACTGTAGTAGGTGGGGCCCTTTGAGACCCCTCTCATTTTCTAGGACTAAATCCATATACAGTTTTTACCAATCATTTTCACCCGTGTCTCAATACCATGTCTACTTTTTCAAAACTCTTAACACAATGTGCTTCACCAACATGCATCTGAGCACATCAGTTAACATTTGCTGCCAAAAGCACTACAGCTACCAAAACTCTTCACACCCAAAATTACTACTGCTGCTGTAACTATAACACATGCTGTCATCGGCAAGACTACAGTGGCAGTCAATGTCCAATACGCTAAAAAAGGCAAACAACTTGTAACAAATCACATAAACTCTTACTTTTGTCCTACAGTTTGTCACATTTTACTGATATGTAATGTAAATACACACTTTGAACCATACCATGTGTTATCTTCACCCTGTGCTTACATATACATTGTGTTCTACAGCAGAAAAGTTCAGATGGCATTACTGGCATCACTTAGAGTTCCTAAAAGTACAGTATGTTATACTACAAAAGGAAATCCATGTAAATGTATGTAAAGATAGTTGTTGTCTGTAGAAGTTGGTTGTGGCCCAACCTATTGCAATGATCTATGGTTCTCCTGCATTTTGGATAGGCCATGACTTACAGTCACTTTTTACATGGTAATCTGTTGCCCACAGATATGCAAATGTAATCTCTTTGTATACCTGGTAACAAGCTATACTGTAACAATTCAAAATTCTATAGAAATGGATAAGTACGTATAAAAGTGCTAATTATTACTGTAATAATTATTTGGCTAAAAGATTATTGTCTCAACTACATTATTTCAGTTGTATGACAAAATGCAAAATGTTGTGTTTTGTAACATTGTTTTCGATTTGTTTTAGGTTTGACCCTAAAGTTAACCGTTTTGGTAAGAGTATCCAAATGTCTGCAAAAATTAGCTGTAGTTGCACATACTACATCAACTGAGAGAAGTACTAATGAATTTTGGTTGAAGTGGTAATTGAACACAATTGTGTCAAAGCAACGTGAAAGAGAACAGTGTTTGGCTCTCATAGTCTATGGTTTATGCAAAAGTGTTAAGAGTTTTGAAAAAGTAGACATGGTATTGAGACACGCGTAAAAAATATTGGTAAAATCTGTAAAGACGATCCAGAAAAAAGAAGGAAGCTTCTGGGTGTTGTACGGGCCCAAGCTTACAATGGGCATATGTAGAGCGTGGCACATTAGGCTGCACTCGGCACCCTGCTTCTGCCATTGTGAGGCGATGGTTGATAACGTGGTCCGTAATGGTGGCCCAAATTTCATCTGGCCTCTTCCCCCTATTCCACCACCATGCACCCTCACTCCTCCTCTTCCCCCTCCTGTACCACCGATTCAAAATCATACACAACACCTGTCAGGTAACTCAACAAACCGTTGGATTGGTCATCTGCGATCTCCTTCGTTAGTCAAGACCTGATTTCACCTGTCACCTATTCACCTGACTGTCATGAATTTATGACATGTTCCAAAACATTTATACTGTATTGTATTATATTCTTAACTAATTTTGACAATTGAGCAAACTATTTTGCATATGATGACTTATACAATGAAATTGTGCTGATATGTGTTGAAGAGAACAACCATTACACTGAGAACCAACTGATTGGCAAGATCTATTTATTTGGAAAATGTGCTAAATGTGGGCCGATTGTGTTAACTGTAGGCTACTTGTACATAACCATTTGCAAAGATGCACTAGACACTGGAGACATGTACAACGCATTTGAAATTTGATGAAAGGAATGAGAAATGCCATTCTGTTGTGAAAAATTGCAAGTTGATTTGGGGATTTGTCCATGTTATTTTGAGTATGTCATCTCAGTTTCAAGAAATGAGCCAAACCAATGGAGAAAAACTGTAAACTATATTTCGAGAGTTGCCCATATTAGCTCCGCTCCCACTCTCTCTCTCAAAGCGTTGTTCTTAGCCTGCTCTTGCATTCTCAGTCAGAGATAACAACTGAACTCAGCAGGGCCTCAAGTACACAGATGCTGCGTAATGACCTTAAATCTTCCCTTAAGACCACGGGCCAGTGGTTAAGTGGCGCTTGAAAACACATAAACTCACACTGAGATCCAAATTAAGGACCTGTTTACCTCCCAGCAGGGCCATTAAAAATCTTGGGCACGTGGTCCATCCGCACAGCTCTCTTTAGGAGGCCGCGGGTGGTCATGGGTGTTTGCTTAGGCTTAGGTTTTGCTTATTTTTTAACCCCGACCATTTCCACTCTGGATATTTTAAAATATGTTTTGCATTATAAACTCAAGAATATGTACAATCTTAACATTCTCTTTGTTTACACATGTGAAGAGGACTGTGTCTGAATGGTCACTAACACCTTGAGCATAAACAACAGCGTTTTACTAGAATTTAGATATCTCTGACCTATCACTGTTACAGAAAACAATTAATTAAATTACAGACTATTATTTGCTGTTGTTATGTCAAGATTTCTTTTTTTCTCTTTAGGTGGGTGGATTTTTACAGTAATGGCTCCAAATATACAGTAGTATACATTGCGCATTTCTGCCCCCTATTGGTGAGATTTCAAGTAGCATTTTTTTTATTAGCATTTAGGCCTACACAATTGTATAACCACTGTAAATTGTATCATCATGTGAATTTAGCAGCTCTTTAAAAGTAGCAGGCACATCTAGCCAGCCTGCCAGCTAGACCTGCTACCTCCTTTTAGCTGATGCCCAGGCGGAGTAGTATCGGCCCAGGAGTATCCACCCCCCACTAAATTGGTACGTGTAGCCCAAAATTGTGGCATGCTGTAGCACATGGAGCACATGGCTATATACAGTAGCACTACATGTGCTTGGTGGGTGATTCTTGGCTCTCCCCTCGCACCATCTGCAGTGGGGTAACACAGCGAAGGGGAAAGCAATGCAGAGAGGAGGTGGAGATGGAAAGGGTGATAGAAAGAAAGTGTTTGTGTGTGGGAGAGAGAGAGAGAGAGAGAGAGAGGGAGAGAGAGAGAGAGAGAAGGGATGGGAAGGATAATGCAAATAGAAATGGAGTTAGATAGTCAGTAGGGGTGGGTGCTACAGACTCCTACTTTGGCAGCCCTCTTCCTGGGCTTCCCCCACAAACAGATGGACCAACAAGCAATGATTCTTTTTTTCTTGTTTCTCTCTACAGTAATTTGTCTTTTGGACAAAGAGCGGAGTGGAGCGGAGCGAGCGAGTAACACCCAAGCCTTTTTCCAGAGGGAGATCCCTGCTGGGTGCCTCCGCAGAGTCTGGCCCTCGCTCTCTGTCAGGGACGGCAGGGGCCATCTTGAAATGTTATATGCAAGAACAAAAAATAAATATGTAAAGTTCTATTGCTGCCATTCCCACAACTTAAGAGATTAAATGGCAGTGCCAATTTGGAAACAGTGGCATCATGAACACCAAATTGTACATAATATTTATGAATTGATACCAAACCGTATTCCAATGTTCTCATTGCTGTTGCTTAACTTTGTTATGAATCTCTGTGACCTTCAGTGCCCAAAGTCCAGGTAAATTGTGTGTAAGCCACGTAGGACATATTACTCTAGCCTAAACACTTGGCTTTAAGAAGGTGTGGTATTGATGTGGTATCACCGGTACCCTATTATCATGAAAAAACAACACTGACCTTTTCCTTGACCATATCTGGTTATATGTGTACATTTTACAAGATTTTATATACTGCTTTCTTGTCTGCCTATACCTCATCTCATACAAGACTTTAGTTTCACTAATGTTTTTCCAAGTCTTATACAGCTCTGGAAAAAATGAAGAGACCACTGCAGTTTTTTCTAAAATCAGCATGTTCCAAAAGTTTCATAATCTAATGCAGCACATTGAAACATTTTAAATATTATGTAGATTATTTACATATGCATAGGAAAAAATAACAATAAAGCAACACAGCAACACCACACAACATGCCAGTGCTCAAATCTAAGACATATCTGGCAATGGACCTGCCACACACAGACATTCAGCGTGGAGCATGTGCCTGGAGCATGTAGATAAATAGCTGGGGAAAAGTGGGGTAATGGAGAGGGCGGTAGCTCTCAGCGCTGTCACACAGATGGCAATCAGGCATTCGCCCTCCACACAGACACATGGACACGCAGCACGTGGCTGTAACGAGCAGGTGAGGGGATGCTGGAACATGTAAATGTGTGCATGTGTACATGTGTGCATGTGTGCCGTGTTTGGGCTGCCGTAGTCTTATGCACACATACAAGGGCAGCATGCGAGACCTGCAGGCCAAAACACACACTAACAGGAAAGCATGTGTTTGCATGACAGAGAGAGAGAGCGAGAGAGAGAGAGACAGAGAGAGAGAGAGAGAGAGAGAGGCACGTGGCAAACTCTGCTCTGTTCTCTGAGACTGTCCCCAGAGATGAGCTCATGGGATGCGGGGCGATACCTGACTTGAGCCGTGTCCCAGCCACATGCGACCTGTGTCTGGCCCAGAGCCGGGCTGATCTCAGGGCTCGTCCTTGTGTGCAGAGTGCTGACTGTATGGTTAGTTGGAGTCTGGGCTCCCCCAGGGCTGGATTTAACAACTGCTAAGCTGGGGAGCCACAGGGACCGCTGTCACTCAAGAGCCACAGCGCTTACAAAGCAGAACCGCACCCAGGGCTAGCCAGGGTCGTGTCGGCCAGAGCAGGGGAACATTAGAGGGGGCCTGGCTAGGAGTCGCTAATCACATAGAGGCAGCCGGTTACAAACCGGAATGAACAAATACAGCCTGCACATGAACAAATACACTTTTCTATGGTGGCAGCATCCACAAAGGAATAAATGCACTATTCTATGGTATTACCATACACACAGGAACAAACAATCTATTTTACAGTATTAATGTCCACACAGAAAGAAATACACTGATCCACATTACTACCAGAGACGGTTGATAGCTGTTTGGTGTCTTGCTGAAGGACACTTTAAACCAGCGACCCTCCACCTGGTGGGTGATTCCTTCATCTCCTAAACCACTGTGCCCCCTACTGTTGTCCCCTATGTAACAAGTCTATTGTGTACTTTATGCATGAGCTTACTCTCAACACAGTTACTAACACAGGCAGGGATATAGTGAAGGAAAAAAAAGTTTACCTGTCTCTCAAATTTCAGAAAAGAGATTATCCACCTCTCAACAAAGTTTAACCACCTACCAATACAGTTTATTCACCACAATTTCTAACATTCCAAAATCACACAATGTCATCTATATGTGCACCAGAGATCATTAAAATTCAGTGGAACAGTGGAAATGTTTTGCATGTCTTGCACCATGCATCCACCGCACTGTGATCGCTAAATTTATAGTTTACCTACCTCTGACTTTGCCACTACACCCCCTAAATATAGGTAACACTTAATTTGAAGGTGCTTACATAAGAGTGACATGAGCATGTTATAAACATGACATAACACATATCATGAACAATAATGACACTTCATTTTGTTGCTATTAAGTGTCATTCAGGTTTTGTAATATTAAGTTGATATTTTTTGGGATGCAGACATTGCAAAAACTGATTGACAGTTATTAGCCCCTTTCACACTGCACGACACGGGGTGGCGATGCGGTACGACACACTAATTTAACCAGGGACCGCAGTGTGAAAGCACGGCGTGTTTTTGATCCCTCTTCTGAAAAGGTGGGTTGAGGAGGTGTAGCCCAGTGGCACTGTAACATTACGCCACGCATATTGCTGGGCTTGTACAATGATGTGAATGACCCGTGCATTGGTGGTAAATACACCTGTCTGCAAAGTTTTCATTCGGTTTTTCAAAACAACCATGGGGTTCAAAACAACCAGTTGTTGCTGGCTCTTTGTACAACCATTCAAGGGCAAATGACATGCTACTGTACAGTCAGTGGAGGCTTACATGGGATTGCAAATATATGCAGAGAATATACATTTGATACCAAATTACCATAGCTATTTGTACACAGTACCGTCAACATATGGTACACTATAGCGCTATAATCAAATAATTTACTCTATCCACACATTTTCACCCACGGTGAAAAAACCCACATCACTTAGAATGCACTGGGCGAAAGGGGTCTTTGTGGGGATATTTGCAGTCACATATTTCAGGATATTTACAATATATGGAATGGATGGATAATATATGACCGTGGGAGAAAATGTGTGGATAGAGTAAATTATTTGATGATAGCGCTATAGTTTACCATATGTTGATAGCACCATGTACAAATAGTTACTGTAATTCGGTATCAAATGTATTCTCTGCATATATTTTGATGGATGCCCTCATCAATTGTATTCTCTGCATATATTTTGATGGATGCCATCTGGACATGTTTTCCAACACTAGTAAACAGTAGAGTTATCATCAAACATTTTACTCTCACGGTTAAAAAGCACACAACACAGTGCTTTGTCTCTGAAAATGTGCTGTTTATTTAACATGAAATGTTGTATAAATCGGCATAGCATTTGTCTTACTGTGTCCATACTCATGTCATTGTTTGTGTTTATAAAAAAACGTTTCCCGCGATCTTGGGGTTTAAAATGACACTACGATTACCGGGGTAACAGGAAGTGAACTCGCAATTTGTTTTTAATTCAAAATTATGCATTTGGACTTTGGCTCAGCTTTTACCATTTAAACACATTCCAAACAACACGAAAATGTGGGATATTATTCCTTGCACATTCACATGATGAAGCCAACAGTCATGTACAGCATTTCAATTAAAAACAAATTCCGAGCTCATGTTGGGTGAGTTATACATGATTTATGCGAAGTAAACAGCATATTAAAAAAAAAAACAGTTTGCAGTTTACCTCTGAACTTCTTGTTGGTGTTTTTGTAGTTTTGCTCAGCTGTTTCCCCTGTTTTAAAAGTCCCGATGGTGGGTGGTGGCAGTTGTGAAACGTCACCATACCACACCCTGCGCCCCGTCTCGCCTCGGCTCGTGTTCACATATATGGGTTGCAAAAAAGTTTAGGGTCCAAGGTGGGTCGAATTGGCGTGTCGTTTGGACACGCCACCCCGTGTCGGCAGTGTGAACGCAACAGACGACCCACTAATTTCGGCTGAAATTACCGGTAATTTTGGCAGTGTGAAAGGGCCTACTGACAACAATCATGAACATGAATGACATGTCATTAATGTTCATGATATGTGTCATATCATGTTTATAAAGGGCTCATGTCATTCTTATGTAGACACCTTCAATAAAGTGTTAACCAAATAGTCGACACAACGTCCTTGACTTGATTAGTGTACTCTCAGCAAATTGCTTGATTAGTGTACTGTCAACACATTAAAAACACAATGATCTACTACACCTGTATTAGACAGTCTTTATAAGCAGACAGTAAACACATGGACAAATTCACTGATCTACCCTACCTCCATTATCTCTCTGTAAACACAGTGATAAATACCTTTCTATACCCAAGCTTTTTACTGCCAGTATGTTAAGAAATACACTGGTCTGTTATAGACCTGTAAGCACAATGTCAACACATTAGCAAATACATTACACTGGTCTACTCCACTTCTATTAGCTTTCTGTCAACACAGTAACAAATACATTATTAGTCTACTACACCCTTCCTTTGTTAGTGTACTGACAACACATTTAGAAAAACACAACAATGCTCAACTTCTATTAGCATACTGTCAGCACATTTAAAAACACTGGGCTCTATTTTCCTGATCATATGTGCACTATGTGAGGTCAGTCGCGCAGTTGCTTGGGGGCGTTCTCGAGACAATAGTGAAAAGTGAACATTGCGTCTGGCGCATGGTTCAAAAGAGTTGGTCTTAAATTACCTAATTAATCATAGGTGTGTTCGGTGCGTAACATGCAATAAACCAATCAGAGTTTATACTCTCATTCTCTTTAAAAGCCAGCCACGCCTGTCCGTGGCCTGTTGCTATTACAATTGAGGGTTTCCCTGGACATCAGGGGCGTTTTTCTTTGAAGACCAATCTGCTCATGCATGAGCAGCTACTCTCCGGGATGGAAGAAACCCACCAAAACCCTTATGTGAATATGTTTATTTTTTAAAAAGAAACAAATTGCCCAATAAATGTGCATTACAGTGGTCCCTCGTTATTCGCGGGAGTTCCATTCGAAAAATAACCCGCGATAGGCAAAATCCGTGAAGTAGTCAGCTTTATTTTTTACAACTATTATAGATGTTTTAAGGCTGTAAACCCCCAACCCTACACTTTTCTCAGACAGGCAAAGTTCACACTTGCAAACATACAGCACTTCAGAGTCACACAGCTAACGGTGGAAGATTTACGTAAATTTTACAAGCTGAGCGCATTCTGTGCTGTACAGGAGCATGCACTAAAAAATTGCATATTGCGAAATATTTGCCAGTGTTTGTGTCTTTGCGCTTAGTGAGTCATTAGATTTGGCTACTCAAAAGAGCTAAGTCGTATGCAACTTGACGTTTCACCTCAGTACTGTTTTTGGCATGATCTATGTGTCATTAACCATGCCTTCAGTGGATAGCCACTGTGCCCTAACAGCCACTCATCAAGATTTATATCCCAAAGCTTTATCACCAGAAAACAGCTTTTCAGCAATGCGCGACTGCAACCGACCAGTTTTTTCTTGGTCATTGGTGGTCTTGTGTTTTGGATCCTTATTTTTTATTTTATCTGATGAGCTTTGCGCCAGACCACCCCTTTTCTTTTCGCTGACATGCTTGTGAAGGCGCAGTGTCATCTCCTATCTAGACAACATAAACTTCTGACCAAAAAAACGACAACACAGGCCTGCACAAGAACACAGTATTCTACCTCAGTCTGTGCAGTCGATGTTGTTGACACACAAATATACTGCTGTACACTACTGCAAGACATCCACAATGGTGGCTGTGTACAGGCATTGTTAGTACTCATGTGGCTCACCTCCAGCTTGTGTTTCTGTTTATGAGGAGAAAATTAAAAAAAAGTTGAACTTAAAACAACAAAGACATACTGGAGGACGCTTCCCTATCTAATTTACAGCGAGAAGCTTAAAAGAGGGTAAACGTGGAGTCAGCATCATCTACCTGAGAGAAAATGAGTAATCTCCTGGCCCTCCTCGCACCATAATTCTCATTGGAGGGGCTTATATTGTACCACAGGGTTGCAGTTTAACAAAGCCAAGCAGATAAGGTGCTGGCAAGTAGCAGGCTGCATAAAGAAGTCACATACTCTCTGCTGTGTGTGTCTGTGTGTGTGTGTGTGTGCGCGTATGTGTGTCTGTGCGTGAGTACAAGCTAAATTGAATTCACTGCTTCTGAGCTGGTTTGTGATTTGAGGTTTAAATGAAAATGTTCTGCTATTAGTAGGGCCTGAGGGTTAATCCTTGTGTGTGTGTGTGTGTGTGTGTGTGTGTGTGTGTGTGTGTGTGTGTGTGTGTGTGTGTGTGTGTGTGTGTGTGTGTGTGTGTGTTTGTGTGAGTGTGTGTGTGTGTGTGTGTGTGTGTGTGTGTGTATGTCGGTGCGTGCGTGTGTGTGCATGTGGGTGTGTGTGTGTGTATGCGTGCATGTGTGTGTGTGGGTGTGTATGTGTGCATGCGTGTATGCATGTGCACACATTTAATAAGATACGCAAAACACAACCTCCTTCGCTCTCCATCACATGGAGCTCACCCCAACTCACCCACATGTTTCAGGGAATTATGGGAAGGGCTTTGTGGTTCCAAACTGTCATTTCTCTTCCCTTTCCTTTCTCTCTCTCTCTTTCTTTCCTCCACCCCTGGTCTGTATGCCTCCATTCACATCTGAAACCACATGATGTCTTAGTGTACCCAGAACTGACACAATTAAGTCACTCCTTTTTTTCAGTCTGTGCACATGCAGAGAGGAAGAGGCGGAGCAGAGAGAATGAAGGAGAGGAAGAGAGAGGGGGAGGAGAGAGATGCGGAGCAGAGAGAATGGAGAAAGAGAGAGGAAGGGAGAGAGGAGAAAAAGACAGAGGGATAGAGAGAGAGGGAGAAAGGGAAACAAGGAGAGAAAGACAGAGAGAGAAAAAGAGGGGGGAGGAGAGAGAGGTGGAGGAGAGAGAATGGAGAGAAAGACAGAGAGATAGAGAAGGATGAAGAAAGGGAAAAAGGAGAGAGAGAGCTCTACAGGGATGGCTGACCCACAAATCCTCCTCCTGAACTGCGTGAGGATTAGAGCGGCCGATTTAATTAGGGGCGTGGCAGTTCAGCGAGGGTGGAAGTGCCTCAGCTCCTCTTTTCCTTGGCAGCTGTGGAAAACCACCCTCTTCTCTTCCTTTTTTTCTCTCTCTCTCGCCCTGCCACTGGCATATTGTGATATGTTTTCAGTGGATTTGGGAAGCCCATCTC
This sequence comes from Coilia nasus, assembly GCA_027475355.1. Taxonomy (NCBI): domain Eukaryota; kingdom Metazoa; phylum Chordata; class Actinopteri; order Clupeiformes; family Engraulidae; genus Coilia; species Coilia nasus. Next base: position 2,090,281 of record CM050215.1, on the reverse strand, counting down.
TCTCGCTGTCTCTCCTCTTTCTCTCCCTCTGTCTTTCTCTCTTTCTTTCTCTCTCTCCATCCCTCCTTTTCTCTCTTTCTTTCTCTCTCTGTCTCTCATCTCTTTTTCTCTCTTTTTCTCTGTCTCACTGCCATATTGTGACATGTTGTCAGTGAATTCGTGATGGGACCCCACCTCCCATGTCCCAATGGTGGGGTACGCCATGGGGGTCGCTCAGTAAGTAAGACATGAATGCGGTTGGCTAATGGCAGTTCAAGAACCCCAGTAAATCCAGCGCTTTGCAACAATGGCACTTTGTGAGATTGCTCCCCTAAGGAAATTATCGACATGCTAATTAGGTTTGAAACCAACTCACAGAATTCCCACGTACAGTGGCAGCGAGAGGCTTTCCCCTAGACTGCAACCATTGATGGGTTAGTGTGTTTGTTTCCTACACAAAGTTGTATATTTTAATGTTATAATATATGTTATGTATAAGTTATTATGCTATTTGTGTTTCAATTCATTCAGATGCTTTTCACAAATAATCTTTCCACCTTTGTGATTATTTCTGCTTTCTACTGTAAAACACAATACTCAGTGTTGCCTTAAAAGAAGAAATCACATGACCCAGATACAGTATGATAGTTTATCATACATTTTATTTCAGACTTGTAAATACAGCTTACAAATCAGGTATCAGGCTTACCCCTAACAGTACCCTTCAGTCAGTGATTCTCCTAAATCATTTTCATGACACTTCTGAAACAATGTAAAAATGGCAATTACTGACCTACAAGGAAGTCTGTGTAGGCATCAATTATCATGCACAAGCTTGCTTGCAATGACCACTTTGACTGGCTAGTGAGTGACAAGTGCTTGCAACGATCTGTGTGATTGGTTGATGATTGACAAGTCTGTGCCAGTGAGAAGGCATGCATAAAATGGCCTCACAGAATGATGAGTCAATTAGTAAATTAGGATGGCAAGCTATCACACATGTCTGTGCCCAGGAATTAGCTGAACTAAATGTACAATAAAATGTTACTTTCAATAAAACTTTGACAGCAAATGGGTTGTTTTGGCACAGTGCTGTTATGGCATCTTACAAGTGATAAGTGATTCATTATCAGCCAAAATATTGTGACATGGTTGGTTGTAATTGCAGTGTTGTGATGTTTTTAAAATGGTATTTTGTGAGTGAGGGGTTCTATGTCTACTTCTGACTACTTTTGATTTTTCTCAGACTTATGCTACTTGCAGCACTAAGGCTCTTTGTCAATTAATCTTGGAAAATATAAATATATCACTAAAAATTAAAAGCAATGAAATTAATAGTACATGTACTCACCACAATGTCACTGACACGTTATTTGCTGGGCTTTGTCCAACTTTCTTCAACTAAGCAAGTTGAGAGCTGCTTTTAGCCTTCCTGTGTTTTTTGAATATGGGCCCAGGACTCACATCATCTTAAGGATGGATGATGGCAGTTAAGTGACATTCATGAACCAGACGAGCATCTGTGAGTCTCTAGATATATCTTGTCTGATCTGGAGACAGACACTTGGATGTTTGAACAAGCGTAATCTACTAGATGCCTGATATATCTTTGTTAGAATTGGCTTTCTTTCCTCTGTCTTTAAGATTGGCATTCTTCTGAACTCCTGATCAAGCACACAGAACATCTGCTCGTGTGGCAATGGTGTTTTTCTGCCTGGAACATGAAGACGCAGGCAGATGTCTCAGTAGGTAATTTAGCAATAGTTGTTAAGTAGATATGGATTAGGTAATGAGCTGCCTTTCTAGCAAACGATCTGGCCAATCCCAGTCGAGAAGTGAGGTGATCCATTTCAAGCTAGGCACCTGTCTTTGGGGACGTTTGCCAGTGAGGGAGGGTTACATCGTTTTTTAAACCACCCCTGCCACGCCATCCTGTCATCTTATGCGCACAAGGCAGTCACTGGGTCCAGAAGGTGAGCTCTGAATCCACTTAGCTGCTTGCGCCTATGGTGGAGAACTCGGGGAGCAGGGAGATGCCTAATTATCCCTGCACCAGATGGAGGATTAAACCCTTCGCCTACACCACTCATCCACAAACCCCTGTTTGGCGTGAGCGTCAAGCGCTACTCACACTCTCTCAGCACTAGGCATTGCAGAAGAGAGGCGTGCAGATGGAAGAGGATGTGTGTGTGTTCTCACAGCTCATGAACCAATCCATGCAGTCTGGAGACACGCAATGTGTGTGTGTGTGTGTGTGTGTGTGTGTGTGTGTGTGTGTGTGTGTGTGTGTGTGTGTGTGAGTGTGTTCCAGTGTGTCTGTGTTGGCGTGTGTGTTCTTTCTTCCTGCCATATGCACTCTTGGTCAGAAGGGCAGTGTGCTTTCATGGATGTTGAATAACACTAGGCAGCCCTGTGGATCCTTCTAACGAACACTCTCCTCTCAAGCATCCTTCTTTCAGGAGTCGAGAGAGGTCTGTGTCTGGTGTTGAGATTCCTTGGAGGTTGAGGTTGAGCTAGCATAACAGCTGGAGGGGTGAGATAGTGTTTAGCTGTCAGCTGTAGTCAATGTTGTCTGACTGCAGCCATTTATCATCCATCTTCTCCAGACGCTTGAGAAATGTTGTAGGGTTTTAGATGAGAATGGTTATGTAACAGGCTCCTCTTTTGTTTCAAGGGAATGAATAAACACACCCTGAATCACCCACACACACACACAAACACACAGAGAAACACACGTGCATGCATGCACACAAACACACACACAATCTTCAATCAGGTATCATTGATTCACCCAAGTCTGACACACGGCAAGGTGACATTAGCATGACATCTCATCTGCAACAACAAACCTGAGCCCCATCTGCATCAGTGGCCACGACAGCAGCGATGCCTGTGGCAGTAGGCAGGAGGAAGAGGAGGAGGAGGAGGAGAGAGATGAAGCAGGAGGATGAAGGGCCAGGCACGAGCGCTTGTCTCCATCTCCAATGCAGGTGGTGGCATTTGGGTGACATTTTTGTGTCAGGTTACTTTGTGTATGTGTATCGATGTGTGCATGCATATGTGTGTGTGTGTGTGTGTGTGTGTGTGTGTGTGTATGTGTGTGTGGTGGGACTGGTGGTGGTGGTGGGGTGTGTGTGAAGGGCTGATTGTCTACGCAGCGCATGGTCCAGGGATTGTACCGATAGAGTGTGATAGAGAAGAGGACGCTGAGAGAACATGCTTGATTTTTATTTCTTTCATTATTTATTTCTCATGGTGTGTGGTACACTTTGCCTCGGCTCCTTCACACACACACACACACACACACACACACACACACAAACACACACACACACACACACACACACACACACACACACACACACACACACACACACACACACACACACACACACACACACACACACACACGTACATGCCCACATCTTGGTTTGACCACACATGGCAGTCTTGGGATTATGCAAGCTTATAGCTCCACCAGCCAGCATCCCATCTCTCACCAGCTGTGACTGTGTGCTGTGTTTGTCAGGCAGTTGCATCATCTGCGGGATAGTGACAGCAGGAGTCTCATCCATGATCCAATTTCACGTCCATCTCACCACTGAATGTCTAATTTTCATAATTAAACCACAATGGCATCCAAGGCTTTCATGAGCATGGGACATCATTCCCCTGATGGACAGTAGGGAGCACTGTTTCCCAGTGGGGATATTAGATGAAACTGCTTAGCATGGTGTGAGTGATAAGACACAGAGGTCCCCTGGAAGGAATATATAGGATATCACCCACACACACACACACACAAACAGATACACACCTTCACACACACACAAACACAAACACACACACACACACACACACACACACAGACACACACACTGTCAGAACCACTGGCTTGTAAAATGGTTGAGACATGAAGGGAGACCACACTGATTTGCAAACTTAAACAAGAAATGTTTATTTTACAAAATAAAGCATGTCAGTAGTGTGCTAACCAAAAACAGTGTCGTGCATATCAGTAATGGTAAAAGGTGTAGTGCAGGTGTTGAGTAAGGAGCCAGAGCTGCCGTCAGCCTGACCAAACGGTCTGCCCAGACGAATGAGCCCGAGGTGAGAGAGAGAGAGCAGACGGGAAGGCCTCCTTTTAAACGCCACCCCATCAGCCCTCAGATTGCCCCCACCCAGGTCACAGCTCCCCCTACAGATGTGGAGAAGCCACAGCAAAGCTGGGCGTGACACACACACACGCACACACACAGTACTGGCTCGGTTCTGGTCTGAGGGACTGTGATGGGTGCTGGTCATGAGCAGGAGGCTGATGAGCACTCATTTGCACCTGTGCTGATTCTGGTTAGTCTAGTGAATATGCAGCAGCAGGAAAGCGTAAGAGCCCAAGCCTATTTTGGACTCGGTGACTAAGAGAGGACAACAGGAGAAAAACTACAGTCTCTTTTCCTTTCTTACACTTTAAATAACACTTTCACTGTTCTGAGAAGGGGGGGGGGGTTGTTAGAGAATTAATTTTCTATTTCTTTTCATTTCATTTCTTTAATATAGAAGGGTGAGAGGTTACTTTGACTTTGTCACTGCAAGTGCATATGTGTATGTGTGTTTATGTGTGTGTGTGTGTGTGTTTGTGTGAGTGTGTGTATCAATTTGTGCGAGTGTGTCTGTGAGTGTCTTTGCGTGTGCATCAATTTGTGCGTGTGTGTGTGTGTGTGTGTGTATGTGTGTATGACTCTATTTTAGTCTTGGCTCTCCCTTCTCTGCTCAGATGTGTGTGAAAAGCAGACTGCTCCCAGTGGGTTAACTAATTATGTGTTGAGCTGACAGTATGTCTCACTAGGAAATCCCCTGAAGCATCATGGGGTAAGGCAGGGGAGTGTGTGTGTGTGTGTGTGTGTGTGCACGCATGTGTGTATTAGTGTCTTAGTGTGTGTGTGTGTGTGTGTGTGTGTGTGTGTGTGTGTTCTGTAATTAAACTAAACCAGACAAAAAAGGGACAGGGTTATGGGGGGTTTGGGGTGTATAGGGCCCATGTTGACCCCTGGCAACATAGAATGAGGAGGGTGGCCTGCACAACTTGGAAAGTCTTTCTTTGCAGGTGCAGCTGTTTCAAGGTGAATCACTGTAGAATAATGGAAAAAGCGCGACACTGCTACAATTACGGACAAACCAGTTTTTTTAATCCTTAAGCTGACGTTTCGGTCAGTCAGACCTTCATCAGAGTGGTTCTAGGATACAAAGCACACACTTATATACAAAAGACAGACAGGAAAACAACCAATGAGGTAACATATCCAATTACTTCAGTCAAATGGAAAAGCCATCAGGTGCATTAGGCATTGTAGGTATTCAGAAGACTATTTGCATGTACTATTTGCAAGACAATTCAGAGCATTACGTTTAAAACAAGTTCCTCATGTGTATGTGCAATGTGTATATCCAAAAAGCCTCCCTTTGCAGAAGACCCTTGGCAACATACCTGTAATGTTTCACCCGAGAGCATGAGATTGAGTAGGAGTCAAAGAAATTATCAATATGTCTTCAGCCACACATACACACACACAGTCACAAACAGTTATTTGTCTTCAGGTGAAAAAAATCAGACACCCTCAAGTGGATTATGCATGCCTTTATATACATTTTCTTGTTACAAATAGCAATCAATGAATCCCAGTAAGACTATGTCTATTTATCAATTTTTGAACTTTTGTATTATGTCTGTCTTAAGAGGGAAGTGGACTTGACACAAGACTCTGGCTAGCCACTCTCTTCCTGCCTACAGCAGAGGCTTCCTTAAGTCACCATGGCAACCTGTGGGATATTCCTTTCATGTTCATGTGAGGAGGTAGGGCCTCTAGCACTAAATAAAGTTCTTTTGGAGAACCCTTAGGACTAAACTTAGCTATACTGAATGGACCGTTACTGTAAGACCAGATAAAAGTCTACTGAAAGGCTGCTCAAAGAACCAAATAAAGCTCTAACTGGTCTGTCATTGAGACAAAATGAAACTCAACTGAAGGGTCTTCAGGACTAAATAAAGCTCCAACAGAGAGTGAGTTTAGATGAGCCCCACTTTGCCATCAACTCTCCATCTCAACAACTACACCACTTAGCATAAGTGGGGCATGGCAAAATGGCTTTTTCTGATATGTCTGTGTGCTGTCCCTTTGTATTCAGCTGTTTTTTGTTTTACTTTGTACAATCTTTGGCTGGCAATAATCCCCTCAAAACCCTTCTGTCTGTCTGTCTATCTGCTTACATATCTAAGTAACTTTCACAGGTGCACCAATCACTTTCACTAATTGTTTAACAGTGATTGTTATGTTTAGAAAGCTCTAATTCTTTCAACATCATTATAGTTTCCATTTATAGACTAATCAGTACATTAGAGTGTTCCTATTAGCGTTTCTCCGGGGGCTATGTTTGAGCACATAAAATGGCTCTTCGACTGGTACCTTGAGGCAAGGCTGTAATCTACACACAATTACTCAAAGAAAGCAATCAGAAATGTCCGCCTCTTGTATTTTGAATAAAAACCATGATTTTATGTTGAACATCCACAGACTGATTATAGGTTCCCACCATGTAACAAATAATATTGTAAGATATTATATCGTAAAATTTTCTTTCTTTCCCACCTCTATCAACTCTTCCCCATAACTCCACCTTCTAAACAGTCACACACACTGATACATTTTCCTAGCGAAACTCCAATTCTATCTCTAAACGTGAAATCTGTGCTGTTTCAGTCGCAACAGGGGTGGTTATGTCTCCTCTTTTGAGACAAGTGTGTCTTGTCGTTGGCGAGAGCTGAAAGATACTACAAAGTGCAAGAGTATGGTCATGGCTTTGTTGCTATGGACTTGTCCGACACTTGCAGGCATGAATCGTAATTTAGAACTTTAGTTACTCTAACAAAGGAGACAACATAGAACAAAGTTGTTTTTGCCCCAGTAATAACGAAGCAATGCAGTCAATGCAATCGAGGTATTGCAAATGGCTATTATGTGATAACTGTTGGAACAATTTTTTATCTTTCATGCTTGTGTAAACCTATCTTGATATTGCTCATACTTTCAAAAAATAAAGAAACATAGCTTACCCAACCTTGTGTTTAGCACTTTGACGCGATCACAGGCTGTGATGAATTCATGCCTGAGTTTGTGTACGCCGTTTTGGAGACTGGGTGTGCATGGAACATGGACCAATGGCTGTCAGAGTCTAAGGTAACCAGTGTGTGTAGGATGTGAACTGTGGCAGTGGGCACTGCCTCTCTGCTGAGACTACTAAAGCAGAGCACTGAGGTACAAAATGAAAGGCAAAGACACACACGATGAGAACTGGAAGAGATAAAGTCATTCTGGTGGTAGATTGCAGATGCTGTGTCACCTTACATCATTTTTACCCCACTGTTTGGCAGCAGGCCAGACTACAGCACATTGTGAGCTATAATAAGCCATTAGACAGGTCACTGACACACTAAAAGGCATTGCAAGAGTTTGTCTGTGTGTGTGTGTGTGTGTCTGCCCTCAGAGTGTAAATTGCAGAGAAGACACTTAACTCCTCTGCTTAGAACTGACCTCTCATTCTCTCTCTCCCTTTTTTCACAGTCCCTAAGTCTCACTTCCCCTTGTATACACTCAGACATGTTGTTTTTTTCTTTCCCTCTTGCCTTCCTGCATTGTGTCTACTGATGCCTTCACTGTGACCTTATGCCAAATGGATCCTTTTCATGCGCATTAAGCAGCAGAGAAGAGACACAGACCGGGTGAAGGGGGTCAATAGAGAGAGGTGGTTGTGTGTGTGTGTGTGTGTGTATGTGTGTGTGTGTGTGTGCACGTGTGGGTGGGTCGGGAAGAGAGAGAGAGTGTGACAGAGACAGAGAAAGAGAGAGAGAAAGAGAGAGAACACAGTGTTATGTAACCCTGGCTGGGCAAAATGAGTGGAAAAGCTTAGTGCTGGACTAGTCTGTACTGACCTGCAGCCTGATAATGGGCACCTACATACACACAAACACACACACACACACACACACACACACACACACACACACACACACACACATAATCTGTATGCATTCAAAGTGAAAATTGATATATAGAAAAAGACCATAGACTTCAATAGTAGAGAGAGAGAGAGAGAGAGAGAGGAAGCAGAGGGCAAGTCAATAAAGAAACACTGTAGGAGGATTGCATTCCGACACATTTCTGTGTTCATCTTTTCTTCTTCTTCTCCTCTGCCACCCCCTCCCAAAGCCCTTACATAAGCAGGCCTCCTTTGTGGCGAGTGAAAGGGGTTAGCCCAGTGGATCCAGGCTCTCCTGCTGTAGCACAGCTGGGCTCACGGGAAGACTTTCCATGCACACACAGGCACACCTACGCAGACACACACACACACACACACTTCTGTGCCCTTCATCACCCTCTCCTGCTGCACCACAACTGGGCTTGAGAGAGGACACTCCGCATCCCTCTGATGACCAGCGCACGAGACCGCTGCACTGATGCTACAGCTTTGCACTGACACACACACTTGTAGCAGCAGATCTGTACTATCTAGGCAGGTGTGAATAAGTTCACGTCCCCAAAACTACAGCCTTTGTCTTTCCAAGCGAGAGGGGTGTACTCATAGAGTGGCACCTGGCACCCTTATCAATGAGCCATCAGCGTTGGAGTGTCAGCCCTCGTGTGTAGCCCTCCTCGTGTGAAGACCTACTTGGGTAAAGACAAGCGAGTCTACCTGTGCGAGTCCACGACAAGGTAAGTCACTCCTGTCCCATAGCACTTATACCCACAATGTGTTTCGAGAAAATCTGTGTTGTTTCCGTTACATGCAGACCCCTTCACTCCAAACGACGCCACAGAAATCTGCTCAACCTCCAGCCACTGCAACACAACACACCCACCAACGCCTTCGTCTCTGTCAGATTGTGGAACTGCCAATTCGCTGTGAACAAAGCAGACTTCATCCCTGCCTACGCCAACAGTTTATCCCTGGACCTGCTGGCTCTCACCGAAACCTGGCTGAAACTAGAAAATCATTTGACCTACAGCTGGTCAGCAGCCCTCTGACTCTCTGGAAAACAACTGGACTTCATTCTGACTAAAAACTGCAAAGCTGATGGCTAATGGTCACACCATTACATACATCAGAGCACTTCTTCATCCGCTTCATGGCTTCCCGCTCGGAACTACCACCCAATCCCCCACCAGTGGTCACCTTCCAGTGCAACCTTCGCAACTTGTATACTACTCACTTTGGCTTCTCCTACCACTGCTATGCTGATGACACACAGCTGTACCTGTCTTTTCGACCAGACGACACCACAGTCTCCGCACGCATCTCCGCCTGTCTCTCTGAACTGTCCGCATGGATGAAGGACCACCACCTCCAGCTTAATCTGTCTAAGACTGAACAGCCCAGAATTCAATCCACCATGATATCAACCTGAATATGAGCGCTGTCACAGTCGCTCCAAACAAGGTTGCTAAAAACCTGGGAGTCATGATTGATGACCGGCTATCATTCTCTGACCACATTGCCACAACATTAGAAAAATCAGACCGTACCTGACCCAACATGCTGCTCAGCTCCTGGTAAAGGCAATGGTCATCTCTCGCCTCGACTACTGCAACTCCCTCCTGGTTGGCCTTCCTGCTTGTGCAATCAAACCATTGCAAATGGTCCAGAATGCAGCAGCACGACTGGTTTTCAATCAACCCAAAAGGGCACATGTCACTCCACTCTTCATCAACCTCCATTGGCTCCTGGTGGCTGCCAGAATTCAACACAAGGCTTTGACTCTAGCCTACAAAGTCACTTCTGGATCTGCCCCTGTCCATCTCAATGTCATACTAAAGGGTTACATCCCGTCCAGAGCATTGCGATCCTCTAATGCGAACTGTCTGGCCGTACCCTCTACAAACACAAAGCGAGCCGCTACAATCCGCTACAAGAGCAGCAACATCCTTCTCGACCTTCAAAAAGCTTGTGAAAGCCCTTCTTTTTCGAGGCTGCTTCCCTTCCTAACAAAACTAATCTCTACTAACCATCTCTTTACATAGGTCTTTACATCTTTACATGCTTGTATGAGTGTGTAGGGTGTGTGTGTGTCTGAAGTGTCCCTGCCCCAGGAAACTAAGTCATATGTATCTCCTTGTGTGTATGTGAGAAGTCTGTTTCACTACACATCTGTTAGCTTATTATGTCCTCCTTTTGTAAGTCGCTTTGGATAAAAGCGTCTGCTAAGTGTAATGTAATGTAATGTGATGTAATGTAATAATGTTAGCAATGAATTGGGCAGTGTTGGTGTCAGGTTGATTAATCTTTTGAAGGGCTGTTATTAATGTCTCATGCTTCATATTGGTTAGTCTTTTGGGTAACACTTTTTTGAAGGTGTCTACATAAGGGCAACATAAGACTGTCATATACATGCCATGACACGTCATGCACATTAATGACTACTAATGTTCATGACTGTCATAAAGTGTAATTTGGTTTTTGTAATGTCAAGTTGACACTGCTTTGGGTGTCCTCATAATGACAATTTGATATTAACCAAGATGACATTGCCAGACAATGTCTTTGTCATGACAACTTCACATTAGCTAACAAAATGTTTATGGTTTTGTCATGGCAACTTGACATAATTGTTAAATTGCATTAACTCAAAAATGAAGTCAAAGCACTGAGCCACATCTAACAATGTTGCACTTTTAGAATTGTGCTAAATTTGTGTTTTGTGTTTATGTGTTGGTTTTGGATTACACTTTATTTTACTGTCCCTGTTATATCAATTAGATGCAGTGTAACAAAAATATGTAACAACATGTAATGTTATGCACTTACACTATACCATATGGTTAGTTTAGTGTTAGCAAGGTACAGCGTAGGTACATAATATTACACGTTACTACATGCAGATACACTATTGTTGTATTGCATTGTTGTACACTGTAATGTTAGTCCTCTGTGTGTTGGCTTTGAACTGTTTTTTTGTCTTTCCTTCTTCTAAGACAGGCGACTGAACTCTTCTTCTAGTCACGCAGCGTGTCTCCCAGAAGGGAAGATATGTTCTGCTGATGCACACAGGGGTTCTGTTTCCACTTAAATATTTTCTGTGTCTGAATCTGTTGGGATTTTTGCCATTTTATATTGCATCTTTTTGCTGTCATAATCAAAAAACTATCAGGAGACACCTGGTACTACATAATGCTTGGTATAATATGCTTGGTGCCTCTTAGCTTCCCTTCTCTTTTTTAACTCCTATTAGTAAGGAGATGCAGCAGAGTTGTCTCCTAGCTTGTCTGAGGCCCACATGATGGTCTCTGTTCTAGGGTATAGAGAGAAAGAGAGAGAGAGAGGGACAGAGACAGAGAGAAAAAGAGGAGGGCTTTTCAGTTCACACTTGTGAATAGATCAATTAGGCCTGACCAAAAACTGTTATAATTTCCCCTGGGTGTTCTGTAAACGGGGTCCTCCTTTGTACACAAACACTCATTAATCTGTGATAATGCGCTCCCTTAAGGCTGCCATCCTACCCTTGCGATAGCCCCGCCACGGCCCAGTGAGCAACGCCTCCGCACTCCAGCACACATGACTTATGGAGATTTTGATTGGGGATTGAATTTCATTGCTGTCACCACGGGGTGTAGTGTGGTGACTCAAACAGGACCTTTACAGGAGTGTTAGGGTGGTGTGTATGTGTGTGTGGATGGAGGGGAGGTGGTGGTTGGAAGGTGGTGGTGGGGGGTCTGTTGGGTGTGGGTGAAGGAGGCAACACCTCAGGTATCGAATATTCACCTCATTTGCTTCTTTTCCTCAACTTATGTTGGATGCACCTCAAAGTCTCATGCATAATTCAAGCAGCGAAGAGGGGTGGTGGGGGGTTTGGCAGAATGGGAAGATTCCTGCTTTCTCTCTCCTGCCTCTCTCTCTTTCTCTCTCTCTCCATCTCATCTCCTACCTCCTCCCACCTCTCTCTCTCTTTATTTCTTCATCACCTCTCCTATCTCTCCTTTTCTCCTGCTGTTTTTTCGTCCTTTCTTTCTTTAGGGTGGAAAATAGCAGCTTCCAGTAGCACACAGGCAATTATTCAGCCAGAGGCTGTCAAATGAATACCCATCATTCCAGGAGCCATCAGGCCTATTATGATGTCGGTGAGAGCAGCTGGGGAAGGCTTGCCACTGGTGCCTATTGTGGGGGCAGGGGTGGTGGTGGTGCGGGGTTGGGTGGTGTGGTTGACTGGGGGGGGGGTGATTTGCTGGGGAGAGGTCTCTTCTCGCTCTGCTGGTGCTGATCAATCACAGCACTGCACGCTGCACTCTTTATCCCCTGCAGGCCCTGTGGTGCTCTGGATAGCCCATGTCCTGACTTCACGCTTGCCCTCATACTGTTGACCCCTGTGATCCAATAATTATGTCTGCTCTGCTCTTGTGTTGAGTGTGCACTTGAGTGTAGTTCTGACAAGTTAGTGTTTTTGGTGGTGGCTGTTACATCCCACTGTAGCACAGACACACAAAGAAAGCAGAGAAGGGAGAGAGAAAGATAAGCAAACAGAGAGAGATAGAGAGATAGAGAGAGAGAGAGAGAGAGAGAGAGAGAGAGAGAACAGTAACAACATGAGTTATTAACAAGAGAAGGTATATGAACACAGTCTGAGTCTACTATGCAGATAGACAAGAGAAAGAGAAAGACAACAAGAGAAAGTTAATCAAATTGCTCTAAATGTACGTGAACCTGAAACTGAGCAGAAACACATGCCTTTGGATCTGTGTGGGTATACAGACAGAATGCAGTTGGCAAGAGGGAGTGACTCATCCAATTTCTGGTTATTTACAAATGAATCATGAATATTCAGTACACAGGAATGCGTAAAACTCACTTTACACAAATGCTCAAGCTCCCAGCTCAAGGGCTGTTTTTCCCTGTCACCTGTCCTGTCACTCTCTCTTATATGCAGCCATTCGTTGAACATTTCAATGTTCTCCCTACCACTTTGTTTCATGTAAGCTACTGCTATGTCACTCTCTGTATTTGTGGTTGCAAATAAAAACTACACTGAATGGAAAACAATTCAGACACAATTGGCTATGGGCAACTGCTTAAATGTACGATTGGTCTGTGAAATGACAGATGACCTTGTCGCCATAGTCAGTGTGTAAGCGGGCATGAGGAATGGCTGCTGCTGAGTGTACACTGCTGCCTCTGGAGAAATGAGAAAGGCTGGCCGGAGCAGGTATGCCCTGGTTAACCTACGCAAAGAAATCGGCTAGAGAAATGACTGCACAGCTGGGGTCGAGGTACAATTGAGCTTAAAAGGTGTACGAAGCAGGAGGGCAGCTTTTGAGGAAGGCATTTAATCACTATTAATGCAATCTGACATCAGATTCTGATTTTAATTTCATTACATTACATTACACTTAGCAGACGCTTTTATTCAAAGCGACTTACAAAAGGAGGACATAACAAGCTGACAGAGGTGTAGAGGAACACACAGTAAATCGACTACACACATACAGATGTAGGTACAATCACAGAGAGACTACACTACCCATGGTTCCCCTGGCTACACCTCAGGTGATAAGCCCTTCTCACATTTCACACCCTTCCTTCAAAACCCCTGGCGGGCTACAGCTCCTTCTCTCTGTCGGTGGATCATCGGGTCACACAGACGTAAAGAGAGGCACCCTTTCTCTCTGTCTCGCTGGTCAGGCAAATGGCAGCAGACCTAAAGAGACACTCTCCCTCTACTGCAGGCCATCGGGCCTAGCAGACCACAAAGGAACTCGTCAACATGCGCAGCTAAGTAGACAACAATGGACCTTTGCACAAGGTCAGAAAGTACTTTAACTCGAGTATGTTTTACTGGAAAGGCGACCGGATTCCCTTTCCCCAGTTCTATAGCCGCGATTACAGGGCGACCGGATTCCCCTTTTAGGCTACATTGGTTGAGTTGGATGAAACAGACTACTCCTAATCCACAGGATTCCCAGCATGACTCTGAGGGAGTACAGTTTCTGTAAACGTCTAATGCTCGACGAACCACAGTAGGAAACCTCTTAATCGAGCACTCGGTTCCCAGCTATAAGCTGAGAGAGAATTCTCCTACGGCAGTCAAAAGGACTCTTCTTCACTCGGATCACCGCCGATCAACGACTGAACAGTGGCGACGACCTCGCCACAGATCTTCCAACACCCAAGGGAGGACTGGAGCAACCCAAAGCAACTCCACCCGAAACAAAGCAACATTTGCGTAAGGCACTTGGCCATAGTTAGAATATTGCTTAGCAAAGCAAGAATGCTTAAACTTATGTCTGATGTAAACATGCACTGTTTTCATATAGACTTTGAGTTGACCATTTATGTTCTTTTATTTGCTAGACAGATCTCTCTCTCCCCCTTCTTACTAACCCTGATCTAATGCCCTGCATTGATATCTGGTCAGGAGGAATGTTTAGCTAACAATAGCCTAGCCTATTGTTTCAAAGCGATTTAATCATGTGCCACGTGCACACCCCCGCTCTCCTGTGACCAGGCAAAAGGCCTATCTCACATACCAAATGGGGGGTTGTGGGCAATGACCCCTCCTCCTCTTCTCTCTCTCTCTCTCACACACACCATCACTACCTGTAGAATTAGTTCACACCTGTAGTTTGTTAGTTAATAAACTATACCTTTTGAAATAAATTGTGTTTTGTCTGTTACTGCAAAAATACTCTGAGAGCCACTGCCAAGAAAGATCCTCACTCACCTTCAAGACTGATTTTAATGAGACTGATATGAGACTGATTTTAATGAGACTGATATGAGACTGATATGAGATTGATCGACTAAGACCAATTAATTATGACCACCCATTTATTTGTAATGTGCGCCGCGTAAAAGTGGTTATCCCTACACAGACAAGGAGATACTGTACATGTGTCTTAGGTAAGTATCCCAGAGCAGGGACACTTCAGACACACTCATTCCCTGCACACACAGACTCATACGAGCACGAGGCACCTAGGTAAAGAGTTGGTTAGTAGAGATTAGTTTTGTTAAAGGTGTACTTCCACGAGATCACAACGCTCTGGACGGGACGTAAGCCTTTAGTATGACCTTGAAATAAGCAGTGGCAAATCCTGATGTGACTTTGTAGGCTAGTGTCAAAGCCTTGTGTTGAATTCTGGCAGCCATTGGAAGCCAATGCACGATGATAAATTATACTTTATATTTGCCACATGCAGCTGATCTTGCTTCTTTGGAATTGGAAAATGACAAAAAAAGTCTCAAGACTGACAAAAATGAGCAAAACAAAACATTTCTAATTATTGTTTGCCTTGAGGGAAATGTGTACAAAGACAGGGAAAAGCTTTAATGTGTCTGAGCTGGATGAAGGTGATGTTTTTTGCCGGGGTTGATCTGATCTGTAAATTTAAGAGCTTCCTGTTGTTCCCTGAAGAGCTTCCACCTCCTTCCTCCTGTGTGCACATTGGGGAAGTTCTCTTGTCCTCAAAATGCTTTTTCAAGACAGCTTGCAAGACTTTCTGCTTCTTCAAGGTCCTCTGTTCTAGCCGATCCCATCACTCAGTCAAAGGGCATTTCACTTTGCACCTGGCCCATCGACTGCTACTGGGATGCCAGGAAGAGAGAGAAAAAAATAAAGAAGTAGACATCAAGTCTAGCGTAAAAGAGAGATATTGTTTAGAATCAGTCAGTCAATCAGAACAAGACCTTATACGTAGCATTGAAGCAAAAATGCATTTTCTGGTTCTGTAGCAATTTGTGCAAAATAAATGCACTGAGACGAAGTGTAGATATCTGAGAAAACCAAAGCTGTGAAATTCTTAATTACAGTTTCCTTACACACTAAAATATGAAGTTTCCCACAATTAATGAAACCTAACACTCAAATAACAAAACATCGTCTCACTCTAAGCACATTTTCAGCTTCAAACTTTTTGCACAACACTACACACAGTGATTTGCAAAACACTAACCACACTTATATGCATTACATACATGATGATATTGTAATGACACCTTTCCATTTCAAAACACTATCAGTTGACCAGACCTTCGCAACCAACTTAGGGCTAAAATGCAAAACTCAGCAATCAGGCTTAAACACTTTAAAATAGACAACAGGGGTAGTTACCCAGACTTGAACAGAAATGTAAGGCAGTGTTGTAGCAAGAAGAAGAGAAAGGGGGACAGTGAAGATGAGACTAAGCTTGAAAAGCATGAACAAAAAAGATCAAAACTAAATGTATCACGTGTAAATAACATTGGTTGACTACATTGAAAACAATATGCTGAATAGGTCCTACTGTCTGAATAGGTTTGGTTGTCACCAAAATGGAAAGAGATGACGCTTACAGTAACCTTTAATTGGACTATTGGTTTACATTGTTTACTGCTTCAATATGCAACCATGCAACAACCAAACACTTGAGCATACTGACTGATTTTGCATTGCAAGTACACATTTTTATCAGTTAAAATATACTTATTTAACAGTATTAGTGATGTGTTGTGTTTTGTGAATGTATTCATGTCATTTATCAATATTTCAGAAAAAAATGAAACCCACATCATTAGAAAAGTCAGAAGTGTTTAAGATTACCATAGTGTGTCACTGGAATAGTTAATAGGAATCATATGTGTGTGCGATTTGGCAACAAAGTAAGAGTATAGTTTTGAAAGAGGAATATCATTTTGCAAAAGATCTGGGGTGTTCTGTTAATTGGGTTGTCTTAACTGTGTGTAGTGTTTTGACAAAATGGGGCTAGTTTTTAATTGAGCTTAAACAATTGAAGAAAAAATATAAATACTGCAATAAAAAATGGATTCCATTTTATCCTATCCCCATTATGACCATTTGAAAAACATGAAGGCACACTGCTGTAATGAGAGGACATGCCCTTTATAGATGTCCATCATTGCATCGGCTTCATCACTCTCACGCCCGGAGTCATCATTGTTTTGAAATACCTGTGACCCAGGAGGGTCGTGTGTGTGTGTGTCTGTGTGTGTGTTTAGAAATATCACTGACCCAGGAGGGTCCTCAGAAAGGCCATACTTTCTCCGCCGTGCCTGTTCTCACTTAGCGGCGTCTCCAGACATCATTATGCTGCCTTTTCAAAATGTCAGTCAGGGAGCAACATTGACTTCTTTTATCTACTCTACATTTTTTTGGACTGGCAATGACTTGCACAGGGCAGACTTACCCCGAGAATGTTCCCTTTTAAGAAAGGAATGAGTCTTCCTTCTCCTACTTCTTCTTTTTATGCCTTTCCTTTTTGAGCCTTAATTTTTTTCTGATATCACTCCATCTGGCTGGTTTGATTGCTGCCAGTTGAGCTTGCTCTGGCTCCTGTCTCAGAGCCTTCTGGGTATGTTCAGTCATCTGGAACAGCAAAGCTATTTCAAAGATTCCTCACCTCATGATTTGGAAAGAAAAATAGTAGTTGCAATCTTGCTGAATGTTTTTTGTGGCAATTTTATAAAGCTGTTAGAAAACAAAACAAATCATGTATAATGTACAAAAATAATTATTCAGTAAGAACATTAGACTTGCAGAATACATTGCATTATTATGTGCACTTTATTCCCACTCCATGTGTACATGTCTTGTATATTATGTCCTATGTGTATATTACTTCCCACTTGTGTATTATGTGCTTCTATGCATATTATTGCCTATAGTAGGTGCCTATATGTATAATGTGGTCTCTGTTGTGCAGAATTTGCCTATATATTTCTATTTGTCTATTGAATGTATACCACTACATGTCTATACATTGAATGTATATATAGAGAGCTAAAACCTGCCGGAGTCAAATTCCATGTACTGTATATGTGAATATACTTGGCCAATAAAATTGATTCTGATTCTGATGTTGGATGACAGTAGGACTCCATACCTCCAGTGCCATGGCACATGGCGAGTGTGTTTGACACAGACTGAGTTGTTTGCGCACACATGTTTGAGTTTACCCAGTTACTCACAATGAGCTGAGAGACAACAGCTGCTCCAGGCAGACAAAGTCTGCAGCTGTTATCACTGTAAATGGTTACACACACACACACACACACACACACACACACACACACACACACACACACACACACACGCACTCCTCTGACATCATTGTAAACAGTCAGCCATGCTGAAGACTTACTTTCACACACACTCACTCACTGTGATTTCAGCTGGTATACTTACAACAAACTTACACAAAAACTAATATATTTACAGCAAAGTCACACAGAAATCCATTCAGTAATAATAAATACAGTTAACATATTTATGAAAAACTTACAAAGAAACAATGCAGTCAATACAAATCCACTAAATATGTTTACTTAGAACTTACAAAGAAAAGCATTCAGTCACTATGGCCAACTAATAAATTCAGCCGTGACACAAGCTTATATATTAATGTGGACATTACTCACAAACTCCTTCACTCTTTAAAAACCATTTCATATCAAGAGATAACACCTTTGCCAACATGCATTATCCTTATAAACTCATTCACATCTCAAGATCCGAGACTCTAGGAGTTTCTATTCTCAGGCCATCCTTGAACACACACCACACTGACTTTGCACACATCCACCACTCAGCACACACAATCTAACACATTGCACTACAACATACACACACACACACACACGCATACACCATATTTACAGCACTTCATACACCTTACAGCACCCCTCACTCTATACACTTCCACACTACCTCTATGACTTTTTTTTAGTCTAACACACTGCCTCATGCTTCGTCACCCCCTCTCCTCGCACAAGTTTGCCCCATTCCCACCTGAACACAGCCCTCCCCCATAGACATAGTGTTAGGCGATATGGGAAAAATCATATATCACAATATGGATAATTTTATATCACGATAACGATATATATCACGATATACCACAATTAAGTATGTGAAACATGTATTTATATTGCTGCACGTAAGGAGAAAGGTGGATTGGAAAAGTTCAAAGAAAAGAAAGCCAAGCCAAGTTGAAAATGATGCATCAAAATGTAAAAATAGGTTTCTGGCTGCAGTGAACCACAGCAACAGTAAGCTAATGCCTTAATGAGTACCTACTGAATAACCTATAGCGAGACTAAGAACCAGGTGGAAATTCAACCTGATAAGCAACATGCTGGTGGTCATGACGAGGGACAGGCAGCAAAGATAATTTAAACGGAGGAAGAGGTACCGGTAAGTAAAGGACATACAGCATTACGTTACGTTTAGTCAGCTTCTATGTGTCTAAGCGCAGGTTCGCGTAGCGCACCTGATTTCACTCGCACTAATTTGTAGTGGCTTTATAAGAGCATTGTTATTTCCGGGTGATGCACAGCCAATTTCTTGGACTAACCTGGCGCTAGATCCTGGGTTGCTAGCAGGTGTCTGTGGCTTGAGTCCCGCGCATGCTCTGCGGGCCTCCGTTACATCAAGCCAGCCTACTCTTTATGCAGGAGCGCTCAATGTGAACCAGTGAGACCCTAGTGCAGAACGTTGGTGTCATTAGTACCGAGGCAAGGGGAGACTCACGCGGCGTTGCGCTACTGCTGCTTTGCTTTGCCTTGTTTTTGCTGTTTAGTTTATTTAGCTTTAAGGCTTCCACACTTGCTTTATGTGTTTGTCTGCAGCACCGACTCTGTTTCCCCGTGAGTGAGAGCGCGGGGAGACTGAATACGGGCGGCATTCGTTTTGTTTGTGTCTAACCAACTGTGTTGATTGTACTTCTTTTTCTCCGTAGTTCAAACTTCTTGTGTTTCTATTTTTGGTTCTGCCACAGGTATTGCCAGGTCCACGGGAGTGCGGGGTCTTCCTGGTTTCCCCCGTTAGCCTAACATCTTTAGTTCACTGCATGCTTAGGGGGCTTCTTTGTAGTGTTCACCTTTTTCTTGGATGTTTGCTGTGCACAATTCTTTGCAGTGTGTGTGTGTGTGAATCCAGCTTGCTGTGCGAGTGCTTGTGTGAATTTTCACCACAGGTCTTGGGTTGTCTCCTTGGGTCCTCTGCGCTCCCAGTGGTTTGTTCCTGGCTACTCCCCCTGCTGGTAGGCCTAGTCATGTTATGTAAATGCTTGTCTTTTCAGATCCAGTGAAATACCAGGTTTAATTTTATGAGTTAACACATTGTAATAAAAACATATTTTTGCACTAACCACTCTGCTCCAGCTTTTAGTCTGTTTCACACCCAGTTACATGTTACAAATAAACTTTCCCTTGGACTTGAGCACTGAGTCTCTGCTGTCTTTATTCGTTGAACTTGTGTGCCAGTATATACTGAAGTGTTAGAGGCGTTGCCCTTTGGCAAAGTCTGTACCTGTCCCTATGGGGTGGCGTAGTTGGGTTACCTTGTATGCCGGGGTCTGCGGTTGCGCCCGGTTACATTTGAACTGGTTTTGCGTCGTGACGATGAGAAATATCATGTGGCTTATTGCTGTCAGAACGAATGCCAACTACCAAAGCTAACTTGACAACAGCATACAAATAAATAAGCAAGCACAGTGAATGACCACGATTTCATCATGTGCAGCAAATTCATTTCCGCAATTCATAACCTAATTAAAGTGCAGCATAATATTAAAACTATAAAATGTATCATGCAGGCTAATTCTAACACTCAAGGGACAAGCTATATCGATGAGATCTAGGAAAATCCTACACATGGTGAAATGTCACCTTTTGAAATTGTGATACCACCTGAAGCCCTATTTCAAGCTCTTTTCAAATCGGTTTTAATTCTTCTTCTCTGTATCAAATACTGTGATTAACCAAAGTTGGCTATTTTTTAATAGGTTTAAAACGGGGGTAAATGCTGGCATTCCAAATAGAATCATTCAAATGAACAGTCACAAGCATATTTTAGTGAGATGCACTTTTCACACTTTATCTGATCTGCTTACAGATGCCACGTGCTTCCACCTGTCCACAGGTATACATTATACTTTGATTTACCTGTGTGCCATTCACTTCATTACTCTACCTGTCCTTGTAACAGTAGGCTAATGCCATTGTGAACTGCAAGCAATGCTCTTTTTTTTCTTGTCTTCTTTTCTCTGATGAAACATTTTTCTCGCCTTACTTTAAGTTTACTACAGACACATTCCACTTAGAACCAGTTAAGTGGGTTACATTCTTTGTTCAGGGGCATAATGGGTCCTAAAAATACAACCTTTGTGTATGCAAATCTCCTTGTAGGCAAATCAGGCCTATTTGTGCGGGGGGGGGGGGGGGGGGGTGTCCAGGGCTGGTTTTTGGTCCCAGTCCGACTACTGTAGAGTGAGCTACTGTACAGTAGCCTTCACATTTTTCCAAAATAAATTATTTAAGCTGTCAAAATAAACTCTCACTTTCTTAAAAGTGCAAACGTTTCAAGTTTTTCAAGCCCTTGACCACCCCCCTTTCCCCATGCGCATCACATGTCATTGGAACCCCCTCCCTCGCCTCCACTGCCCCTTTGACCCCAGCACCCCTCCCATCCTGCCCCTTCACCTCCACACACGTTTGCCCCATCTCCCCTGCACATGCAGCGCTACTCCCACCCCCACCCACAGCCCATCACCATCATCGGTACTACCCCCACACACCACCTCATGCCCCGTCTACCCCCCTGCTCACACACATGGTCGCCCCCACCATTGGCCCCAGCCCCATCCAAACAACAAAACCTCACCCCCATAAATGTTGCCCCACTCCCACCTTGCCGCTGTCAGCTGCACATTCAGCGCTACCCCCCACACACAGCACATCATTGGCCACCACAGCCAACCCTCCCTCCCACCCCAACTGCACTTTATCCCACCCCCATCACCTGTTCTACCTGCTATTTAGGTAACCATCCCCCAACTGCAATCAGGTAGGTTCTACACACTTTATTGCCCCTCCCTATACACAGTTTAGAGTGACAATCGGCAATTGCACTGCATGTCCTACTCTACCCAGTATGTCTATGCATGTGACAATAAAATATCCTTGTATCCTTGTAGCTTAATCCCTAACATTCCAGATTTTCTGTTTAACTTGCACAGAAAAATATATAAATATACAAATTATATTTGCTGGCTGCAATATCATCCTCTCTGTTTGTACAAGTTTCTCAGAGATTATTTGCTGGCTATGATCACACCTTCTGTGCTTGTTTTGGAACAGGCTCAGAGACTCATTCACTAGCTATGGTGGCATATACATCTCTAGTTATTAAGGAGTCCACCCCAATCCCCAGCATCTCTGAGTATCCCCTTGAGATACTGTGTGGGCCTTCTCTTCTTTTCCCAAAGAATGCAAGATTATGTTATGCTGCATTTGGCCTGTTACTTTGCAGTGCTACTGTCTGTATCATCATGCTATGAGCACTAGTGCCATTGTAATTTTATCAGTGCCATACTCTCTCCAGGCACGCACAGACCTGCAGTACCCACCTGATTTCCATCATGCCATGTTCTGAGTTCCATCATGCCATATCTCCCTTCTTGCCTGTTTTGTGTTGATGTCTGTGAAAAACAAAACAGAAATTATTCAGAAATGAGCATTACTTGTTTTTCTTTACAAAATAGAGTTATAGTAATCACTACAACAGTTTACTGCACTGTAAACTATACTTTAAGCAAAACCCCCAATTTACTATTGCTACTGGATGGGATGAAATAACTATGAATTCCACCTTGTCATTTGGCCAGGTAAACTTACAGTAACAATCTCTAAAGAAGTATCTTCCTGAGCTCGGCAATAGGGAAAACATCACCATATGTAGCATGTCCAACATCTTACTGACCCAACGTCAGTGTCTTCACTGAACAGCATTATCCCAAATGACTACAAAGTCGGCGTGCTATGTATTTTACAGTGAGTAGTACTTGTCCAGTTCAGTGACATCATACATATACTGTACTTTACTGAAGTACATAAAAAATGGGGTTTCTGTACCTGTGCAGCATTGCAAGGAGGGTAGCGATGCATTTTACTGAATGCAGAATCATAGAAACAAATATTGAACATACAGTAGTCTAGGTGTTTGAAATGTCTCTCTCTATTGCCATGTCTTCTTATTATGTGATTGTATGTTTTGTACAATTTTTCCTTCACATTTTGATCTTCATATGTCCATGCTGACAGTGTTCCAACAAAGGAGTTGAGCTTTTTTTTCTCAGAACAAGTTATAGTGCTATGACAAATGTGTGTTCAGTTTTCTTTGCTGGAGTTCATATGTGTGTGCATTTTTTTGAAAATTGCCAAGTGTTGTTATGCATGCTAAATTTTTTATTGAGGATTTTATTGAGGATTGGAGTTTTTATTGAGGATCAGTTTTTTTTATTGAGAAAGTGTCTAAGGTAAGAAAATACGTGTACTGTTAAGAAAAAGTGTGTACATTTATGGCAAACAAAGTGCAAAGTAGAAATTGTCTTTATTGTTGTTGTGCCTTAGTTTAAGGCATGGTTACATGAATTAAAAGTTTGAATGCAATTGACCATTACCAATATTGGAATTGACCAATAAACCATTATTATTTAGTGTGTAAGCAATAAAAAACTGTAAAAGGGGTTAGGGTTCACTACATAAAACACAACTAAGACTAGGCCATATAGGGTCTTTTTCTCTGCTCTCGCCCTGGTCTGAATTGCATTGCTAAGCAGCTTTGAAATATTTAAAGGAGGCAGGGTTGTGTGTATTTATAGTGGGGAAAAATCGATCACACTCACAGAGGGGGTCCATTTGTTTCTCTCTCTCTCTCTCTCTCTCTGTGCTCTTTGCATAAAGCTGAGGTAATCAGGGACAGAAATATGAGTCTCTACGCTCATGTTTCTACATCTGTGTGATGAACAACATGTCGCTTGTTTACAGATTCAGCAGATGTGCTTTTTTTACACTGATTAGGCTCGACAGAGTTAAGACTCTTTGGTATAGGTACCCCTCAGTTTGTGTGTGTGTGTGTGTGTGTGTGCATACTGTACATATGGTGTATTGCAATGCAAACACATAAACACACAGATACACCCCCCACCCACATGTACAAACACACACACACATCCTCACCCACATGTAAGCACATACACTGTGGCACATACCTTTTCTACTTAGCTTACTATCTATTTTTCTCACTATCTCTATGTAGCTCTTATTGACAACGATACATTGTATTGTCTTCTGTTTCCTTTTCCTACAGTTATGTTCTAAATTCGAATTCTCTCTCCTCGTTAATCACGTCACTTAATTGGCCACCTGCAATGGATTGTGTGCCCCCGTAGCATATAGCTGAGCCACTTCCTGCTACAGGGAGAGAAGCAAAACTTCACTGTGTGGATGGCCTTTCTGGTAGATATGAGGTGCATACGCTATATTAGAAAAATGTTGGCAAATATGTGCTTAGAAATCATGCTGGATTATGCTCCTTACAAAGACTTATCAACCCTTTTCCGGATTTATCACCTCCTGCATTGCATCTTTGCTGCTGCAGAGCTGAGGTGACTAAATACTACCCTAACTCTCTCTCTGCCTTGAGTGACTACACAATGCAGCGATTAATCTCCGACCTGAGTGTAGCACAGGGCTGTTACTACAATTAACAGGGCCTCGTTTCCCGAAAGCACTACGAGCAATATTAAGCAGTACTTAAGCCTAAGTAGTACTCAACTTCACACTTAGCACCATCGAGTTTACGGACCGTTTCCCGAAACCTTCCTTGGCCAAGAACCATCGTGAGATCACTCGTAACTCTACGTGTGGTCCGGAGCCCCCGTACTAAGATTAGTCTTAACTGGCGTGGCAGAGTGGAAACACCCAGAAGTGCGAAGTGAAAATAGGCTACATGCGCTACATAACTATCATGCAACTACCATATAACTACCATAACATCATGTAGCTGACGCAGCAGACCAATAGAAATAAAGAAGTAGCCTAAATTATGCAAGAGCCTGGAATGAAATCAATATGATTGCAGCCGAGCGTACGTCAACTATATTTGATAGTAAGGCTGAATCCCATTTCTAATTTATACCCCTTCCCCTACCCCTATCCCTTGACCCTTGCCCCCTGAAACTGAGCAACAATGGGTAGGGGTTGGAAGTCAACCCCTATGAATTGGGACTTGGGATGAATTGGGATGAATTGGCACTTTAACAATGACATACGTCATCAGTAGTCTCTGCCAGTTTTTACATAAGCAGACGCGTCAAGCTTTTGCCAGAAATCCAACATGCCGACTGCAGCTGTGGTGGTCTCTGTTGCGTGGGCTATTGTCATTTTTTTACGGTTGCATTCTGAACTAAACAATATTTACCGTTTCTGCAGAATGGGCTTACAATGCTAGTCTTCGGGGCAGCAAGTACGAGTGAACCGTCAGTTGCTTGTAAACTGTTACAAACGCAATGAGCTAGCCAGCATTCGCGGTTCCCAAAAGAAAAAAGTAACACCGTCACAGCAGAATGACACGCATACCATTTGAACGAACACAACCCCAGATTTTCCAAGGCTAAACCAATGATATTGCTTGCAATTACTTGGGTTACAATATCGAAATAACTGTGTTGCACCGACGCTGGCAATTCGTTCACAACTTCCATGCAATTCCATGCATCAACCGATCACTCAAGGTCACAAATAACGTTACACTACTTAATACAGTACTAGCGATTTTTTTGTCTGTATTTTATAAAGAAAATGACCATTACACATTGGAACAATGTTAAACTTAAGACAATACAGCGGTTAACACAATTTTTCAACCGTAAATAATGGAGAAAATACTTTTGTACTTGTTGTTGCAGCCATCTTGCTGGTGATTCGCAAGGCATTCTGAGAAAATGCTCATACCCCTCTGTCTGGAGTGTGCCTCTGAAAAATCTTCGTTTGGAGGGGTATATAGCCCTACCACTTCCCCCTACCCCTCTGCCCTCAGGAGAAATGGGACACCCCTACCCGTACACGTGCAAACTGGAGGGGTAGGGGAAAGGGGTAGGGCCAAGGGGTGTAATGGGATTCAGCCTAAAAATGGGCATAATGAAACGGTGATCCTACATGTGATTTGTATGGGCATTTCATGAACGGGAGCGTTTCGAGGCAACTAAGAAAAAAATAATCCAGAAGCAATATAAAGTCCGTCAAAAAAAAAAAAACCTTGGAACATGACAGTTCCATGGGCATAACAAAAAGGGAGTGGCGAAGACATTGTTGACAGGCAGTATTTAAAGAAAGCAGGGATAGTGTGGCTGTCAAGGCCTTGAACCTGTTGAAAATCACAACGACAGTAGGCCTATACTGTACGGCTTAATTTGCCTTATCACACTGCTGCAATGTTAACATCTATCAAAGACAGTCTTCATTTCTTGTAGGCATATTGTCTTTACGTCTCCTGTCTTGTCCCCCGATGCCTTCAAATAGCCTATATCCAGCGCCTTTAGCACAGCAGCACAAGGACAGTCACAGTAAGTGGGCTTATTTTGGTGGTATGCAGGAAACATGCAACAAAAACATCTGAATACAGTGTCCTACAACTACATGGACTATTTAAATCAAATATATTTTTGTTTGTGTCCTCAGACTGGTCGGAGATCTTTTTTGCTTATTCTTGAATGAGATAAATTATAGATAAGAGATAAGCAAACATTACAAGTTTTGTTTATTGTTTTAAAATGTTTTTCTTGCATTGAAGCCAACTTTACTGTATGCCCAATGAAGTTCAAAAGAAAGCTTGTACGTCACTTAATAGCGCCAACTTTCAGCTCTAAGAACCATCTTAAGAGCAGGGCACGCGCGTTCATGTACGATCATGTTTGAGAAACGGTCCGTAAGGAATGAAAGAACGTTCGTGGGATCAATCGTTTACGTTGCTCTTAAGGCTAAGATCCATCGTTATCGGGAAATCGTTGAAAACACACGAGTATTATTCTCTACAATTGAAAAAGTACTAAATCCTGCGCCAGTCTGTGATATGCTTAGTCTAGCCACCACTCCAAAATGCGAAGAGTTCACAGAATTCTTCACGAACAAAATACTAGCCATTAGAGCAGAAATCATTTGAGACCCTAACTACCTACAGGATGCCCCTAGTAGGGAACCACCGACCCTACAGAATTTTAGCGCCATTACGGAAGACGATCTCTATAAACTTGTTAAACATAGCAAGCGGTCAACATGCAGCCTTGACCCTATTCCCACTTTCCTTATGAAAAATAATCTTAACTACAT
Source organism: Coilia nasus (assembly GCA_027475355.1). Taxonomy (NCBI): domain Eukaryota; kingdom Metazoa; phylum Chordata; class Actinopteri; order Clupeiformes; family Engraulidae; genus Coilia; species Coilia nasus. The sequence goes on along the minus strand of CM050215.1, from coordinate 2,063,101 downwards.
CTCCACACCCCTATTACAGATCATTAACATCTCCATTCTCACAGGTGTTTTCCCAAGCGCCTTTAAAACTGCTGTAGTGAAACCATTGCTAAAGAAACCAAATCTGGACTATAACACACTAAATAACTATAGACCAATCTCCAACCTCCCATTTATAAGCAAAATACTTGAAAAGGCTGTCTTCATACAGCTCAACCAATTCCTTAATGAAAATGACATCCTAGAAAAATTCCAATCAGGCTTTAGAGCAAATCATAGTACAGAGACTGCTTTAACCAAAATAGTAAACGACCTCAGACTCAGTACAGCCTCAAAGTCTCTGCCCTAGTCCTCTTGGACCTAAGTGCCGCCTTTCACACAATCGATCACAACATACTACTACATCGTCTCAAAACTTGGGTGGGCCTCTCAGGCCATGTACTAAAATGGCTTGAGTCATACATCACCGGAAGACAATTCTATATTAGTATAGGAGATCATATATCTAAAAATCACGACGTACCCTTCGGTGTTGCTCAAGGCAGCTGTCTTGGCCCCCTCCTTTTCTCATTATACATGCTACCACTGGGCAACATTATCAAAAAACATAATATACACTTTCATAGTTATGCCGATGATACACAACTTTATATCTCAGTTGAGCCAAACAAAACCACAGCTCTACAGTCTTTAACCTCCTGTTTGTCAACTACTACTTATTGGCCCTAAAGACAAACGTGAAGCTCTCCTCCCCAGTCTAGGTAACCTAAACCATTATGTCAGAGAACAGGTAACTAGCCTAGGTGTCATCCTTTACTCTGACCTAAGCCTCAAACCACACATCAACAAAGTTACTAAAACAGCATACTTCCATCTAAGAAATGTTGCAAAAGTTCGTCCCTTCTTGACCCAGCCAGACGCTGAAAAACTTGTTCACGCATTTATTACAAGTAGATTAGACTACTGCAATGCCTTGTTCACAGGCCTCCCAAAAAAAACAATTGAAAAACTACAGCTTTTTAAAAACTCGGCTGCAAGATTACTAACAAAAACAAGAAAGATGGAGCACATTACTCCTGTACTGGCTGAACTACACTGGCTACCTGTATCTTATAGAATTGACTTCAAAGTACTACTACTGGTATTTAAAGCTGTAAATGGCCTTGCCCCATGCTATATTACTGACGCATTATCCTCTTATACCCCAGCACGAGCCCTTAGATCCGCTGATGCCGGTCTCCTGAGGATTCCAGACGCACCATCCAAAAGGATCGGGGAATCGGCCTTCTCATACTACGCCCCAAAGAGATGGAATGCCCTACCACAGCACATCAGAGAAGCAGAATCCATCGACATCTTCAAGCGACAACTAAAGACCTACCTATTCAACCATGCCTATACCTAACTACTCAGACCAAAGTCCCTTGAGCCAGACTCCCCCGCCCAGACCAAAGGCCCTTCAAACAGTCACAGACTTCCCGTTACCAGCCCCGGCAGATGGGCTTCCCTGGGAGACGTGGTTCTGCCTGAGGTTTCTTCCTAGAAAAACAGGGAGTTTTACTCACTGATTCCTGAGGTTTCTTCCTGAATTCACACAAATCAAACAAACAGGGAGTTTTTTCTCACCCCTGTTGCTCCCTGGGGACACTAACAACCGACTGCGCCTAAATGAACTTTCCTCGTCTAGTGCCTCTGGTCTGCAAAGACTGCCGACCTATGTTCACATAAGACCCGCATTAACAGGGCATTGCATAGTTCTAGCGACACTGGACAACAAAGATTGCTGACTAGGGCCTACAAGGACTGCCTACCTGTGTTCACGCAAGAGTCAGTTTGCTACTGTATTCATCTGCTCCGGCACCGCTGGACTGCAAGAAATGCTGAGCTGCATCTTGCATGTATGAACTGTGCTATACAAGTAAAGTTTATTATTATTAAGTTTATTAAATAGAATATCTAAACGTTCTAAAACAAACACACCTACCTACCTACATTTTGCTAGATGCCCTTAGAAGCAGAGAATGTGTACTGCAACGAGACTCCCCCGGTAATCACAACTACGGTATGCCTCTTTCTATTTCACAAACTCACTTAATTTGCCCTTTTCTTATTTACTCATTATTCCGTCTATTTCAGTAGTTCCCAACCTGTGGGCCGCAACCCACTGGTGGGCCGCGAAGGTATTGCAAGTGGACCGTCAAATAATTTTGAAAACAGTATGATTTTTGTGGGGGATAAAAATAAAATAATATATGACCCTTTCAGATGTTTAAACAAAATTACTGTGATATTACTTGAACTATCATATTAATGTTTAAATTCTCTATCCATGTTTTGTTTTGTTTTTTTTTTTCACTAGCAGTAGACTTTTAAAGGAGAACTTCGGTGTAAAATGAAAATTGGCATGTTAAAACATCATACCGAGTTGGTATGTGTACTGAGGAGCAAAATTGATTTAGCGTGTTGCATTCAGAGTTTAACTATTTTTTATCGTTTGTCCCAGAAGGCTAACAATGGAAGTGGTAGGTGCCCTTAGACGAAGCATGACGGCTACGCTATTTTTCAAACAGCTCGAAGAAACAACACACTCCATCGGTAGTACAACAAAGGCCCTGACATTAAAAACGAGGCACTGAGAACTTTGTAAGTGTACACATTTATTAATAAAACAGTTTTGACAAGCAGTACCTTGCTGTAGTTTCTCGTCGCCACAATAATGAAAGTCTGCACAAGTCGATTGACGAACACGAACCAGCAGGAAGAATAGGAGGAGAGGTAGTACAATCAACTTGTTTGGACTTTCATCATGGCGGCAACGAGAAACAACTGCAAACGACTGCATGTAAGAACAGCTTTTTAAATAAACGTTGTGTACATTTACAATATTCTCAGTGGTTCGTTTTGAATGCCAGAGCCTTTGTTGTATTACCAATGGAATGTGGAGTTTCTTCAAGCTGTTTTAATGGTTTAAAAATAGCATAGTCGTCATGCTTCGTCTAAGGGCACCTACCACTTCCATTGTTAGCCTTCTGGGTCAAACTATAAAAAATAGTTAAACTCTGAATGCAACAGGCTAAATCAATTTTGCTCCTCAATACACATACCAACTCGGTATGATGTTTTAACATGCCAATTTTTATTTTACACCGAAGTTCTCCTTTAACAGAGTAATGTAACGCGTTATAATTTGCTTTGTCGTCATGGTAATGAAGCTGATGTTTGTTTACACTGTGCATTTGACAAACAGCTAAACCTGCAGTATCAAAATGGATTGCTTATTAGCAACAGGGAGAATTAAAGAAAAGAAAGTCAGGAGGCCAATTGTGAGTTTGCTCTCTGGGTAATATGTGAATAAGAACTGTCGCTCGTTGCTTCACCAGAAGTTCCACACGCTCGTTCGCTCACAAATGTATGTTGTTTCAAAGTATAGTTCAGCTCGGCTAGTTGGCCACATAACTTCATAAGCTAGGCTTCTAATGAAGTTTTATTTTTTAATTTTATAGCTCAACGTTAAATTCTATAAATATATTCCATATTGTATAATCACCAAGTTCAATTCAATTTTGTTTTATAATGGGCTATTTGAGTGGAAAGAGTGGGTGAAACCTGGAATTCCATTATATTACATTACACTTAGCAGACGCTTTTATCCAAAGCGACTTACAAAAGGAGGACATAATAGCTAACAGATGTGTAGAGAACTTCGAAGGTACCTATGTAAAGAGATGGTTAGTAGAAATTAGTTTTGTTAGGAAGGAAAGCAGTCTCGGAAGAGAAGGGTCTTCACAAGCTTTTTGAAGGTCGAGAGGGATATTGCTGCTCTTGTAGTGACTGATAGGTTGTTCCACCACTGAGTAACAACAACCGAGAAAAGCTTGGAGTGACCTCGCTTCGTCTTAGGAGAGGGTACGGCTAGGCGGTTCGTATTAGAGGATTGCATGACGTTGAGATAGGTGGGGGCAGATCCAGAAGTGACTTTGTAGGCTAGAGTCAAAGCTGTGTGTTGAATTCTGGCAGCCACTGGGAGCCAGTGCAGGTTGATGAAAAGTGGAGTGACATGCGTCCTTTTGGGTTGATTGAAAACCAGTCGTGCTGCTGCATTCTGGACCATTTGCAATGGTTTGATTGCACAAGCAGGAAGGCTAACCAAGAGGGCGTTGCAATAGTTGAGGCGAGAGATGACCATAGCCTGTACCAGGAGCTGAGTAGCATATTGGGTCAGGTACGATCTGATTTTTCTAATTTCATATAGCGCATAACGGCATGACCACGCTACGGAGGCAATGTGGTCAGAAAAAGATAGCCGGTCATCAATCATGACGCCGAGGTTTTTAGCAACCTTGTTTGGAGCAATCGTGACAGCGTCCATATTCAGGCTGATATCATGGTGGATTGACTTCTGGGCTGGGATCACCAGGAGTTCGGTCTTAGAAAGATTGAGTGATTTAGGGGTAAATGAGGAGAGTGTTGCATCGTAGACCGGAGGAGGTAGCAGGTTGAGGCCGGGTGGATCGCAGAATTGATTGCTGATAGCCGTTACTTTTTCTGTAAAGAAGGAGGCAAAAATATTAGCAGTTAGATTGAAAGCAGTAGGTGGGGGAGGGGGATTTGAAGGCACAGAAGAGTTTCCGTGTGTCATTGGTGTTGCTGATTTTATTGTTGTAGTAAGCCGTTTTAGCAGTCGTAACAGAGGAGGAGAATGACGCTAGAAGAGATTAGAAGGTCTCTAGGTTGGATGGATTGCTGGATTTGTGCCATTTTCGTTCCGCAGCTCTGAGGGTGGTGCGCAAGGAGCGGATGGTATCAGTCAGCCACGGCTGGGTAGAGCGTGTGGATTTGGTGGAAAGGGGACACAGGGTATCCAGGCAGGAGGTTAGTGTGGAGCAGAGGGGTTCTGTGGCAGCATCGACCTCTAGTGGAGAGAAGGTGTTGGGAGGGGGTAAGGCAGAGGCAACAACAGATGCAAAGTGAGTAGTAGACACGTTGCGAAGGTTGCAACGGAAAGTGACCATGGGTGGGGGAGTGGGTGGTAATTCCAGGAGGGAAACCATGAAGCGGATGAAGAATTGGTCTGATGTATGTAATGGTGTTACCATCATGTCGTCAGCCTTGCAGTTTTTAGTCAGAATTAAGTCCAGCTGATTACCATTTTTGTGAGTCGGAGGGCTGCTAACCAGCTGTAGGTCAAGTGAGTTGATGAGGGATAAAAAGTCTGTAGCACATACCTTGTCAAGGTGGATGTTGAAATCAGCGAGGACTAGTAGCGGGCAGTCGAGATCAGGGATGGAGGACAGTAGTGTGTCTAGCTCAGTCACAAAGTCACCCAGTCATTTGGTGTTAACCAGGACACCAGTTCCTTCACCTCGCTTTGAAAGGCAGGGGGCATGGGAGAAGGAGTGAGTTCAACGGAAAGGGCAGCCAGTATCGCAGTGTTGTCCGGTTTCAGCCAGGTTTCGGTGAGGGCCAGCAGATCCAGCGATAAACTGTTGGCGTAGGCAGGGATGAAGTCTGCCTTGTGTTGCAGTGGCTGGAGGTTGAGCAGATTTCTGTGGCGTTGGCTGTAGCGGAGAGGTCTGCGTGTACAGAAGACAACAGGGATTTTTTCGAAACACATTGTGGGTATAAGTGCTATGGGAGGGATGTGACTTACCTTGTCGGTGGCCTTGCTCAGTGGACTCGCACAGGTAGACTCGCTTGTCTTTATACAAGTAGGGCTTCACACGAGAAGGGCTACACATGAGGGCTAACGCTTCCACTGATGCTCCGATGGCTCGTTGATAAGTGTGCCAGGTGCCACTCTATGAGTACGCCCCTCTCGCTTTGCAAAACAAAGGCAGTAGTTTCGGGGGCGTGGGCTTATTCACTCCTCCCCATAAAGTGCAGGCTTAGAGGCTCAAAGAAAATGATCAGATGATACCAGGTGCTAGGTATAGCACAGCAGAGAATGTGAAACTCAAAGGTACTTACTTTCAGAAACTCCATGGCCTTCATTTCACTTGTCATTGTCTTGTATATTCGTTCTACTTTTAACCTTTTTGGGGTCTTACATCGCCAGTTTATGGCTTGTTTTTAGGATCCCATTTGCTTAAATTTCTCACGAAATCTGTTAACCCTGGTTACCACATGTTCAACAGTGACAGCGGCCAATTATGTGATGCAGCTTATTCACAGTAGCCTACCAGCTAGGGCTGGGCGATATATCGATATTATCGTAATATCGATATATTTTTAAAGAAGATATGTATTTGACACTATATCGTCATATTGATATATTTTCGATGATACAATACCACTTTATCAAAACCACTTATCCTAATGTGTTCACACTGTTCAGACAGCCGGAGCTTTCTCAGATCACTCAGCTGTACCCCTGTGTATGTTACTGTTTACTTTTTCATTTGCACAGCTCTTTTAGAGCAGTCTTAACTTAACATGAAACACTTTGCTCATCCTGTTTTTGAAATATCGATATGTATCGTATATCGCAAATTAGCCAAGAAATATCGTGATATTAGTTTAGGTCCATATCGCCCAGCCCTACTACCAGCTATAGCAGGACTATGGGCTTTCTATGACATATGTATGACATAACCCTCTACAAACTAAGTTATTCAAGCATCTTTCCCCTCAGTTATATCCCTCACAGTCGTTTCAATTTCCCCACTCTGCAGGTTAGTCTCATGATTTTAAGTCTCAGTTTGTTCATACATTTCCTCAAAACCTATTAAATGTCACCATTTTAGGGTGTTTTTGTCCAGATTTTCACCTGGGAGGCATGCTCTCCGGACCCCCCTACTAGGGTTGGTTCGCTGATTTATCCTTACCACTACCATTTACCCAATGAAGAGCTCCCTGTGTTGTGGGGCTCCCTGCATGTTCAGTGTGCTTTCAGTTCAGTCTTGAATGTTCTGTATTTCTCAAAAAAGGTCTTTGAGAATGCAGTATTTGACCTTCATTGTTTATTGGGTTGGAGGTGGGCCGCGAACATTTTTGAGATTTTCATGTGGGCCCTGAGTTAGAAAAGGTATGACCGCCGCAGTATATTGAAATGTGGGAACTGTTGGTATGATGAGTGTGTGGTAGAGCAGTGTTGTGAGGTGAGAATTTCTGTGGAAATGATTTCCTGGAAGTGGGCATGGATGTGGGTTTTGAATGAGTGACATTGTGTGTGTTTGTGTAGTGTGTAGGAGTGATTTGTGAAGGCAAGGAATAGGCAAAATGAGATTTTGTACATTTACAGCGCCCCCTATGGACCAAATTGTATGGCACGTGCTGTGGTTTTAGAGGTCTTTGACGAATTCGTTCAGATTCGTTTTCGCAATGTTAAAATTTCACGGAAATTGTTCTCGTTGGAAGTGGGCGTCGACCAGTGTTTTCAATGCATGAGGGTCAATAGATTTCACGATAAAAAAAATTGGTTGTAAATATTAGCATTCTCTAGATAATAGGCAAAATGACATTTTCTACAATTACAGCGCCCCCTATGGACCAAATTTGATGGCATGTGCTGTGGTGTTACGTTACGTTTCCACAGGGCGAAATGGCAAGCGAATTTCGCCTGGCGAAATTTCACTTGGGGGCGTGGTCGTCAATATTTCAAGCAGGTTATCTAGCGGGACAGCTATGGATCTTATCCGATGTCAGTGATCACGTCGTCGGCCAGTCTACCATGGCAGCCTGGCTGGCCAACAGAAGCTGCCCAGCAAGATACCCTACATATAACCACAGTCTTGCACAGAACTGCTGCAGAATTGTGAACTGCGTTGTCTACATGGACTTATTACTATTGGTGGTTTGCCTAGATAATGATAATATTTAAGTGTTGTAATATCGTTCTACAAATGCAAGACGTGTACTAGTACAAGCTTGTGACCGTATATGTTAGCCAGCTTGCTAGTAGTTAGCTAGTCGTAAGATAACTCTGCTAACTTAAAACGTCGAGTGATTAAATGGCAATCTAGAGCAGCCGGGTTGTCTTAAATCAGTTCGTGTTACATTTAAACAACAATCCGTGATGGCACCATCACTTTTGGTCACCCAGAGAGTTTAAATCATATAAACACTTTCACGTTTCACTTCCACGAGCGTCCGCCATGTTGGTCTGAGTTTTTTGTAACTCCCGCCTCTTCAGCCAGCGTCATGCACTAAACACATCACACGTATCACATATAATTGGTTATCACATCATTCTCATTTAAATAAAGTTCAGGTTTCGCCAACTGTGTTTCGCCTCCCTCGGCGAATTCGCCCTGCCTTCACCCTATCAGGCGAAATTTCGCCTCCATTCAAAGTCAATGAGGGCGAGGCGAGGATAGTTCATGACGTATTTTGCGCAGTTTCCACCTTCCCGGTCCAAGATACTGGCAACTCAAAATCCCAATTTTTGCATTTACCCATATCACTAGGTGGCGCAATGCATCAAGTGAGCGTTTATGGACTGGGTCGATACGTCTCTGTAACACCGACATATCACAAAAAAATCATGTTTTTGGGTGAAACTTTCATTGAGTTATTCAGCAAAAACTTTTGCCGGTCTCCCCCTCTTTGACGGACACTGGCACAGCGGGGGGGTGGCCCTTGGGGACCAAAAGGTGTTATTTGCTCACAAACTTCTAGGGGTATATGCCTACAAACATTCATGTCCCCCCCAGTTTCAGTGTCCCGGGAATCGTTGACGAAAAATCTGTGGAAAAAAAAAAAGGGAAACATTTTGCGGCAACTCCAATATGACCGCTTTCGCTAGTGCCGGTCATAATTAGGTTTTTAGTAGGCCTATCAGTATACATTATTCTATAACATTTGGTCATGGTAGTGATTCAGGCATCGGAGTCAGTGTCTGCCCCACCAATATATTTATGCTCAGGAGCCGCTACTGTTTAATGTCTTTCTTCTGATTTCTACTCACTGGTTCAGCTCGCTAGTGTCATCCTCCTTCTAATGTTCTCTTCTTCTTTTGCTTTCTTGCAACGTAAAAACTGTTACAGCCATTCTGATTGGCCGACACAATTACAATCACAACTTTAAGTTCTGTGTCAGACACCAAGTGTACTACTTGCCATCCTCTTGCCATCCACATCCTTTGTCGTATAAAAGAGCCGACGTCTGCAAAGTGTTTCCTAGCCTTTTCTGAAGAACCAGATAGGAAGGAAAAAAACAACTACCTTTAAATCAAGCACTTCAGCACTAATTACTGCCATCCCTCCTGTGGTGCAGGAATCTGTGGATCCAAATGCCTCTTACTACATACAAAAGGTGTTGTACTGGATGGGGATGTGAAAAACTCTCTGCAACAGATGCTAGAGAAGAATGCTGAGGTGTGTACTGGCTTCTCCAATACCGCAGAGCCACTCAATGCTTTGAAGAAGAAAAGAGCAAAGATTGAGTGATGCTTGCAAGCAGGCTTTTGTGGCCTTAAAACAATTCTTGATAACACCGCCAGTGATGTGTAAGCTCACCACAGCTCATCACCCACAATTCAATTACATGGGCCGGGTGAACCATACCCTCAAGGCCATGTTTGCATCCTATGTAGGAGACTAGTCAACACATGATGAAGTTGACCAAAGAAAATAAAGTGAAGGCTAGATTTGATCAGCAACGGAACTACAACAAGAATCGTAGGCATGTCGTCTACAAGCCCCAAGACAGAGTGTGGGATTGGAACCATCCACAATCCAAAGCATCTACATACTTCAGAGCTAAGGGCTTATTCACACCAAACACTCTCCGTATACAGCACGAAGACAGCAAATGCCTGTTTTCTGTCCATATTCGTTTAGAATACAGGTTAACAAATTAGACTATTCACACCGCACCCGTGATCTGAGCATATTCTGTCACAGATACACACATTGTACACGGTTACGTGCTGTACATGCTGAAGTTGGTGTAAATGAGCCCCACATTGGCACCTCATTGGATTGGACCTTATTGTGTTGTAAAAAAACCCTGGACCAGTCAATTATGCTGTTACACTAGAAGACACCGGGGAAGATTTTTAAATAATCCATGTAATGGACCTAAACCAGGTTATCCAACGGTTAAAGACCTAGACCTGAGTCATCTGATGAGAAATTCTTACTGTACATTCACACCAAAAGCGACCAGAGCAACAGAAGTCATTGTTTCTCTATGGAGGGTCGGCGAATTGGGCGAACAAAGCGAATTCGCCGGCAGCGAAGCGAACTGGGCAACCAGAGCGAAAAAGAGAAGTTAAAAGTCAGTTAACTTTATAGTAATGAGCTATGACGCGGTTCGGCGAATACCGCGAATACCAATCGGAATACATTGATTTACCAACGTCCGACAATCAGGTGGGTTCGAGGAAACAAACGGTGTAACTTGGTTAATAAAGGAATAAAAGAGTATAAAATGTCTACATGCACTGACAGCTGAAAAATATTCATATTCATACAGTAATTCATGAATTATTTAAGCCGCTGACTGAGTACATCAATTTACTTTTTAGTTAGAATTGTTTGCATCCCTGTAGAAAAACAGGGCTGGGTCGTAGTGGACCGAAGAGCCTGCCACTGCTGTGATGAGCTTCTCCGTTGCCATTTTTAATACAAAGTAGGAACTAGGTGCTAAAGTTACACCGTTTGTTTCCTCGAACCCACCTGATTGTCGGACGTTGGTAAATCAATGTATTCGCGGTATTCGCCGAACCACGTCATAGCTCATTACCATAAAGTTAACTGACTTTTAACTGCTCTTTTTCACTCTGGTCGCCCAGTTCGCTTCGCTGCCGGCGAATTCGCTTTGTTCGCCCAATTCGCCGACCCTCCATAGAGAAACAATGACTTCCGTCACTCTGGTCACTTTTGGTGTTAACGTACAGTTAGGGTTTCACTGGCATTTTTAAGACCATTCTGTCTTTTCTCATGGGGGGGAGAGTGTGGCGTATGCCAGATTTTCTCCATACCTACCCCAGAGTATCCTTTAGTTAAAACTATACACTTCGACTTAGACTTTCTAACTATCTACCTCTCTTACTATCTCTATCTCTATTTAACTGTAAATCTTACATTCTGCAAAAATAGGCCAACATAATATGTTACTGTGGGACCAAGCGAAAACAGGTTCAGTCTGCATAAATGGGCGTCATGATGTTATGACACAAACCTTTTATTTTAATAAGCTGTAAAATAATATCAATATAATTCTGTGCAGTGTATTATTGTCTAGGATTATGTATAATGCAAACAAAATCCTATTTCGGACTCTAAAAGATAAATTTAGTATGTCTGTAAAGTGAGCTAGCAAGCTAACAAACCAGCTCATTCAAATAAATGGTAGTAAATATGACAACACCACCAATGTGCTAAACACTAACGATGCATACAGATACATCAGCGACCAAAGTGAACAGGTTGCTGAAGAAGTTTTGCTGTTGAATTTGCTTTATTCGCTCATGACGTACCATGTGGAATGTTGGATTTAGCTCAGTAATTAACAGACACTGGTAAATCTATGTATTCTGGTTGGTTTTCACTGAACCGCAACCCAGCTCATTAACATACAGTTAGCTGACTTTTATCTTTTCTTTTTTGCTCTGGTTGCCCAATTCACAGACTGTCCATTGAGAAAAAATGACTTCCGTCGCTCTGGTCGCTTCTGATCTGTACACATCTTAACAGTGATTGTACTCACTTTGAATTTAATATATTGTTGTAACCTTGTAACTTTATATTACTTTGTCCATTTAAGCTAATATAAGTAATAGTATCTAGGTGCGTGTTAGTGATAAAGTGGGTGTAGTTAGCATAGTGTTGTCAAAGTCAGTCTCTCAGGTGTTGCGCAGTGTCTTGGCATTAGTATTCACTCATTCTTTCAGATTACACTACTAGGGGAAAAATATGAGTCGTCATTTGAAAGTGTTTAGTGTGAATGAGGTGTTGTCGATGGCGAATTTGACACGGAGGCGTTTCAGTGAAGGAGTGACGACGAGAGAACATGCTGCCTACTTCTTCTGCTGCTGCTGCATCTGAACCAAAGTAAGTTGTTTATAAGTTTGATAGCGAAATTATGTTTTGACATTCACTTTATTGTAAACATACAGTGACCTCCGATTGTCGTCCTCATTGGAAAAGCTAATCCCCGCCGCCTAAGAGATAGTATTAGGGCCCTGGGCAAAGAACAGTTTTGAGGCCCTACCCAACCCCCCCTCCCCAACTCAAACCCATACATCCGACAAAATCGATCATATGCATGGAAAAACTTTTTTTTATTATTTAACCACTGGCTGTGGCTTCGGGTGAACTTGTGAAGAAGGTGGTTAATTTGGGAAGCTTTTTAACAAATCTTTCATTTTCCTTCTTTCTCTTCTTTTTCTCCCCGCCGCTTAGAAATCGTTTCATTCATATGAATACGTTTTTGTCGCTGTTTTGAAAAAAACAAAAAAAAACACAAAAAAAAAACAACTCTATCTGGTGTTGCCGCCGAGTTCGCTCAAGTTGTTGCCTAGGCTACCTCAGACGCCAGAGCCAGAGCAAAGCCGGACAGTCGTGTATGATGTCACGTCACAGACTGTTTTTTCACTGACCCTGCATCCGAATACCCTTACTAGCCGCCTGCATAGTTGCCAAAAATGAGGAAGCCACAACCTAGAACATCCGAATACCTTAGTAAGCTTTCAGTAGTAGGCGAAGCCGGGCCAAAAGTACCCGGATGGCTTGCTATTTCTGGTAGTATTTTGCAGTGTGCAAGCGAACTACACTACGCTATCCCAGAAGTCACCGGGAGGTTGAAAACCGTAGAAGAAGAACCAAAAACTTCCCGCTCGTTAAAAGTAACCAAGATGGCAGAGACTCCGGTCGCTTGTCTGACAGTGTACAAATGTGCACTTCAGTAAATAAAAGCCATGTAAATAGTTGTTCACGTCACAAATGCACATAAATGTTGAGGTTATCTGATAAAATGCAGCTAACCGTTTACTACAAGCTGGCAAAAGCATGACAATGTAAACATCCGGGTCAGAGGACGGGTAAGATGGCGATGTCGTAGTACGTCCGAATTGTACCTGCTACTGGCTAGTTTGCTACGTAGAAGCTACTACTGTAACGGTCGAGTGGTAAGCACTGCATAGAACGCAGTGCCTACTAAGGTTTCGGACGCAGGGTGAGAGTACACGCATTGAGAATATAATATAATATGCCTGCTCTCAACCCGAATGATGCTTAATATTAATATTGCTTTTATTACTGTCATAGCAGTGACGACGAGGCCCATGATTGGACGAGGCCTCGGGCAAATGCCCATGTTTGCCCAATGCAAAAACCGCCTATGATTATCTCCCGCAAGTCGCATTTTTTGCAAAGTAGAAGTGACAGATTCAAAGCGTGACAGGCAGACATACGGAGTGAGAAAAAGTGGTGACAGTTGTGTAATAGTTCTGCAGACGTACTAGACGATGGTGTGTCCCTAATAAGGTTTTGATAAACTATTTTGGTTACTCACTTATTTGGTGTTGGGGGTTATATTGTTTTGTGTGGCGGTCTGAAGTCATTTCTGTAGGTTGAGATGTCTGATGTCATGTGAAAGCTAGCCTACTCTTTCACTAATTTTACTGAACCGAATGAAGGCTAAATTGTGAATAAAATGTTTTTGGATACTACAGATACAGATAGTACAACTTTGTTGTTGTATGTATAATGCTTGAACTGATTGTGGTGATTATGTCCTCTTTTGTAAGTCACTTTGGAAAAAAAGTGTCTGCTAAATGTCATGTAATGTAATAGTTTCATTTGTCACTGCACTGTTTGATATGTTTGTTTGTAATATGTATTTCATTACACACCTAAAGTAGTAAAATCTCTATGCTTATGAACATTGCTGGGAAGCCCCCTGTGCAGTGTTCAAAGCGCACAGCCAATTTTGTTGGTTTAGATGTATGGGAAATTACTAAGTGTGTATTTTTTATATTGTGAAGGTGACCATTCTAAAGCCCACCAACCATTGAAGAGGCCAAGAAGGGCTACTCTCTCTCCGGTGGAGTGGAAAACAGAAGGATGTGGACACGGCTCCACCAGCTCTGCGATTCAGGCCACTGAAAACCCCAGGCAGTAAGATTTGTTCAAATAAGTGTTTATTTATCTTTTCAATCTGTAAATAACCTTGAACTTATGTGTTAGTGTGTGTGTGACAGCCATTATACCTCATAGGTTACTGATGACCCATTATAAAAACGCCTGTAACAGATTGCTACTATATGACAGTATTTGTTTGTTTTTGAAGATTATATTGCACATTTCAGTGAGATTTGTTCAAATAAGTGTTTATTTATCTTTTTAATCTGTAAATAACCTTGAACTTATGTGTTAGGGTGTGTAACAGCCATCATACCTCATGGGTTACTGATGACCCAATATAAAAACGCCTGTAACAGATTGCTGCTATATGACATATATGAATTTGTTTGTGAGGTTTATTTCAAGAACTGTGACTGAATTTGTTAAGAACAATTGTGTTTACAGTTTTACACTTAATAGTGCACCTCCCTGAAGCTCTCGTACATGTATTCAAAAAAAAAAAAAAAAAACGCTCAGAGTTCTAAGGGTTAATGGTTATGGTGTCTATTGTCTGCAACTGTCTGCTCTGTCTTTTGTTGGCTTTCGCTGATTGTGCTGCATTTAACCCTCGCTAGTGGTGGCATTCCCCTGTTGCATGTTGTACTAATCCATTTTTATTTGTCGTGTATGTTTTGGGTTGCAGTGTATTTTCATTTTTGTGTTTGTTTGCAGTGTCTTATCTCATTTTGGTTTATGGTGTATTATTATTATAATTCGGGTGCAGTGTATTCTTTAATTTTGTGTGTAGTGCAATTGTGTGATTTTGTTGATTTCAGGGATGCCTTCACTGTGAATGTCTGTGCACTACCAGTAAGCTCTATTCTTTGTGTTTCCTGTTGGTTGTATTAAGTGTGTGTGTGATAATGGAAGCTGTAAGGCTGAAATTTTAATGCATCATTTATGATCAGTGCTTTGTTGGAAAAAAGAATGAATTAAAGATTTGATATTTTGGATATAACAAGGACCATGTCTCTGTCATTCGCCCCCCTTATCTGTGTGTTATTAGGGTATAGTGGGTAATACATGGGGATGATACATTGGTGTCATTCATTGTAGGGCACTGTTACAATCGGTTAAAAGATGATCTATGTTCTGGTGATCTAGTCTCAACTATGTTATATCAGTTGTGTGACAAAATGTAAAATGTTGTGTTTTTAACATTGTCTTGTATTTGTTTTACGTTTTGACCCTGAAGTTAACCGTTTTGATAAGAGTATCGAAATGTCTGGAAAATTAGCTGTAGTCGCACATAATTTAGTTTGTTTCAAACAACAACTGAGAGAAGTGCTAATGCATTTTGGTTGAAGCGGTGGTTACAATTGTGCCAAAGCAGTGTGAAAGAGAAGTGTTTGGCTCCCATAGTCTATGGTTTCAGCAAAAAAGTGTTAGGAGTTTTGAAAAAGTAGACGTGTGAAAATCATTGGTAGAATCTGTAACTTACCTAATTATGTTAGCAGTTATGCTAACAATGCTAAAATGCTAAGTAATTAAAGGAGAACTTCGGTATAAAATGAAAATTGGCATGTTAAAACATCATACCGAGTTGGTATGTGTACTGAGGAGCAAAATTGATTTAGCCGGTTGCATTCAGAGTTTAACTATTTTTTAGCGTTTGTCCCAGAAGGTTAACAATGGAAGTGGTAGGTCCCCACAGACGAAGCATGACGACTACGCTATTTTTAAACCATTAAAACCACTCGAAGAAACTCCACACTCCATCGGTAGTACAACACAGGTCCTGACATTAAAAACGAGGCACTGAGAACTTTGTAAGTGTACACAACATTTATTAATAAAATAGTTTTGACAGGCAGTAGGCCTACCTTGCTGTAGTTTCTCGTCGCCGCCATGATTAAAGGCCTAATGAAATGAAAAAATGCCTCCTAAGTAAACTTCATATATCGATTCTAGGGACATTTTTGTGTTGACTGACGAATTGATGCCACCTTTGGCACAGTAAACAGCGAGAAAACTGGCAAAGAACAGCGCTTAATGCGAACCACTTTTGATCCAACCGGAAGTAGCAGACGATAAGGCCGTGACGTCACGAGTTGGACACAGATTGTGTTTACAGATTGTGTTGACGACGAAGAGAGCGCAGAATTTAGCGATTATTCATCCTCATCCGGCATTTCTGATCCGTTTATTGACGAAGAAGACACAGAAAGGGAAGAGGAACAAACTGAGCAGAGTGAAGAGACTTTACATGGGATAGAACCTTACAGATTCGAGCCTGAAGTTACCTTGTCTAGCCTAGGCATCACCATGATGCTGAGCGTGGCCGCAATCACGGCAATGGGCGATAAATAGGGGGATTAGGCTTTTGTTTGGGTACTTTTAGTGACTCTTATCAGCTTATCAGGGGTCCGTTTCCCAAAACCGTAGTTGCTTACTTTGTTGGTTGCAATGCAATTTCCCATTGCCAACCAACTAAGTTGCTAACTGGTTAGCAACTATGGTGTTGGGAAACGCATCCCAGCACTCTCACACGCACAGCCACTCACTCAGGTTACAACCTGATACAACCAGAATGCCACAAATACATCTAGCTTGCTTCCACGCCCTAGCAAAATACTTCAACTACTCTGAAGACCGAAACAGAACTCAATCGGTAATCGCCATGATAAACTTGCCTTTATCCTTCGGGAACAGACACATCGACACCCCTTCGGCGTTTGTGTTGCTGCATCCACCAGCAATACACCGCTTCCCTCCTCCTTTCCTCTTCTCTTTCACTTCCATGACTAACCTTATGGGCCCGATGGACGCAAAATGCGTCCAAATTTACAACCATTCTTCTCTGTTGAAATACTCCGGAACGGTACATCCTACATCGTTGGCTTATCACTGGTCACTTACACCAAACAAAACAACAGAACCAGGGCTTTACAACGTGACCTCCCGCTTATTTTTGTGACCAAGTATCGGCGAGATAGTAATATTTAAAAACTCGCCAACATCTCTCATATTAGCGCTTTGCACATGCATTACTCTCGATGAAATTACTCGCGAACCCGTGATCGGAGAGATAAGACACGCACATCACTACAAACTACAGACCCTCAGCTTTCCAACGACACCAAGTAGCCTACATATTATAACGTTAATTTATCACGTTAAAACAAGGGATCAAATATTTGCCATCATTATTTATATAATGACTTGACAAATTTTTACTGCCCATTTTAATTATCCAGTTATCAGTCAATGCATAATAGCAGAACTTACCCATTCTACTGCTAGCATGCATTTCTGTCAAGACACCTTCATACAGTTTTGAAATGACTGAAAATTTCTGCATAACATCCATAATCCTGTATAATCCTGATATAACATCCTTCATTACATGGAACATATGCCCTTATTTCCGTCAGGCACAGACTACATATTTATCAACATTGATAAGCCACTGAATATCCCACCATCATGGTTCTTATATTGCCAGATTCCAGACAATCTCCTCTATTCACATATGAATATATATGCTAACCAGAAGGCCGATAATAATTCAAAAACTTTAGAGAAACTTCGATAGTCGAGACGGAAAACAGCGCAAGTGAATACAAACAGCTCGAGAGCGGTCCAACTCGTGACGTCACACATAGCTCCGGCCACAATGGCCACGCAGAGAAAGAATTCCCCGAGATTTGTCGGCGGGAAGTTCAAAATTCCGCTCTCCTTTTGTTATACGAAAAGCTGTGACGGCGAATGTCACAGAAAATGGTCAAGGAGTACCTAAACTGTGATTTTGCATGCCATAAGGTGTTGCATTTCACTAGGCCTTTAAAGTCTGCACGAGTCGATTGGGGAACACGAACCAGCAGGAAGAATAGGAGAAGAGGTAGTACAATCGAAAGTTCTCACCCACTGCCTCTGCCTATCAAAACCATACCCACTCCCACCCCACCATTCACATAATACTTCACATCCTTCTCCCCACACCTCCACATCCCCACACCAAGCTCACACTATAATAAATAAATATATCACAACATAAACATTCATCCTGTCATAAATATAGACTTAGTCATGCAGCATGCAGGCAATCACCTTCCTTTCTGGTAGTTAATGAGTTTAATAAGGGAACGAAAGACTGTTTATAAGGATTATATCTGCACAGGGGAAGTTTGTATCTCTTCCCTGAATTGAGGAGGACATATTCACAATTTAGCACATGAACACTGTCTGATAAAATGGCATTTGCCTGACTAATAGTTGCCTGCTCAAAAAGATCCTGTCGGTTGAGGGGGGGCATCACGCCCATAATCTTGCCTGCGGTTTGAAGTAGACTTGAGATCTCGGCTCTAGATTTTACTGTTAAATTGCCAAACCAGCTGGTGATACCATATTGGAGAACTGACTCAATTGTTGCTCTATAAAAGATTAACATAATGTTCTTACACACTCCAAAGACTCTGGGTCTACGCAAAAAATGAAGACGCCGGTGTATTCTGGCACAGACACTGGCCACTTGAGTGCGGCAACTAAGGTCACTGCCTATCTGCATTCCCAGGTACTTGAAGGTCTTCACCTGGTCGATGACCTGGCCATGTATAGCCACTGGATCCTTGCCCCCAACAGATCTGCAGCATCTCAACTGTTTTTGTAGTGTTAATATGTAGGAAGTGCGAATCACACCAGTTAACAAACTTATCCACTGCCGCTTGGTGCATAGTAAGATTATCCTTTTTGCTGAGCAAACTAAGAACGACAGTGTCATCTGAAAATTTAACAACATACTGGTTCGGCTCAGATCTCACACAGTCGTTGGTATACAACGTGAACAGAAAAGGTGAACTGACACACCCCTGGGGGGCGCCAGTACTACTTTTTGCCATATCAGACAAAGTTGAATTGAACTGTTGTGGCCTGTTGGATAAAAAGAGTGGTACCACCTAATTAAAAAAGGGTTAACATTCAGCTGAATTAGTTTCCTAATAAGAATGTGTGGCTAGATAAGATTAAATGCAGAGCTAAAATCAACAAAGAGAAGTCTGGCATATCCATCAGGGTTTTCTAGATGTTTAAGGACCAGGTGCATTACAGTTGCTATAGCATCAATTGTGCTGCGATTCTTAGTGTACGCAAACTGGTTCCACTTCTGTACGGAGTTTCCCAATCATTATTTTCTCTAGTGATTTAAAAACATTTGAAGTTATGGCCACAGGTTGGTAATCGTTGTCCTCCTGGGGACTGGCCTTTTTAGGTATAGGCAATATAATGGATGTCTTCCAGAGCTTCGGTACTCTGTACGAGTCTATAGAGAGATGAAATAATTTTTGCCAAGCCGGAGACAATTCCTCTGCAAAACACTTCAGGACAAAAGCAGACAGACCGTCTGGTCCTGTTGCCTTTTTAATATTTATAGCTTTAAAAGTTTTAGTGACAGATTCTAACTTAATTTCGATTCTATCCACATCACAGATCACAGATCACATTTTCCAAAACATCAGCACATTCTCCCCTGTTATCGGCATTGAATCGCATATAAAAATTATTAAGTTTGTTTGCCCTAACAGTTTCATTATGACAAAAGCTTTCTTTTAGCATTCATGTTAGTCATCTGTCTGATCGAGTCCCATAGTTTCTTTGCATTGCATTCCACCAGGTCTTGTTTTGCACGTTCCTTGTATTGCCGCCATGCTGTGACAATCTGTAAGTTCAGGTCCCTTTGGGCCACTCAGACTGCCTTCTTGTCCCCCAATTTAAAAGCTGCCCTTTTCCTATTGACTGTGCTATTAGTGTTGCATAGCTAACTAAGCTGAAGCTATTTTACACTTATGCTAACAATGCTAATTATGCTAAAGGTGCTAAGTAGAGTAGAGTAGAGTAAAAACATCTACTTCACTAACCTAGCTAATGTTTGGTAGCAGGTATGCTGAGAATGTTAACTGTGCTAACAATGCTAGTGCCAGTAAGGACTGGTCAAGTCAACAATATAAGGTAAATTTATACTTGTAACTTTTGATCCGTATGTCCAAATTTTCACACAACAACAAGGCAAAGACACGATTCTAGAATATTGTGTCAATCATAATTTTAAAGGCCTCTGCCATCAAAAAGGGATTAAGATACTACAAGCTGTCATTTGGACCTATAGGGACCCTTTTCTCTGGCAGAAACCATACCTAGCCAGGGTGGATGGGGAGTATTGGTTCACAGCCACTCCCGGACTGGACCTCTAGAGATATTCCTTGAAGTACAGATCCAGTCCAGGCAGAGGTACCCAAGATCAGCAGAACAGACACCCGCAAAAGACACACAGACACACACACACACACACATTCCTGTGTTTCCTTGGCAGTGTGCATTGGGTTGATGGTCTGTTGAATTACACACCTATGCTCTTGCTTGAGCCTGGGCATATTCGTGCAGTTACATGTTTGCATGTTGGCACGTGTGTTGGTGTGTGCATGTGAATTTTAATTTCTAGGATAGAAAGAGTATTGCTATTACCAATCATTTACGCTTGTAAATGTAATTGTGAATAAGCGCATGAGCAGTGTGTGCACGTGTGTGTGTGTGTGCATTTCCTCCAATCTCTCTCTCTGTCTCTGTCTCTCTCTCTCTCTCTCTCTCTGCACGCGATTAGTGGAACATGATGCAGAATCTCACAGATGCTCTGGGCACTCCATGCTCTATACATTTCTGCATCCATCTATCTTTTCCTCTGTCCTGACTGGTCTCCCAGTCCCTGATGCAGGATAAACAACAGCAGACAAAATCCAGAACATGATGGTGCACTACTGTGACTGGCTGCAGGGTTAATCAGGTGATACTTATGGTCTGACATGTTCTGTTCTGAAAATCACCCCAGAGGCATTTTTTGTATTCTGACGTGCACTATCAACTGTTATATACACAGGTGTGTGGTTTTCTTAATTCTGGCTAATGAACTCCAGCAAATGTGGACAGAGAGGCATTTTAAGAACCACTTGTAATGACCAACCTGTGGGTTCCTTCACACATGCTTACACTAAATTGGTTGACTGTAAGAAATTTAATTGGATTTCAATGATGGAAGCAGAAGAGCAGGTGTCCCAACTAAGGTGGTTGAATATGTATGAGAAGTTTTTCATGTGCATGTTGTGTGTGCAAGAATGTCCTTGAATTAATGCAAGAATATGCAAGCCTATTTGCGTGTATGTTGGTTTGTACAGTATGTTTACTGCTGACTATGTATATGGTGTCTGTGTGTGCATGTATATGTGTCTTTGTGAGTGTGTGTGTGTGTGTGTGTGTAAGAGACAGAGAGAGAAAGAGAGTGTAAGGGTGGGGCTGCTGAGTGGCTCAAGGGAAGAGAAGGAGAACAGGAACAGAGAGAAAGAGAGAGGTGGAGAACACCACTCTTTCATTTTCACTGATTTACATAAAAATGGATATCAACAGTTGGCCATTACTGCTTTCTAATACATAGTATTCTGGATAGCATTGTGGTCAGTAAGCACCCTTTAAATGTGGTTTATAAATACATTTTACTAACATGCTATAGAAATCAGCAAGTTGTTTGATTGAAAGACAACGAACAGGTTATGAATATAACGCCGGTTCCCTAAAGAAGAATGTGGAACGTCAACCCTTTGTTGGCCGCCTAATCTTTGAGTGCTCTAAGTCGCTTCAGAATCATTCATAGCATCTCGCTCTAGGGCATTCCAGCTTATATAGCCACTGTTGGGCACACCCAAAGCCTATTTGAGGGCCTATTTGACTCCTTTGGTAGCGATCAGGTGATCAGGGTTCCCATTGGTTGACGCTTCAGGTTCTCCTTCAGAGAACTAGGGTTTTATATTAATAGCCTGTTTTCCATCATTCTTTGAAATCCTCATTAGAGTAATCAGGAAGTGAAGTTGTGATGTGTAATATGGAGCTCTAATCCCCAGAGCATGACTCTGTGACACAGTGAAAGAATGAGGACGTAGCTGTGCAAGCATGTAAATTTGCATGTGTTATTGTCACGGTGTTACGCTGGGCGTTGGATATATTCATGTTTCCTTGTCACTGTTTCTCACCTGTTAGTCAATTAGGTTCACTCCCCGGGTTATCTGCTAGTTCACGGCACCTGTACTCCCTTGTTTAGACACTCATTAGATTATCTCTATCACTCGCTCCCCTCGTTTCACGATTACGGTAATCATCCGTCTCACCTGCATTTCCTGGTTTGTGATCATCACGAGTTATTCAATCATTCTACTCACCTGCCCTCCTCGTTCACGCTCGTTTAGTTTCCCGGGGTTTCCACTACTTATACTCGCCTCTCTCACTCCCTCCTTGTCAGTCCGTCTGCGAACCACGGTGTATTCCCTCGGCAAGCTATTTTGACTCCTGATTTCTCTGCGTCTGTTTGGCTGTGTATTCCCGGTGTTGCTCGTCCTCCGTCTGTTCCTGTGTCTTCCCCTGTCTGTCTGTCAGAACCTTCAGCTCTCTGGTACCGACTCCTGCCTGCCTGACTCCGCCTGACTCTCCAGCCCTTGGCTTCGACCCCGGTCCGTCCCTGGCTCTCCCTGGCTCTTCAGCTCTCTGGTACCGACTCCTGCCTGCCCTCGACTCTGCTCTGCTCTTCTGCCCTGGTGAACGACTCCTGCCTGCCCTCGACTCTGCTCTGCTCCACTGCCCTGGTAACGACTCCTGCTCGGCTGACTCACCTGCTCCTGGTCTCGACCTCCGCCTGCCCTCGACTCTGCTCTGCTCTACTGCCCTGGTAACGACTCCTGTCCGGCTGACTCACCTGCTCCTGGTCTCGACCTCCGCCTGCCCTCGACTCCGCTCTGCTCTTCTGCCCCTGGTTTTGACCATCGCCTGCCCACGACTCTTCGCCCGCTTCCGGGAGTGGGTTTTCACCGCCCGTCTGCCTGGGTGTTTCACCGCGTCTTGGTGGATACCTACCGGCTCTCCGGAGCTATTGACTTTGTCCCTTTTCCCCCAACCCTTAATAAACAATATTTGAGGTTACGCATTTGGGTTCATCTGTCTGTCTGTCCAGTCCCCGTGACAGAACGGACTGACCATAATATGGACCCAGCGGACCTCGCTATGAACCTGGATCAGTCTCCTGAGCCGTCGTCTGCCCTACAACGGCTTGAACTTTCAGAGAGAGAGCTCGGTCGTGTGTTTGGCGACGTGGCCTCGCTGAGGGGCACCACGGAGCATATACGTCAGCTGGTGTTGTTTCTCCAGCAGCAGGGGACGAAACAGGCTCAACAGCTTGACCAGATCTCCGCCTTCGTCACCTCCCCGGGAGTCGGTGATCCTAAGGCTCCATCTGCTGGACACTCTGCCCCGTCGTCGAGCCCGTCAAGCGTTCCCCTTGCCGCAGGCGGTCCTGAGCCCAGGATCGGGCTGCCGGAGCGGTTTGGGGGGGACCCAGAGGAGGTAATCGCTTTTCTCACGAACTGTCAACTCACTTTTGACCTTCAGCCACGGAACTTTTCCTCTCAAACGACACGGGTAGCGTTCGCCATAAACCTTCTGACTGGACGGGCCAGGCTGTGGGGGACTGCTGAATACCAGCGTCAATCGCCGGCCTGCAGGTCCTTTGACGCCTTTGCGGCGGAACTACTAAAAGTGTTTGGCGCTGGGACCCGTGCAACTGACGCTTCCCGCGAACTGATGGAGATTCGTCAGGGGAAAAGAACTGTGGCGGATTACTCTATTGACTTTCGCACCATTGCCAGTAAGAGCCACTGGAATACTGAGGCGCTTGTTGACGCCTATCTTCACAGCCTAGCGGATTACATTAAGGACGAGCTCGTTGCCCATGAAACTCCGGCGACTCTGGACGAAGCTATCGCCCTCACCATTCGCATAGATCGGCGAGTTCAGGCGCGCCGCCGGGAGAAGGTCCGGTCCAGCCAGCCTCCTCGCCGCTCCTATGATGGGGGAAGCTCGTCCTCCAGTCGCTATGCCAGCACCCGACAGGCCTCTATGGAGCCCATGGAGGTCGATCGCACGTCCCTCTCTCTCGCTGAACGTCAGCGGCGTCTGACGGGAGGACTATGCCTGTACTGCGGGGGAGAGGGTCATCGCGTTTCTGCGTGCCCAGAAAAAGGATCGAGCTCACCGGAAGTAGGGAACATCCGGTTGAGCTCGACCTCCATGAGCGCTCCCCGGGGAAATAGACCCCTCCTGCGGGTAGCTCTCCAGCTCCCCTCTCTGTCTCGCTCACTCACTGCTCTCATCGACTCTGGCTCGGAGGCCAACATTCTGGATATCACGTTGGCCCGGCAGATGGGGCTAGAGTTCCACCGTCTTCCATCACCTGTTCCCGCTCGAGCCCTGGACGGTCACCTGTTGGGTCAGATAACCCACATCTCTGAGGCAGTGGGCATGTTATCATCGGGAAATCACCGGGAGAGGATCCGCTTTCACCTCCTCTCTTCTCCCAGTGAACCCATCGTTCTTGGATTACCCTGGCTCCGCCTTCACAATCCCCGCATTGACTGGCGGACTGGAACTGTAGTTGAGTGGGGTACTGATTGTCACCAGTCCTGTCTCCGGTCTGCAGCCCCCTCTACTCCGCCAGCTCCATCCATGACACCGCCTGACATCTCCGGGGTCCCGGAGTGTTACCACGACCTGCAGGAGGTGTTCAGCAAGGCCAAGGCCACCTCTCTGCCGCCGCATCGCCCTTATGACTGCGCCATTGACCTAGTGTCTGGAGCTACTCCTCCCCGCGGTCGCCTGTATTCCCTCTCTGGTCCTGAGAGGCGGGCTATGGAGGAGTACATTGCGGACTCCCTGGCGGCAGGCATTATCCGTCCTTCTTCCTCACCGGCAGGCGCTGGATTTTTTTTCGTGGGGAAGAAGGACGGTTCTCTTCGTCCCTGCATCGATTACCGGGGATTAAACGACTTGACGGTTAAGAATAGGTACCCTCTGCCGCTGCTCGCTACTGCGTTTGAGTCACTCCAGGGGGCCACGGTCTTCACGAAGTTGGACCTGCGTAACGCCTACCACCTTGTTCGCATCCGGGAGGGCGACGAGTGGAAGACGGCATTCAACACCCCCAACGGACACTATGAATACCTGGTCATGCCGTTCGGACTCACTAATGCCCCTGCCGTCTTCCAAGGACTAGTTAATGACGTGCTGAGAGATATGTTGGACAGGTTCGTGTTTGTTTATTTGGACGACATTTTGATCTTTTCCAAGAGTCTGGAGGAACATAAGCAGCACGTCAGACTAGTCCTCCGTCGCCTCCTGGAGAACTCGCTTTTTGTGAAAGCCGAGAAGTGCGACTTCCACGCTAAGACCGTGGCCTTCCTGGGTTACATCGTGGCAGAGGGTGCCGTTCAGATGGACCCCACCAAGGTATCTGCTGTCACCGCCTGGCCAGTTCCTGAGAACCGCAAGCAGCTCCAGCAGTTTTTAGGTTTTGCTAATTTTTATAGACGTTTTATACGCAATTATAGCTCAGTCGCAGCACCCTTGACGGCCCTCACCAGCACCAAACACCCCTTCTCGTGGACTACCGCAGCGAATGAAGCCTTCTGTGACCTAAAGACTCGCTTCACGTCTGCCCCCATCCTCCAGGTGCCGGACCCGGAGAGACAGTTCGTGGTGGAGGTGGACGCGTCGGATATAGGAGTCGGGACTGTGCTTTCTCAGCAGCACCCTGAGGACAATAAGTTACACCCCTGTGCTTACTTTTCCCGGCGCCTTTCCCCTGCGGAACGGAATTACGATATCGGAGACCGGGAACTCCTCGCCATAAAGCTGGCCCTGGAGGAGTGGCGGCACTGGTTGGAGGGGGCGTCCGTGCCGTTTTTCGTCTGGACCGATCATAAAAATCTGGAATATATCAAATCTGCCAAAAGACTCAATCCCCGGCAAGCCCGGTGGTCACTGTTTTTCTCACGCTTCAATTTTTCTCTGTCTTTTCGCCCAGGTTCCCGTAATCTCAAGCCGGACGCCCTCTCCCGTCAATTCCAGAAGGACGACGACCGTCCCCAGGGTCCAGCCTCCATCCTACCAGAGTCCCGGGTCGTGGCGACGCTCGCCTGGGACATAGAGGGACAGGTACAGAGAGCCCTCCAGGATCAACCCGGTCCCAGCGCCTGCCCCGAGGGAAGGCTCTTCGTGCCCGAAGCCCTCCGCGCCCAGGTCCTGCAGTGGGGGCATGACTCCCTCCTGGCTTGCCATCCCGGAGCTACCCGCACCAGCCTCCATATCGCTCAGCGTTTCTGGTGGCCCAATCTGGAGAGGGAGGTCCGGGAGTATGTTCAAGCCTGCCCGGTGTGTAACCGGAACAAGTCGTCCAACCGACCACCCGCGGGCCTTCTCCAGCCTCTGCCCGTTCCTTCTCGTCCCTGGTCCCACATCAGCCTGGATTTCGTTACTGGACTGCCTGCCTCGGAGGGGAAGACCGTCATCCTGACGGTAGTGGACCGTTTTAGCAAGATGGCTCATTTTGTTCCACTCTCCAAACTCCCGTCAGCAAAGGAAACAGCGCAGGCAGTCCAGCAGCATGTTTTCCGGCTCCATGGCATCCCCACTGATGTGGTCTCCGACCGTGGTCCCCAGTTTACTTCGACTTTCTGGAAGGAGTTCTGCCGTCTTCTGGGGGCCACGGTCAGTCTCACCTCTGGATACCACCCTCAGGCTAATGGGCAATCAGAACGGGCCAACCAGGAACTGGAGAAGGCTCTGCGCTGTGTGGCCTCCCGGGACCCCCTCTCCTGGGCTAGTCGGCTGGTGTGGGTCGAATACGCCCACAACTCCCTTACCTGTTCTGCGACTGGGATGTCTCCTTTCCAATGCGTTTATGGCTACCAACCACCCTTGTTCCCCAGCCAGGAGGGAGAGGCATCCTGTCCCTCGGCTCTTGCCAACGCCCGTCGCTGCAGGAGGACCTGGGCTCGGGCACGGGTGGCTCTCCGGAGAGCCGTCGCCGCGTACTCAGCCGGGGCTAACCGTCGCCGGACTCCGGCTCCTGTTTATCGCGTTGGACAAAGAGTATGGCTGTCCACCAAGGACCTACCTGTCCGGGTGGAATCCCGGAAACTGGCAGCGCGCTTCCTGGGTCCCTTTGTGGTGGAGCGGATCATCAGTCCCACGGCGGTCCGTCTGCGGCTCCCTACCACTCTGAGAGTCCATCCCACGTTTCACGTGTCTAGGATTAAGCCAGTCAGGGTGAGCCCCCGTACTCCTGCGGAGACTCCGCCACCCGCTCCGCGACTGCTGCACGGTGACCCCATTTACACGGTGCGACGTCTCCTCCGGTCCCGACGGAGGGGTCGTGGACTGCATTACCTGGTGGATTGGGAGGGATACGGTCCTGAGGAGAGGTCGTGGGTCCCGGCCAGCAGGATCCTGGATCGTTCCCTTATCACCGACTTCCACCGGGACCACCCTGACCAGCCGTCCCTCCGTCGGGGTCGTCCCAGGGGTCGTCCCCGGCCCGGTCGGGCACCTCGGCTCCCGGTTCCGGTTCCTCCCGCCGGGGTCGCTGGGGTGGTCCGGGATGATGACGCCCAGCTGTCGGATCGCTCTGAGGAGTTCTGATGCCTCTCCTCCTCCTCTCCTCCTCTCCCCCTCCCTCTCCTCCTCCCTCCCCGCTGTTTTTGTTTTGTTTGTTTTTTGGGACTTCTGGGGCCGTCCCTTGGGGGGGGGGTTCTGTCACGGTGTTACGCTGGGCGTTGGATATATTCATGTTTCCTTGTCACTGTTTCTCACCTGTTAGTCAATTAGGTTCACTCCCCGGGTTATCTGCTAGTTCACGGCACCTGTACTCCCTTGTTTAGACACTCATTAGATTATCTCTATCACTCGCTCCCCTCGTTTCACGATTACGGTAATCATCCGTCTCACCTGCATTTCCTGGTTTGTGATCATCACGAGTTATTCAATCATTCTACTCACCTGCCCTCCTCGTTCACGCTCGTTTAGTTTCCCGGGGTTTCCACTACTTATACTCGCCTCTCTCACTCCCTCCTTGTCAGTCCGTCTGCGAACCACGGTGTATTCCCTCGGCAAGCTATTTTGACTCCTGATTTCTCTGCGTCTGTTTGGCTGTGTATTCCCGGTGTTGCTCGTCCTCCGTCTGTTCCTGTGTCTTCCCCTGTCTGTCTGTCAGAACCTTCAGCTCTCTGGTACCGACTCCTGCCTGCCTGACTCCGCCTGACTCTCCAGCCCTTGGCTTCGACCCCGGTCCGTCCCTGGCTCTCCCTGGCTCTTCAGCTCTCTGGTACCGACTCCTGCCTGCCCTCGACTCTGCTCTGCTCTTCTGCCCTGGTGAACGACTCCTGCCTGCCCTCGACTCTGCTCTGCTCCACTGCCCTGGTAACGACTCCTGCTCGGCTGACTCACCTGCTCCTGGTCTCGACCTCCGCCTGCCCTCGACTCTGCTCTGCTCTACTGCCCTGGTAACGACTCCTGTCCGGCTGACTCACCTGCTCCTGGTCTCGACCTCCGCCTGCCCTCGACTCCGCTCTGCTCTTCTGCCCCTGGTTTTGACCATCGCCTGCCCACGACTCTTCGCCCGCTTCCGGGAGTGGGTTTTCACCGCCCGTCTGCCTGGGTGTTTCACCGCGTCTTGGTGGATACCTACCGGCTCTCCGGAGCTATTGACTTTGTCCCTTTTCCCCCAACCCTTAATAAACAATATTTGAGGTTACGCATTTGGGTTCATCTGTCTGTCTGTCCAGTCCCCGTGACAGTTATACTGTAAACAACCCCATCTGAATTACATGTATACCTTGAATAAATGCATGCCGTGCCCTTTCCTGGTGCTGTTTTGACATTGTTTACTATATGTATGTACCTGAAGCAGAGCAATGAAATTATCATTGACATGGGGAATGGGATATGGAAAAACAAAACAAATAAAAAGTAGCATTGAAAACAGCAGGGAGTTCTATTTTGTGCCCCTCAGGTTCAGAAAAGTAATTAAATCGCTTCTGTCTGCCCTCTCTCTTTCTCTCCAACTCTCGTGCTTTCTATGTCTCTCTCTCTTTCTCTCTCTCGCTTACTTTCTCTGTTTTCTTCTCTCTCTCTCTCTCTTTCTCTCTGTGCCAAGCTAACAAGCTTAAGTGGTGTGTGGTAGTTGATTATTTAGGTCAGGTGTAAGCCTGGGGCAACTTTGCTTTGATCTGGACTAGAAGAGAAGGTTGTGGGAGCCATTAACCTTGTTAGGCATCCCTGTGGCACCCATGCATTCCCCACGAGAAGATGGGGGAGGGTTGAGGGTGTGTGTGTGTGTGTGTTGGGTGGGGGGCTTGTTGGGTAATAACTATATAGCTCAGCTACCCAGGTGTGTGCACAGCCAGCCAGGAGTGCTCATGTCAGCAACACATGCGTGGGTTTGGCTGCGAATGGTATTTCAGGCACAGGGTTGAGCTGTTCAGGAAACTCAGAATAAGTAGTACACCCACCAGCCCTATGCCTTCATTCTCCATGCATAACAAAGCTGTAGCACAATTCTCTTAGGAGAATAACCCCTTACACTGAGTTAACTTGTTAATACTGAGACATTTTTGAAACAGCGATGCCAGTGCAAAGAGGCTGCTGTTTGCTTAATGATCTGGTCCCCCAGAGGAGATTGACCAGGTGTTGCAATGACCCTGTCAATGTGTGTGTCTGTGTCTGCCTGTGTGTCGGCCCGCCCTCATGGACCCTGTCCATGGTGGACCAGGTTGTCATCTCCAAACTCCTTGTAATAAAACTCCTTGATTGCGCTTGTTATTTATGTCATCAGCTGGGCTGGGGATGCAGCATCCTACTTTTGTGCTTTTCATGTGATCCAGGCCATAGGAGAGCCCAAAATGGCCCAAACAAAAAACTCTGCACATCACTGTTTAGGGTGGTCTTTCATAGGTTTATGTGTTTACATATCAGAATAGGTTTTTTGTGTTATGACATTGGGTAAGCTGTGAAAGTGTGCTGAAATACTGCATGTACATTCTAACTGTAGGGTGGGTTGGGGGCTGAGGCGTGAGGGTGTGGTGGGAACGACACCTTAATTTAGTTTGCATTTATTTCCATAGTCAGTTTGGTTTTTGCAACGGGTGTGGAATGTGAACTGCCTTTGGCCCCTTCGAAGAGCCTTGTGTTTGCTTGGCACGGCTTGATTAAATTATGGAAATGGCGCCGCCAGCCTCGTGCTTTAATCTGCACTGTCCCTAGTATTTATGAAAATCGCTCCGCTCTGCTCTGCTCACTGGCGATGAGAGAGAGAGAGCAGGAGTCCCGCTGCACCCGTTTCACCCTTGGTGCCATCCAAACGTGAAGTAGATGCTGCTGGCAGCCATCCCTGTCTAAGAGCGACCCATCGGCCCTCTCTCCCGCACGCTAGCACCGACGCCATGTTATCCTGACACCTGCAGATGGCCCTGGCCTGGCATGGTTTGCCCGGATGACACAATAGCACAATAGAGCTGACGAGCTTTTCAGGTCCTGTTAAAAGTGTTATTTGGGTTGTTCATTTAAATTGATTCATGACCCTGCGATGAGGAGAGAGAGAGAGGAGAATAATGGCAAGGGCTCTCCAAGTAGAGGGCAGGTGGGTGACAGAATAAATAGCGTAAACAAACACTCACTCATTACACTGTTCATCCTCAGCACAACCACATGGGACTCCTGTTGGCGTTTTGTTCTCTTTTTGATTTTTTTTGTTATTGTTTATCGACAGATGAGCTGCAGACCAGCTGCGCACCAATAAAAATCGATTTTTCCCAAGGACCTGCATGACATGATTTCATGTGTCATGCTGACTCACTATGAGCAAATCACCCCGTCACCAGCTCTACCACAGGCCCCTAAGGTGCCACGGATACCTACAACCAGACCAGAGGGCCAACCAACAGTAAGGCAACCTCAAAACATGTAGTGTGATTAGAAGCAGTGTTTGTGTCATACACAGGATTCAAAAGGACCTTTCACACTATACACTCTTATGTATATTTTTGAGGGATGTATCTTTATTGCATTTGCACACTGTACTGTATATGTCTTTGTTTCCCCTGTTTTAACAGTTGGTATGTACCCATTGTTCCTGGCAAAATGTGGTGTCTTACCATGTACAATGTATTTGGCAGAAATGACAATGAAACCCACTTCACTTGACACTTGCACTTTATCCCATGCCCCATCACCTTTTCTACCTCTGCCCTTCATCTGGTAGTCATGCCCCAACTGCATTCTATGTACTTTACTCCCCACTCCCCATGCACAGTCTAGACTCACAATCAACAGTTTCACTGCATGTCCTACTACCTAGTATGTCTATGCATGTGACAATAAATATCATTGTATCCTTGTATCCTTGTATTCATCCAGTGTAATTGTCATGGTTGGCAATAAATGGCTGACTGACTACAAAAACCTTGACATCCTTTACCATATAGTTTCATATGGACACTGGATTAACACCTATTTACATGAAAACTGCACTCAGAAACTGTTACGAGGTCATGGAGAGAGTGTAATATGTTTTTGGTATGTGTTTTTCCTGCTCTGTAGAAGTAGGCTGTGCCATTGTTCATCATTAAACTCAGTAAACTTTTTTCTGTTATGTTGTTGTTTTAGTTTAGCTCAGTTGAATGGACTAAACTACACAATGTTAAAAGTTTTGAACAGATGTACCTACACATACATACACTTACATATTAACTTTTTGTAGTGAAATGCTACCTAAATTAAACTTAGTCTTGAACAAGTATGTCAGTATTGACAGTATGATTGGGTTAATTTAGGCTGCTGTGACCCATATGCTATTCATATCCACTGGCCCCTGTCTAACCACTGCTATGCTGTAGCATTGTTCTGGCCAAAAGCTGCTAATCAGAAGCTTGTCCCCTGATCTAGGGGTCGCAAAGACATGGCCGCCATCCAAGTGGCTCAGAGCCACACAAACAAAAAGCATGTCACATTTACAGTTAGCATGGTGTAGCGAGACACATAAAAAAATCTATATTTTCACTGACCTCGAAAAATACTCATTATCTTATGCCTGCAAATCAAAATCATAAGACTTGCATGTGTGATACGCCTAACCTATCGTATATAAAGTCATTTAAAGAAAGTTGCATATAATATTGAAAAAATGACTGAGAAAAAAAAATTCTAGTGAATAATAGATTTAGAAGGTACTCCCTGGTTGCTCAAAGACTCAACTAGGCACGTCATCTAATAAAGTTCTATTTTAAGCACTTCATGAGGAAATTACAGTATTACAGAGAACACATTTTGCACTTATCAGCTCAGCACATTCGAAGGTGAATCCACCAAGATCATCTGATACTTGAACCTCCACATGCATACACACTCACACACACACACAAATAGCACTAGAACATACATTTATTATCAGCCATGCATAATATTTCCTTCAGAGCTTTAAAAAATACAAAGGAAGCTAAACAATAACATTCCCATTTGCATCCCTAGGCTTTAGATGGCCTTGCTGTAATCCAGCATTGATCCAGCCTTGGGTATATACAGCGCCCACTCTCTCAGGCTCTGGCAGAGTTAACCTTGTGGATGAAAATAACTGAATATACGCAGAGCCCAATTTGTCTAGAGTGTGTGTGTGAGAGAGAGAGACTGACTAAACAGAGCAGAGGGCTAATTGAGAAAGGAGGGGAAAAGCAAGGGATAGAAAAAGGAGGAAGAGATTTTTTTCTTCATTTCATTTTGTACAGAGGGTCTGGCCGTGCTGTATTGTATCGAGGAACAATTTCTTCCTGGAGTTGTGGACTCTGCTAAAGTTTAAAACAAGTGACTCTGCCTTTACCTAATCACTAAGGTCTGGTCATCACGTAAGGAATTAGCCTGTCTACACACTACAATTCAAATGAAGCACACAAAGTCAATGTGATCGCTCACAAACACTCCCTTTGTTCACTGATTGGCTAGGATTGACTGGTACCTAATACAACAGTGTCAATGACAGCATGGCCAGACCCCCTGTACAAAATTAAATAAATTATGAGAGGCCGGTTTACCAGGCTAAGGAAACAGGGGAAGAAACAGAAATTAATAAACACAGACAGACAGTGGTACAGAGTGAGTGAGTGTATGCATGTCTGCATGAGAGAGAGAGAGAGAGACAGAGAGAGAGAGAGAGAATACGAGAGACAAAATTAAGGACAGAAAAAGTGAAGTTAAGAGATGGGGTGGGGGAGAGAGAAAAGAGAGAACGAAAAAAAGAAAAAAAAAACAGTGAGAAGAAAGGCAGATGAGTGAGGAGAGGGGACATGAAAGAGAGCACGACCAAAGAAAATGTAAGTCTGAGGCTTTTACAGTATTTAAATCCCCATTTATTTCCAAGTCTGCTCAATTATTAATGTCTGTTTGAATGAGGCCATGCATTAATCTTTATTTGCAGGCTGAAAGAGTCGCACATGGACTTCATCTTTTGCCATTTTCATTCCAAAGGCACCTTGCCTCAGGAAATATGTTGAATGTAAACATGCACACACACACACACACACACACACGCACACACAGACCTATATTAATACATAACAAATTCATATCAACACACACACATCAATATTTATATACAACAAATTCATATACACACATGGTGTATAAAGTGCATGTGTGCAAGTGTGTGTTTCACCTAAACTTGTACTGACACATTTTCAGTTTACATGTTTAAAAATATTCCTCCCTGAATTTTAGGAGGTACTTAAAAATATTCCATTCATAAGATTGCATTTTGCTTTTTAAAAGCCGGTTCACTTCTCTCCTTTTCTCCTTTTGTGCTTTGGCAACTGTTGATTAGCAGTTTGCATCTTAATCATGCAATCTTATCCTCTCCATCTTCAGTCAAAACGACAGAGCAGCTGTGGCAGATGTTTAAATCTAAGCATGGGCTATGAAAATGCCTCTACTTTCTACGTAAGCTGAAGAAAGCAAGAGTTCCACTTCCCATCATGTGCTATTTGTACCGGGCCACCATTGAAAGTGTCATCACTGACTGCATCACTGTGTGGCACAGAGGCAGCACAGCCTAATGCCGAAATACACTACAGCGCATAGTGAATACAGCCAGCAGGATCATCGGTGCCCTTCAGGTAGTCATGCTGAATTCGATACACTTCTTCCCCCCTCTGCCTACTGGAACTCCATACACACACTACACCTCTCCCCCCACCCCATCTGAATCTAACACACACACACTACCTACCCCTTTTTGTCGTATACCTTTGTGCATACTACCATTTTTTTGCACATGAACACACAAGAAGAATCTTGTGTCTCTTAGTCTAAAGTGTCCCTGTTCCGGGAAACATACTCATCTCTCTCCTTGTGCATTCCCTCTTCAACCTTTCCACTGTAATTTCACACAGTATTATGTGTTTACAGCTGCACTGTGACACTTTTGTCTGATTTGCACTATCTACTTTATTGTCAATTGTTCTGTCTGTATATTTACTGTATTAGTGTGTAGGTTTATGCGATACATGTCAGAGAGCACAGAACCAGCATTTTGATTTTTTATGTCCTCCACATATAGGGAAATTGACAATAAAAAATAACCTTGAACCTTGAACCCTTCAATAATGTGTGTTCCTTTGGCCTACATTGGGATTGAGCCAGATTCCCTGTCAGTCCATCAAAGAAAAAGAGTGTGGGGTGGGGAGAAAGAAAGGAGAACAATAAAAGCAGAAAATACTTTACTCTGGTGCAGGAGGAGAGGGGAAGTGTCTCTTCTCTCCTTCCTCACAACCTCAGTGCAGTCTGCTTCTTTGGCCCTCCTCTTCCCAGCCATTACTGTAAGCTCTCCTGTCTGCAACGTTTCAGGACACTTCAGGTAAAGTCTTTGAGCACTAAAGAAAATAACACAAAACACTTCACAGTGTATGCCCCGCCCCCCACCTCACCCCACCCTTTCCCATCCTTCGCTTTACACAAATACATGCAAACTCACACAGACGCTGACACACAAACACACACACACACACACGTATATATGCAACCATACAAAGTTGTGCAATGTCAAAATTGTGCAAAAAAAATATACATAAATTGTTAAGTCGAAATCATGTGATTTCCGTCGATCCATTGATTACATTTTACACAAATGCATCACCAATAAAGTACATTATAGAAAATCATATTTCTCCTGAACAACCAGTTTGCTCTTTCTCTGTCTCTTTTTCTTTTTCTCACTCAAACACACTCTCTCTCACCCCACCCTCTCTCTTCCTCTCATGGGATGCTTTACCCTACAGCCAAACTCAGTTCAGTCTGCTCTGCTGCTCTTTAGACCCAATTCTGTCAGCAAATAAAAACCCACTGATGAACACTGACAATAACAAGCTATGATCCTAAATCTGTGTGTCCCCTGTCAGCCATGGCTATGTGATTACAGATGTACTTGTTCTACTTTAGCTTAGCTTTGGTTGCAGGTGGGTGATAATAATAATAATAAGAAGAAGAAGAAGAAGAAGAAGAATCATCATCATCATCCTCCTCCTCATCATCATCATCATAACAACAACACATCAATAATAATAATAAACAGTATGTAATAATAATAGTTTCTGGATATCTTTATCTGCTGTACCAGCAACAGAAATAATGAAAGAAAGAAGGAAAAAAGAAGGAAAGACAGACAGAAAGAAAGAAAGGTGAAATGTACAGACTGTATACATCCCTGGAAATGTGTGTTTGTGTTTATGTAGTAAACATTGAGCCAACACATGATGACCTGTGGTCCAGTGTCCTAAGTTATATACAGCAGTATTAAAGATCCAAGAGGAGGAGAAGATATGCCCTCTTGGAAAGATTTACAAGTTTTGATGATTTTTATCTTTATTTTCACATACTATGATTAACTGAAGAAAAAGTCACTTCTTACTCTTGACACAAGAGTCATTTTGCTACTGTATTCATCCACTCCGGCACCACTGGACTGCAAGAAATGTTGTCTTGTGGTGACCTTGCCAAACTGTAAAGCACTTTGAGTTGCATCTTGTATGTATGAATTGTGCTATTATTATTATTATTATTATTATTATTATTATTATTATTTACAAAGCTAGTCCCAGCAGTGGGATGGCTGCAGAGTGAACAACTCACAGTAAGTGGCTCGTTATTGAGTCTGCTCATGTTATTTCCACTTTCTGTTGACCCTCTTCAATTCAAAGGCACAGGAAAGGCTTTGTAGTCTGGGCATATAAAAAATATAAACAAAAAAAAAGCATCACTGGTAGGCAAAATGAATCAAGATTCACCTTCGATAGACAACACCTGCTCTACAGTTGCCCTCTTTGCATGTAAAGTTAGACTTTTGGCTAAAAATAAAACACCCATAAATAAATACAGAAATAAGCAAACAAACGGGAACAAACACTGAAATATCCCTGTATTGGCTTTGGGGCAAAAGCTGACTGAGATGAAAGATGCAGGTCTACCTCCATGGGAATATAGCCAACTAAACACTTCTGTGAGATTATTCTTATTCCAATTACAGGGAAAAGGCCTTTTCATGTGTGTGTGTCTGGTTGGGTTTGTGAGAGTGTACTGTATATGCTCACACATGCTCACACAATGTCAGACATTAACATATTTATGTGTGGTGAGTATTATTTGCAAAGCATTAACACAACTTTTACTACAAATGGACTTTATATTTCTTTATGTTCATTCAACTTGTCAGTGTGAGTTTATGATAAAATGACACTCTTTTCTTAGTTAACTATTGATGGTAAAAGGAATAAAATACACATGCCAGCAGTCAAGTCTATCTTTCTTTCTTTCTTTCTTTCTTTCTTTCTTTCTTTCTTTCTTTCTTTCTTTCTTTCTTTCTCTCTCTCTCTCTCTCACACACACACACATATGCACACATACACACGCACACACACACACACACACACACACACACACACTGCTCACTGCCTCAATCCTGTGTTGAATTTTGTGTGTGTTTGTGGGAGAGAGACACTGCTCACTGTCTTCATCCTGTGTTGAAATCTGCCTCCCCAGGAGAGGCACAAGACCCCTTGTGATTTATTATTTTATTTAACAACTTGGGTGCTGCCCACCAGGGAATGCTATTTGCTCAGCTGAGCAGCTCTTCTCAATCGTGCTGATGACCTTTGACCTGCCATTGACCTCAAAGCTCCTGGCGCATGACTCATTAAGCACCTTGGAGCACTATCACGGCAGGCTCGTCTCATCTTGTCTCCTCTCGTCTCATCTCATCTCCTCTTATCAGTCTGTTTTCATGGACTTGCTGAGGTAGCAGAGGGATAGACCCTTAAAAAAAAGAGAGTGAGGGAAATATGAGAGACTGAGTCCCTCCATCTCTCTCTTTCTCTCTCTCTCTCTCTCTCTCTCTCTCTCTCTGTTTCTTTCTGCCTTTGTCTTTGTCTTAGTACCATATTACAGTCAAGTCATGAGTTAGAAAAATGTGACTCAGAAGTCGGCATGTTTGCATGTATCCAGGCCCGGCCCCAGCCAATTTGACGCCCTAGACAAGATTTTAGGTGGCGCTCCCCTTGCATCGCAGTAAATTCCACTGCTAGTGTGCATGTACTTACAAGAAGCTGAATAGCTTTGTCTTAGACATTATTTTATTTAAATAAAAAAATTGCACATTCAGAATACTTTGAAACAATTGAACAAACAAAACAAATTATATTATATAATATAAATAGCTTACATAAAGTATTAGATTTAAATACTTAAACATATAAGATAGAAACCAGTGTGCACAATAAATTACAAGGATTTAAATAAAAATATATAAAAAGGTGATCTTACAAAGACCTCTAGGTCTGTTTTTTTTTTTTTTGGTACTGCCTTACCAAAAGTAGTAAAGTATTTAAAAACTACACCACCACCTCCTCAATCTGACATAACCTGCTACAGCTTTACTCTCCTGGTCTTTCTTGCAGAAAAGTAATGTACACTATCATCATATGACAATTGATTTGAGACCACATGGTTTATGCTTATAATAGCAAGTCCACTGAGATGTTCTTGCATTATAGTAGATCTCAGATAAGTTTTAATCAGTTTGATCTTGGATAAGCTTCTTTCAGCAGGAGCCACTGTAACAGGAAGAGTGGCAGAGATTCTCAAAGCAACCCACATGTTAGGGTAAATTTCTGCCATCTTCTTCTCATGCAGGAAGGTCAGAAGTTCCATGTTTGTCATATTCTTTGATGGCAATGGTGGGAAATTCTGCATTTCCTTTGCAGCACATTTGAAGAGTGAAGAGGCCTAGGTAACACCAGTCTAAACACACGATTTCAAGAATAAAATAAAATGAAATAATATAAATGAAAAATCCATACTAACCTTATACTGTACCGTATAATGTACAATGCACTCTTTCTGATATGCAAATTATAGTAGTAATTGATATATTAGTAATGATGTCAATTTTACTGTCATTGCAGTGAAATGCTAATTAGCAGAATGAAAAGAATCAGTAAACTGCAGCATAATAAGGTATGCTCTAACATTAATGATGTACACTGACATAAGGTTTAACACTCTAAAGGACACACTTTTTACATTACATTACACTTAGCTGACGCTGTTATCCAGAGCGACTTACAGATATTTACAGGGTTTCAGTTACAGTCCCTGGAGCATTGTGGGGTTAGATGCCTTGCTCAAGGGCATCTCAACCATGGATAGGGCAGGATTCCAACCAGCAACCTTCCGATTGCAAGTCCAACTCCCTAACCACTAGGCCACAGTTGCCTTAGACAATATGAACTAACACAACAAACAGCTAGGCTTACAACTAATATATAAAGGAGAGGGAAATTAATAGCATTTTGATTAACTATTACAAGCTGGGAAAACGTGATCTAACACGATGTCAGTAAACAAATTTAACATTACAACACCTGCTGAATAAATCTAGGTTCTAGAATCTAGAAAGGTAAGGTAGTACACTGTATATACATTACTATTTTCCATAACAGCTTAGGCCCTTCCATCAGTGCGTTTACATGGGAGTGTAATGATTCGAATCATTGGCTTAATTTGACTAAGATCGAGTTACTGTTTTCATGTAAACACCTTAATTCGACTAGAAATCGGACAATCATAGTAGAATTAACACCCCGAGATAACTCGATTGTTAATCGGATCAGGGGTGCATGTATACGGTCAACCAGATTGGGATTAGGACTTTGCATTCTGCGCATGCTTGTGACCCCTGCCCCCATGTCGTCACCCGGAAGTAGAAAGAGACGATTTTGTCGTCGTTGTTGTTGTCGTCGCCTGTATCATTTGTCAGTGGCGCCTTTACTCAGCAATTAACAAAACTAAGAGTGCCGTTTGGCATCTCATTACTGTTTTAACCACGGTGATAAGCCACGCCATGAGGAACATAGCTTCTACCTCGTCGTTCGCCATCTTTCAGGAATGCTGTGTATTAAAGCTATAATTGAGTTATTTGCCATCATGTAACCGCACTGCATAACATAAACATAAACATAAACGGTTAGAGCTATTTATTGCTTAGCTAACTATGTTATGCTAATGGTAAAGAGGTTATTATAAACACACTTTGGCTAATGGTTAATGACGTTATCAATAATTGTTCTTTAACAGAAAAATAATATCATGACATCATTTTTACTGTGACACTACCTCTGTCTATGTCGCGTTTTTCCTCCTCTTCTTTCCTTTTTTTTCCTCCCCTGGGCAACAGACAATTTGTTACGTTTTGTTTTTGAGCTTGTTGACGCATCAAAAAACGGCCAATCCCCCCCAGTAGCAGTCTGATTAGTCGGAGAAATAAGGGGGAGGGGGAGGGGTTGTCTTAGGAAAGTAATATAGCCTATCATTATTATTAATACTACTAAAGGCTTTGCTATACAGTTAAATTATAACATAATAACGTAGTAACTAGTTTCAAGTGGATTTTTTTTGTCTTCCCCCACTTCTGGCGCCCTCTGGATGGACGATGCCCTTAGCATTTGCCTATACTGCCTACATGTATCACTTGTAATAAAGCTGGTAAAATCAAAGGCCAACACTGCTTCAAGTGCCGACACTTCAAATTAGCAAACTGGTGACTGGTAATCTTAAACACAGCAATTACACCCACTTATTTGTTGTTCCATGAGGGGGAAAACTGCCATTTAAAATGCAGTAATTGTTGTCTGGAATGTGTGGGATAAAGGGGTCAGCGATTTCACTGGGAGACAGTCGGGTTAATCACTGGTGCATCTTTAAATTTAAAGTGATGCAAACCTGCGGAAAGTTGCCAGCAAAGGCTGGATAGTTCACAGTGAACACACACTCGCAATGCACATATACTTGATCACATGGGCGCGCGCACGCACACACACACACACACACATCAAGGCCCATTTCTTTTTCTGCACTTCCCTGACCTTCATGTCTATGCATGACTGCTTGCTATAACACTGCACTTTCTCCCTGTATCGTCCAGCCTTTACTTCTGCTTCTTATGCCCCCCCCCAAACAAACAGACTCATATACATTTTTCTCCTGAGCCATTCACACCCCTGCCCCTCCCTTTTACTTCTTATATCCCTGTTAGCTTTAAGACCCCCCCCCCCCCACCCCCATACACACACACATTTCCCTCCTGTACCCCTGTACATACACACCCCTGTCCTCCTCACACACATACACACACACACACCTGCCCTGTCCTCCTCTTGTTTTTGCCCTGTTCCCTTGTTTTCATCACTTCATGGCTTTCCATCAACTTTGGACAGGGTGCTTTTGCCCACCACTAACACAGACAAATGGCCGTTGCCACGATGAGGTGAGCAATTTTGCTCGGCCGGCCTTCGCTGGTGCAGTGAGCTCCCCTCACTCGGGGCACAGGAGCAGAAGTTTTGGAGCGATTGCAGTGAGAAACAATAAATCCTTTGGCTTTCTATGGGGTGGAGTTAGGTCAAAGAGTTTCTGACAGACAAGACAATGTACACTTTGCTTCAGCTGCAAGCTTCTATCTATCTATCTATCTATCTATCTATCTATCTATCTATCTATCTATCTATCTATCTATCTATCTATCTATCTATCTATCTATCTATCTATCTATCTATCTATCTATCTATCTATCTGTCTGTCTGTCTGTCTGTCTGTCTGTCTGTCTGTCTGTCGGTCTGTCCATTTATCCACCCATCCCTTTCTTCCTCCCTCCATCCATGCATCTACCTAGGGGTGCGTGTGTGTGTGTGTGACAGAGATGAGAGGTCAGCAAAATAGTGATAGCAATCAGTAAACAGTAACAGTCCTTCATTAATTATAATCCCTGTCAGTTCACGTACCCTCTTTTGCTGAAGTCTCTGTCCCTCCGAGGCGACCCAACCTGACGTCTTGTTTGTCGAGTTCTTTTCCTTAGGCTTCCATGATGCCCCTGGGTACCCTGGCCTCCCTGGTGCTGCAGGACACCTGGCACCTCACCTGCCTTCTGGTGCCCGTGTCTGTCCACACCTGTGGCCATCAGTGTGGCTTTTCCGGCTGTCAGGGGGGTTGTCACATTAATATGAAACAACACTGATGATGCCCTCAGGAAACAGCAGGGAACAGATGCTCCCAAAATGCCTTACCCACACCTCGCTGACACACTCCCCTATCTCACATACACACATGAACACACATGGACAAACACAGACACGCACACACACACACATGCACACACACACCTTTTCTCATGGACACACAGGCAAACACATGCATGGACACACGCGCACGCACACAAACACAGACACACAGACACACACACACACACACACATATAAATACATGCTTACAAACACACTCTTTCATCATGGGCACACAAAACCCTTTTTCCCCTGTTTGACACACACACACACAAACACACACACATGCATAGACGTGTGCGTGCATGCACACACAGACACACACACACACATGCATGGACACGCGCATGCACACACACACACACACACACACACACATATATATATACATGCTTACAAACACACTCCTTTCCCATGGGCACACAAAGCCCTCTTTTTCCCCTGTTTGACACACACACACAAACACAGACACACACACACGCACACACATACACAGCAGGTAAGTCCTAAGAGCTCAGTGGGAGTCACTGTGACAAACAAGCAGTAAATTGTGACACTGTGCTGGTGTGATTGTGTTGGTGGCTTTGGCACACAGACACACATACGCTTTGGCATCGACAGTGACAGACGTGCTAATGAGATGGTCTACAGATGGCCTGTGCGTGGCTGACGTTTTGTTTGTAAGTCATGTCTGCCTTCAATTAACGTCAACCTCCTTAGTCGAGCCAGACTAAAGACGTAATCAGGGAAGCACCAGCAGTGATAGACTTGGGTAGTAATTGTAGCGAAATAACAATCTTAAATACTTATACTGTGGACAACATTCAAATTCTTGGCAACCACCATGATGAAATAAGAGGAAATGAGATTAAAGTCACAATGATATGATAACAGTAAGGTGAGACCAAATTTTTGATAATCCAGACACACATCTACAAATGGGTGTCTAATGATAGTCTGAAATGTAAATCATTTACTTCTAACCAATTACTGCAAGACCAATGTATACCAGTACATACTACATGTATGTCTCTTAGCACTTTAGGGTATGGTAAGGCTTTGGGTTATGTTTCAGAACAAAATGAGCATTTTGACAAATACACATAAAATATGAATCTTGATAAGATACACAACATTGCTTATTGCTTCCAGAATTACACAGTGTAAAGAGGTAAAATAAAACAGCATGAATAACAAGTACCAGACCAAAGCAGGGGGTGGGATATGTGCAATGTTAAACAAGTCATCACAACCTGTGGTGCTTGAACATAATTAAACTCATGCCGTAATTATACCCCACATTGCAACTCAATGATCCTTCAATGTTAGCATCTCCTCTCAGTGTGATACACAGTGCACCAACTTCTAACTCGCTCTCCTACTAATAGGTAACATGAGCTGGGTTTAGACTGCCAAGAGACAGGTTAGCTTTGGCCTGCTGATGATGTGTTGCTGCAATGGTAATCCTCCTCAGTAGGTACGAGAGGAAGCTCAAGTTCACACTGTACTGCTCCCTCGAGATAGCAAACTGGCTTGGTGGTGTGGGTGTGTGTGTGTGTATTTGTGCCTGTGTGTGTGTGTGTCTGTGTTTGGGTGATGGGGGAGCTACGCTTACCAGCCAGAAGGCCGCTAATCTACAATTAAATACCTTGAGACGGTAATGATAATGCTTGTTGGCTGTTAATTAGCTCCAAACATTAACATTAATGCAACTTCTGAAGCCTCTTCCCAATCCTGATTTATTCCCCCTGGGAGATTGTATTTTGATAAATAATAAAAAGCAAGCTCTGACTCGGACGTGCATAGAGAAAAATGAGGAGCATATTTGTTCTCCTGAATACATTATCCTTAAAAAAGACTATTAGAGGGAAATTGATGCAGTCCGCTCGAATTCCTTGTGAATGCTGCTTCCCCATACTTCATGCACTCATTTCATTCAGTCGCTTGAAAAAAAAAGACAGCCAGCGAGGAGGGGCTCCATGCTAGCCATTGTTAGTTTCTTGTTTTATTTACTCATTTATTACCACACTTGTGTTTATGCGGCACTTTGTTTCTGATAAATATTAGAAGTCGCCAGACAATAAATGAGAGCCAACAACAAAACAAGAGCTTAAATCCTGTTATTGTATCTGTTTAAGGCTGCACATGATGAAGATTGGATGGTAATCCTCTTTTCTCGACTCAGTGTCAGGGAGCCACGGTAACCGGGTAGGGTCAATAGGGGTCAAAGACACTGGTGGACAGTGAATAAATAAATGATCCACTTCCACTCTCTCTCTGTCTATCTCTCTCTCTCTCTCTCTCTCTCTCTCTCTGCCAACCTGTTGGATGTGCAATTCTTAAATGTTTGTGAATGTTGTTTGTGGACCTTCATCTTAGAAATTCTGCGTTTTCGCACCAATTCAAATGGATTCGGATGTTGCTTTGTTATATCGGCTGTCACTCAGCTTGTCTGCTACTGAAACATTCTCACTGTACTCACACAGCTACGTGTGTCTTGGGTGCCCTACCAATGTATCTCCTTGGCATAATGCATATGAACACACATGGTTTAAGTGAGTTCCACAACCTTGTCCTGTCACATTTCATCAAGGC
This sequence comes from Coilia nasus, assembly GCA_027475355.1. Classification (NCBI taxonomy): domain Eukaryota; kingdom Metazoa; phylum Chordata; class Actinopteri; order Clupeiformes; family Engraulidae; genus Coilia; species Coilia nasus. The sequence continues at coordinate 2,018,958 of CM050215.1, read as the reverse complement.
ACAGTTACTGTAATAGCATAGCATATTCAGTGTGAGTGCATCCCTTAATGGTAAATTTATGTTCAAATTTTGATAAATGCCATTTAGGAGATGGGGATGAGGGAATGTGACGACAGCTGATTTGGGTTCTCTCAGACTTGTCATCCATTGTTAGCTGCATGGGCTGTCTTTGGGGAGGAACAATCTGTTTCTAAGCGGTTGTGTTTTGACATTCTATTAGCCTGCTCTATCAGACAGGCTTCATGTAAATATCTTCAAAGCACACGAGATAATGAAAAGAAAGGGATTCCCCTGATAGAGCGCTGGTACGCTGAGAACACATTCAATGGCAGGTGAGTGAAGAATAGAGTTGCCGAATCCGCTTAAGATCTGAGCCAGATCCACTTCATTCCCGCCCGCCATCTTGGTCTTTTGGGATGCAGTACAACTGCCGCTGTTGTCTAAAAGGGACAGATGGACTTTTCTTTTTTGTCTGAAACAGGGTTTGCCAAGTATGCCACTTGTCTGTCAGACAACATGAAGACAACATTGATACGCATTGTGTCAACATCAAGACGTTTCTAAAAAGAGGAGTGCTGGAAGTCTATTTAGCATGGACAACAGGAGGCAGTCATTCATATTCACTGTTTCTATTTGTCACTACTCCTTAAATGATTATTTCTCTATATCGACTGCTTCATTTCAGTTCTCTCACTTTCGTTTCCTACTCATTCAAACTTACAATGATGATGATAATGATAATAATAATATGACTGCAAGATAGACAGCTCTACAGAACTCATCTAGTTATAAAAAGGAATACAAAAAAATCACATTTTGACACATTAAAACATTAGTCACTTGCTGCACCTATTACGTGTACTCTGTGTGCTCCAGTCTTTCCTAGATCCAGTCTGTTCTAGAAGTGTCCCAGAACTTGTTGAATCAAAACTCTGTTTCATTTTACTGTGTTTTGTGGCTGGTGCTTCAGCAGCCTGAAGTGCTCCAAGGTGAAGTACACTATGTCTTCCTTCACATTGATCAGTCTTAGCCTCGCTGAGGTCATCAGGCTTTGTCCACTTGTCTGTCAACTGTTGACTTAAAAAATGAATTTGGTGGGGTGGGGTGGGGGGAGGTTCGTTAGGAAGACCCCATCCCCCAACCTTCCCTTCCTCTCACTCTCCCACCAAGCCACCACCACTCAAGGGCCCCTTCAGGACCAGCATGCTCATTTCCAATGATGACAATTACAGTAGTGACCCTTGAGTGACCCATATTTATGGCAGTCCTTTTTAATTTCTTTCTTCATTTGATTCAACATGCATCACTACTGTAGTGGTCTGGTCTGGATAGAACCTATTTAGATTCCACACATTTGGTAACAAAACCTAATAATGTTTAGTAATAATGTAGCAATAACTGCAAATGAATACCACCATGACAGAGATGATAAAAAATGTTGTTTGATTGACTGTTGAAATGATTGTTTGACTAATTCACCAAATATGAAAATGGGGCACTGTGATGTTACTATCCATGGAACCATAAAAATATTACTGTATATGGAGAAATACTCTAATAATCGTATGTGGAGGCATTGGATGACTATAGACTATGTTTAGCTGTATTGTTATTGTGCAGGGTACAGGTACAGAGCCAAGGAAATGCTCTTAGCATCTAACCAGAGGTGCAAAGAGTAGAACTATGTGCAGGAAGTGGAGTTTCAACAATATAATGTAGCTATTATCTTACTGAATTGTGCTATTATTATGCTTGGAATCATACCATAATACAATATTCAGTAGAACCACACAAATTGGCATATAACAGCAACCAGATACAGCCAATTTAATGATTATTGTCCATTAAATATAGGTATTAAAGAATCACTTAGCACCAAGACACATGGCATTTTATGTACACCCTAATGTTCATACATCCACAATGAATCACAAGGGTTTCTTGAAATAAAAGATTTACCATAAAACTATAAAATACGTTAATGAGATGTTATTACTGTTAATAAATCTGAATGGACCACCATTACTACTCAAACAGTCACTACTACTAATTACCTCTGCAAAAAGAACAAGCCTGAAGACATTAAACACTACAGCCTGCATATATCGCTTAATATAGAAGCCAGGTCATTAGAGCTTAGTATTAGGAAGTGGTAGTGTGGTGAATACTAATTGCTATTCCTTCAGCAGGCAGATGATAGACAGGTAACAGGCAGGGGAGATCACTTACCTGTGTCATAGACCATTGTTCCCTATGACAAAGGAGAGTCTTGTTGCTGGGCAGAATATTAAGTGGTGATGCTGTAATTGTCCCTGTCAACTTTAGCAGCTCCTGGCAATGCACCAGGTCATCTCATCTTTGTGTGAAGTGGCATGCAGACATTAACGCTCATCATCATGGACGTGTGTGTGTGTGTGCGTGTGTTTTTGTGTGTGAGAATGAACATGTGTGTGTGAGTGAGTGTGTGTGTGTGTAAAGGAGTGTGTGTATGTCTGTGTGTGAGTGTGTATGTCTGTAAGAGAGAGAGGTGGCACCCAAGATTTTTTGTGTGACGATGCATGCCTTGATGAATATTGTAGTGACACGTGGCAAAGGTGCAATCCGGTGATAGACAGTAGGTTTAAGTCATCTAGCTGTGTGTGTGTGTGTGTGTGTGTGTGTCTGTGTGTGTGTGTCTGTGTCTGTGTGAGTGTGTGTGTGTGTGTGTGTGTGTGTGTGTGTGTGTGTGTGTGTGTGTGTGTGTGTGTGTGTGTGTGTGTGTGTGTGTGTGTGTGTGTGAAGGTCCTCATATGGCATGCATGTTAATGCCATGTAATGAGGGAACTAGCAGCATCTCCCATACTGGTTGGTCTGGGGTTCACACACAGTTCATAGTTAACCCACATGAGGGAAGGCCAAGGTGAGACACTCAAACCTTCCTGCTGATGCACCTGACTTGCTGCTCCACCATCTACCTTATTTGTATTACACATGATGTATAATAGATGCTTTTTGACAATGTATGGTTGTATTAACAGTAATATGCTGATAATAATATACCTTGTATAAACAAAACAAATATCACGTTAAATATTTATGTATGGATATGGCTGTCAATGTGCAAGTTTGCTTTGCCAGAGAGCTCTGTCAAACTGTATTGCATAACACAGAAAAGACCAGTAACTTTCTAATATACTGTAGAGTACTGAGGCCAGAGGTGTAGTTCTTCACCTTTGGTTTACGCCCTGAAGTCAAATCCACTTTGCCCCCCACAAAGGGAGATGTGAGAGAGACGTAATTTATGCCAAGGGGGTTCCTGCTCTAATTGCATCTAGAAATACCTTTTTGGGAGTTGCAAAAAGAGGATGTCAAGCACACTACCTGCATTGAGACCAAAAATAGTGCATCGTTCTTTACTCTCTAACCTCTCAGCTGCTCTGCAGGGAGAAAGAAAGAGAGTGGGGGAGTGGGAGACAGAGAGTGCATTGAGGGAGACAGACAGAGAGAGAGATAAGGAGAGGGAGAGACAGAGTAAGGATCGGGGGAGAGCAGATGACTCAGTCAATTAAAAGTGTGAGTGTCTAAAAAGGTTGGTCTGCTGTGGATGGCGTAGGTCGTCTAAAAAGGAACTCTAGCCAACAGACCAGGTTTCCACTACATATAGTTAGTCACTGGTTCTGCCTGTTGCAGCGTTTTATTGTTGCTGTTGATGTGTGTCCAATTGTAGGTTGAGATTCCACTTTCTATTTTTATATTTTATATATTATATGTGTTGCTGTATTACAGGTCAGAGAGTAATGATATTCAACTCTGTATATGTCCTGGGCATATGGCAGATTCGACAACATCACTGACTTTAATGTTGACTTTGATGTGTGTTCATTTGCGCTTTGGTCAGCAAAAATTGTGTTTAAATGTTCTTCATATATAAATGTTACTTATTTACGCACTCACTTTACTATTGTTATTTTGAAGCAAACACATACACAACAGTCTGCTGCAGCAGGCTAGAGGCAGAAGAGCTTTTGAGCAAACTTGGACTGTACAGAAATCAAGAAGAAAAAAATAAAGAGGCATAAGCATACAGTAAACATTTTTTTTCTCCCTGGCACATAACTTTCTGCAAGATGTAGGAGGTGTGTTTCTGTGTGTGTGTGTGTGTGTGTATGTGTGTGTGTATCGCATCCGATGTGTACAGGAACACTTCACACGGGTTGAGATAGAGGAATGTGAATAACAAAACACACCTTTTGCACTCAGCCTAGGAATAGTCCCTCACTTACAAACAAAAAAATATAAAAAGAAGCCATCATCTTTATTTCCTGCCTCTTCTTCTCCTCCTCCCACCCCCTCTCTCTTCCTTGACACCTGCTGGCTCTATGGCGGGTACTGTGTGTGTGCATTGTGGCGTCACATCTGGGCTAGGTTGCGCCCGGCTCAGTGTGGTGTTCACACATCATTACCAGCCGAAGGGCGGATAGCATGGCAGACAGATGGCAGCAGCTGCTACAAGCGGTGCCGACTGATGAGGCAGTCTGCCTCCCTCCACAGTAGAGCCAGACCAGGACCAGGGGTGGCCCTAATCTCAGCCAGAACCAGGCCAGAGGCCAGAGGCAAGAGACAAGGCATTACAGGTGCAGTCAAATGAGCGAATGTTGGCTAATGTTTGCAAATGTTTCCAAAACAGTGTTATATTTGCGTTTTTCATTGAACACCTGCAGATTGTCTAAGGAAGTATTTCTTGGTACACACACATACAGCATATGGCTTGAGTGCTCCTTATACAAATTCAATGATTCAAGGAGAATGCAGATATACATTAAAGCATGTAGTGAAATGGTTACATTGAACAATTTGGAATGTTTGCAAGAAAAAACTGCTCATATTGTATGTTCACCTGTTCACCTGCTCTGATCTCTTCCATAATCAGCTTTCTGCTGCACGCACACACACACACATGCACACACACACACACCGACACACACACACATACACACACACCTATGTGGTTGACTGGCTCCTCATTTACATTACAAAAATGGGCACACACACACACACACACACACACACACACACACACACACACACACAGACTTATGTGGTTGACTGGCTCCTCAATCACATTAAATACATAAGGAATGCATGGTAGAATTGTGCATTGCCCAAGCATAGGTTGACTTAGCCAGTGCTGGCACAACAGCAGAGAGAGGTGTTCCATGGCAACCAGTCAAGCCCTCTTTGTCAGAGGACCACAGCACTGGCAACAGGACACTCTCACGTGATAATAAATACTCTGAGCCAACAAAACAAACTAAAATAGAAATTCCCAAACACAGACACACACGCATACACTCACAAGCAAACAAACACACACACACAGACACACACACACACAGACACATGACAGAACGATTAAGTAAAAGAGTCAGTCTGAGTATAAGGTATTACACACAGGAATAGTATTAAAGTTTTTAATAAAATGTCAATGTCCATAATGTAATTATGTTAACAGACAGTTATTACCCTGATATCCTGACCCGCATCCTACTCTGCCTCCCTCTCTTCATACCACTGACTACTTTAATGCTTACACTAAGGAGGCCATTTTGGAGCCTGTGAGTTTAAATATTTATTAGACCAGTGACCAGTGGGGCATGACTGGGTTTCATCCCCCCACCGACCCCTGGCCAAGTCCGCAGGTGTAATTGGATCACCGGCTGAGAAGCCATCAAAGTGTCAAGTAAGCAAACCGCAAGCTTGGCCAGATAACAGTCGATGTGTGGATGGACTCCAGCATGACTTAGCGTTCTGCCCTTCCCAGCATGCATCAGCGGCGCAGCTTGCTTGACGAGGAGCACAAATTCCCATCGGTGATGCCGCCAGCAGGTTTACATCTCTGACTCAAAAAGCAGCAAGCCGCAGATGATATAAATACACTATGAACCTAACCTGCTTGTGCTTGTGCTTGCTTAAGGGGTAAGCAATGCATTGCAGTAAATTGGTGCTGTAGTGATGCTTTTATTACTAATGAGTGACCATCAAATCACATTTGATTGTGTTATGGTATCAACTATCTATGCAAATATATCATTTTCTCAGAAATATATAATTTGCTTTCAAACAGTTATAACAGCATGTTATCTGATGATGTCCTCTGAGATATACACATCACAGTGTGTTATAATCATCTTTGAAATTGCAAAGAGTGACTACTCGGTTTTTCTGCATTCACAGTGATAATGGTATAGCATTTTCCCTAAAAGTAGTACCTTCATCATCATAGTGAAAGAAACTTGCCAATACAGGATATAATTTATTTCTCCTGTGTGGAGCTATTGTAGTGCCGCTAAAAACACAGTCATTAGAATGAAAATCAGAATTAAAATTATCTGATTTCGACATATTTTCTAACAGTGCCTCCTCAGCATGCAGACCTATTTTGTGACAGTGAAATGGCAACAAATACACACACACACACACACACACACCCTCCCTTAATTTTAACCAAAACTTGAGCCTCAGAAAAGTGCATATAAGTCGAAGAATGCTCCATGGAGACCGTTGTTTGACCTTTTTGCACTTTGCTGAGGCTCAAGTCTTCGTAGCATGCTACAGTATGTGGTCACCATGGTAGCCGTAAATTTAAAGGAGGGGTGTGTCTGTGTATGTTTGTTGCCATTTCACTGTCACGAAAATAGGTCTGCATGCTGAGGCAGCACTATTAAACGAGGCAAGAGCAGGCGTGACACTCAGAAAAGTACATGGTGAGAGAAAATGGAAAAAAAAAAAAAAAAAAACCCAGCGGAGACCCAGCTGAAGCAGGGAGGCCACATTGAGGTTTTTTTTGTGTGTGTGTGTGTGTTTGTGTGTGTGCATTTGTATGTTTTGGGGTGAGGGGATTGCACTCTCTACAGTAGAGATAAAACCTGGGGAGAAAGGGAGACATTGTGATCATTGTATGATATTCGGTTTGCGGAGTAAGGTTTCGTAAAGCTCCCAATACCATAAGTTGTGTATTTATCTATGTAGAGGGGGTTACTTTGCAGTTACTTTCAAAACTGCTTTTTTAATGCAACAAGAGGAGTTGAAGAAGAGCTGACAGCTGAGAAAACTTAATGGAAGCAGAAAAGCAGTAAATTACCCCAGTGGATAGAGTGAACAAAGACAAGGTTAGGGATGAATGAATGAATGAATGAATGAATGAATGAATGAATGAATGAATGAATGAATGAATGAATGATAGATGGATGGATGGATGGATGGATGGATGATAACGGCATGGCAAGCATAGGTAATAATTCTTGGCCAGCAAGAATGCCTTCTCTCTGTGTACTTCTCAGTAATCTCTACTGTATGCCACACTGCTACCTGAGATGTGTGTCCTGCTACTTTATCCGTATCCTCTGTCCTTCACCTAATGATTCGATCTGACACCCTTGAGACTAATAACCATCTCAGCCCAGACTACGATATAATGGCCAAAGTCACAAGATTATCAGGCAAATATGAAACTGGAAAAAAGTCATCATGTAGACTTGTAACATCTGTGGATGGATTCCCCTCACAGAAGACTAGAGAAGGAAGAGGAAACTGCTAAATTGATTTTAAGGCTCTGTTAAAAGCAGAGACAGTTATTAACATACAATGAGGGCAGAGATTTGTTTCTGCAAGGTTAGGTGAGGCATGTGCTTTGAGGGCTGTTGTTAGAAGTCTTCCAGGGACTGCTTTGTCACCCACATTGTCACCCAGTCCCCGCCTGACTGCCATCCTCTCTTTCCCTATATACTCTGTGAGTGTGATGGAAAAGTTTAAAGACTAATGTCACTAGTGCCTGTCTCTCCCCCCTCCCCCCCATGCACATCTGCGCTGAATGGCGCGGTGAGGTGAATTATTTAAGGGGACCACATTCATTCTGCCGCCAGAGTCAGCTTTGTCCCTGGCATCCATTTATTTGCTGCTGTCTGTCTGGGGGGACGGTGTCTATTTCTAGACTGATTGCCATCGGATGTGTGCAGCTCTGTCGTTCATCCTCCTCGTTCGGCTCCCTTGCCCTCTCCTCCTGGGAGCAGCTAAGTTGCTAACTGATCTGGTTCAAAATCTGGAGAACCACTTTCTCAGAGTCAATTTGGATCAGTACTAATGCTGGATGAGATATAATTTATGACTGGCTTCCAATCTACCCCCGTCCTACTGGTAGAAGTCAAGTACTTTGACCAATCAGGTCCAAAACCTGGATCAGAGCCACTTCTGGGCTGGAGCTGGGCCAGATTAAATCCATGCTTGGCCTGCTCTCTCACCCCCTCATCTTCTTTATTCTTCTCTGACCTTTAACCTAATGTGAAGATGGCTTTACGATGAACTCCACTGCCATCTCATGCTCAATCGCACAAAAACCTAGTGGGTCCACCACTCTGCACCCTACTTTTAACTGAATCGGTCCAAAACCTGGATCAGAACCACTTCCTTAGAGCCCATTTGGACCCAGGCTGGAGCTAGGCTAGATTAAATCCACAATTGGCCTTCAATCTGCCCCCCTATACCATCTTCTTCTTTTGGCGGCTCACCTCAAATCTAATGTGGAGATGGCGGTGAGATATTAGGCAATGAACTCCGGTGCCATCTCATGCTCAATCGCAAAAAATCCCACCAGTCCACTCTGCACACTCACACACACACTCACACACACACACACTTACACACATACACACATACACACACACACACACATACACTCACACAGACACAGGCGGACACAGACTGTCCCCTCAGATCCCTCTCCCCGGAGCGTGATCCATAATTCATGTGTGAGATGATAAAGGATATCTCCTGGCGGTAAATAGCAGATGCGCCGTGTTATGTCCTGCATGCTAATGCCACCATGTGAGTCGTAGGAAAGCCAGGCCAGGCCAGTCCGGGCAGCTACACACCACACAGGCCAGATGCAGAGAGCCGCCCACTCATTGGCACAAATCCGGCAAGGCGGCCGGAGATCACGGAGAGGAGAGGAGCCCCAGGGTGCTGCGTGGGGGACGGCTGACAGTGCTGAGGAAAGGACAAAACAAGAAAGATGAGGGAAGAAAAAAAAAAACAAGAGGAACAGAGTGATTCAGTTCCAAGGCGTTGCTGCATTCTCTTTAAGATGTGCAGAACTACCCCTAGGTTTGTCATGTATCTGTGTATGTGTGTGTGTGTGTGTGTGTGTCTGTCTGTCTGTCTGTCTGTCTATGTTCGCATATGTACATGTGAGTATATTTAAGTAAGTTAATTTTATTCTCGGTCAGCATAATTAAATCACCACTGTGGTGAATGAAGTTTGAGATTCTCCCGTGACAAAGTCACTAAACTGTGCCCAGACAACAGAATGCAATTATATGTGATTTTCTGCTCAATCTTTCTGATCTAAAACCGTGTTGTTTCAACTGTCAACTGTCTGCCTCATAGACTGGCTAAACAAGATGAAAGATTTGAACACTACATGTAGGAAAGTGGCAGTAGATAGTAGGCATTTTTTTCTTACTGGTGTAACAAGGTGACAAATTGTATAAACAAATTAGTGTTAAAATAGTATTTAATGTAGCTCATAATTACTAAGTTGGGCTAAAAGTTTAATTCTAGGAGAGAAATAGACATTCAGAAATTAGTTAGGCTCTGATATTTGTGATATTCTCATGGGTTAAAGCGAGGAGTTATGGGTAATGTAGTACTGTGTACAATGGGCTACATGTTTAAATTCCCTTTGGGATATTTTCAATGTTGATGTTTATGTTGTGACAAGTAAAATACAACTCATTATTTTGCTCATTATTTTGACCATGGAATGTAAAATGTTTTATTTTATTATGCATGTACGTGTGTAGAAATACTGTCAGGTTGAAAGGTCAGGGTGGGAGCGAGAGGGAGAAGGAAGAAGACGGCAGAGAGGCCATGTTTTGTCAGAAATGCAGCAGACGCCAGAGTAAAGTGATTAACATTACTCGCATGTCGCGCCTAGCATCATTCGCCAGTTGTAGTCGGACTGAATATAATTACAAGAGAGTAGACAGTAAGGACTGTGTAATTCTGTGTGGGAAGAGTCGAACTCGACGAAGTTTGCGTTAGCTGTTAATGAACCACGACTGCTACAAAGCTACACTTGCACAAAGATTTCTGCAGCGACTCGTGGGTGGACTGTAAAGTACTTCGAGTGTCCAGACCTGGAATCTACGAGCGTTTGACTACGGCCAAGGCTACAGATACCAGATAACTTCTGCAAGGTGAACTCTCCGTTGCCAGAGACCTTGGATTTAAGGTACCCTGTTTATTTTTTCTTTGCTCATTCGCGAGTGAAGCGGTCATTGGTTTTGGGCCACACCGAACCCAAGCATCACTCCAGGCCTGCTACGTTTAGGTTAACGCTGAGTTCAGTTGCCGGCTGGGATTGGGGTGTGTGCGTGCGTGTGTGTGTGTGTGTGTGGGCCCACAAAGTTTATTTCATGTATATGGGTTACAGTAGCCTAATGATGTGTTAATGGTTGTATATGTTTGTGGGTTTAAGGTAGCTTACCAATAAGGGGCTAAGTACTGACAAAGTGAAAGTTTTTGTTTATTATTACTATTTGAGCTAGGTTTGCTTTAACTGGTAACTGCGGTTGTATTTCATTTGATTTTGCAAAGGTATTCATGGAATACGTCTTTTGTGTATTACATTTACCTTATTAATAATTCATCTTGTATTTACTATCATTTAAAAACTAAAAAATTCTTCATTCAGTAAACTGTTCTCAGTTATCATTTAAGAATTGGACTTGTGGGTTTCATTATGCATCGGTAAAGAGGTAACTGGTAAAATAGCATTTCATATAGTTAAAACAACTGAAGGACACAAGGTTTAAAGTATAATAGTTTATTAAATACATGCTTTGAAGACATTTAGGGAAACACAGAGAGAGAGCCTTAGTAGTAAAGGGGAGCAACAAACCGTGAATATTTATCTGGGTGAGTAAAAGAGCCCAGGAACGCCCCTTCAGTACTTGGCAAGGCCTAGGGGGCGCTACACAAATTGGAGGCACCGCTGGGATTGTTTGTTGCTTTTTCCACATTTGTTAGATATTTTAGTGCAGAAGAGAGTGCTTAGTTGAAGTTTGTATGTTGGTTTACTATTGAACTTGAAATATGGATGTAGGACGTGGTTCAATTTCACCAGAAGAGCTTGTGCACTGGTGTGAAGATGCATTGATTGATACAGATCATGCAGTAGTGTTGATCGGTGTTCCAGCTGATGCTGAGGTAGCGTTTATTGAAGAGACGGCTGAAACTATAAAAGTTTTCGGCAGAGTCCGTGTTAGATCTACTAAATCTGATACAACTGCAGCCAGTAAGTTGGTTTTGTGTGAATGTCGCGAAAAGATTGACCTAAGCCGTGTTCCAGCTGTAGTTTTGCCTAAAGACAGTGAGCAAGCTTGGAAGATCGAGGTTGTCAGAGGTGTTGATCCTGCCCCTCATGATTTTGGGGAAAAGTTGAAGAAACTTTTACATGCGGAGGGAAAGTCTTTATCGGACGTACAAGCATTGTTTTCTCCTTTTCCGGTTAGTTCTCCGGAAGCCGTTATTCGTGCTGTAGGAGAGCTTCTTGAAAAGAACAAGATGTCCAACGACAACACAGCTTATAAGAGATTACGAGTCTTCTCAGGTGTTGTTCCTACTCCGTCAGGAGAAGAGAGCATGGAGCATTGGATTGAGCAAGCTAAGCTTATGATTACGGAGTGTGATTGTAATGAGAGGGAAAAACGAAAGCGCATTGTGGAAAGTTTAAAGGGACCTGCTCTTGAAATTGTCAAGGCAGTTAGACTGTCCAGTGATGATGCTAGTGCTTCAGATTATCTAGTAGCACTGGAAAGTGCATTTGGAATCTCTGAGTCCGGTGAGGATTTGTACTTTGCATTCCGACTTCTTCGCCAGAATCCTGGGGAAGCCCTGTCTGAGTTTCTTCGGAGAATGGAGAAGTCACTGACAAAAGTAGTGCAGAGAGGTGGGTTGCCTGCTGCAGACGCTGATAGAGCGAGAGTTGAGCAGCTGATTAGAGGAGCTGTAGAGTCCGACATGATGCTATTACAGTTAAGATTGAGACAAAGGAAAGAATCTCCTCCTACTTTCTTGAGTCTTCTGAAGGAAATTCGTGAAGAAGAGGAGAATGAGGCCAGAAGGCACAAATTAGATGTGACTGCAAAGCCTGTGCATACTCAAGATGCTTCAGAGCCAAAACAGACTGAGTTCCAAGCATTGAGGGCTGAGGTCAAGGAGCTGCGTGCCAAACTAGAAGAGTCACGTAAGGCACCTGCGGTAGCTAAAGCCTCAGAGCCTAAAGCTAAGTCTTCTAAGTGTGCAGAGGCGCAACCAGACACTGAGGTACAAGAGCTAAAAACTCAACTTCAGCAACTGCAACATCAACTGACTGTCATGAGTGTAGAGCGCAGTACACCACCCAGACAAAAACTAGTGCAACAACAGACTGCGAGTTCAAGTGATAAAAGTAGACCACCTGTGAATCGTGGTGACTTCTTTTGCTATCGATGTGGGGGTGACGGACACATTGCTAGCAATTGTCAGGAAGCAGAAAATCCATCGGAAGTTATTCGGAAGTTACTTCGCTCATTAAAGAGAGTCAAAAGTGAGAAAAGCGTAAATCAGACACAGAGTACTGATTCTGTTTTCTCTGGGAGGAGTCATGTTGGTGAAGCTGCTCCAAGCGACCTTCCTAGAGGGTTGGTAGGACCTGCCTCCACCATTTCTGTAAAGATAAATGGCCATGCATGCAATGCATTATTAGACAGTGGATCTCAAGTAACAATAATATTTGAAAATTGGTACAAGAAATACTTGTCTGAAGTGTCGATTCACCCAATCACTGGTCTAGCAATATGGGGTTTGAGTTCATCCAGCTACCCTTACCATGGCTACATAGTAGTAGATGTTGAATTTCCTGCTGCTCTGACCGGAGTGTGCGAGACTCTCTCTGTGTTGGCCTTGGTTTGTCCTGAGCCTAGTGGTCCAGACCACATCCCTGTTATCATTGGGACAAATGCTAACCTGTTCCATCGTCTAGCTGCTCTATGTGACAACCCTAATGTTTCTAGACAGGCCCATGCTCTGAGGATTCTGCCACAGACTCCAGTAGTGAAGCTTTTTCAAAGTCCAGACATGGATGTAGAAGATCCTATTGGTGAAGTCAGGTGGATGGGTCCAGGCCCTTTAACCATCCCTGCTAGAGGTGAAAGATCTGTCATGTGCAAAGTTGAATGTAAGAAACCACTGAAGAGAGACATAGTCATGGTTGAAACACCAGCTTCTGTGACACTGCCTGCTGGTGTGCTCACTCAGCCGGTGGTGCTACCATTTTCTGACCTAAATGCCAATAATTTCAAAGTCATGATAAGGAATGAGGCCCTGAAAGAAGCCACTATGCTGGCTGGAACGGTCATCGCTCATGTGTACCCTACTGATGTTGTTACTTCAGCACAGAGACCTAAGTCTTCATCCAAGGTCATTGATGCAGAATTGTTTGACTTTGGTGATTCCCCCATTCCAGAGTTCTGGAAAAAGCGGTTAAGTCAGAAGCTGTCTGAACGAGGCAGTGTGTTTTCGTTTGATGAGTGGGATGTGGGTCTCGCTCAGGGTGTGGAGCATCACATAAGACTTCATGACCCCAGACCATTTAGAGAACGATCCCGACGCATAGCGCCAGCCGACATAGATGACGTACGCCGCCACCTGAAAGACCTGTTGGCAGCGGGCATAATCAAGGAGTCCCGAAGTCCATATGCGTCTCCGATAGTAATTGTTAGGAAGAAAAATGGAAGTGTGCGCATGTGCATTGATTATCGCACATTGAACAACAGAACAATCCCTGATCAGTACACCACTCCGCGGATAGATGATGCCTTGGACTGTCTGTCTGGCAGCTGTTGGTTTTCGGTGTTGGACTTACGCAGTGGCTACTACCAGATCCCCATGGCTGCCGAGGACAAAGAGAAAACTGCTTTCATCTGCCCTCTTGGATTTTACGAATTTCAGAGGATGCCACAAGGAATTACTGGAGCTCCAGCTACTTTCCAACGTCTGATGGAGAGAGCTGTGGGTGACATGCATCTGCTCCAGGTAATTGTTTATCTTGATGACATAATTGTATTTGGGCGTACGTTAGAGGAGCATGAAGAAAGACTCCTCAAGGTGCTCGACAGACTGGAAGAATATGGCCTGAAGATATCAGTGGACAAGTGCCAGCTTTGTCAGCCACAAGTGAAGTATGTGGGACATATTGTGTCAGCTTCAGGAATAGCCACTGACCCAGAGAAAGTGAGTGCCGTTAAGAACTGGAAAATGCCCACTGACCTGAGGTCTTTGAGGTCGTTCCTTGGATTCTGTGGCTACTATCGTCGCTTTATCAAGAATTATTCAGCCATAGTTCGTCCACTTACAGAGCTTACAAAAGGCTATCCTCCAACCAGGAATGGACGGAAAGTTACACTGGAGAAATCCTACTTTAAAGAAGGAGATCCTTTTGGTGAGCGCTGGGACGAGGAGTGTACCAGGGCGTTTTATAACATCATTTATTGCCTGACTCATGCCCCAGTGTTGGCATTCGCGGATCCAGCCAAACCTTATGTACTCCATGTAGATGCCAGCTTGAATGGCTTAGGCGCTGTTCTTAACCAAGAGTACCCTGAAGGTCTGAGACCTGTTGCGTTTGCGAGTCGCAAATTAAGTGCCTCTGAGCAGCGTTATCCCATTCACCAGTTAGAATTTCTGGCATTGAAATGGGCTGTCGTGGACAAGTTTCACGATTACCTGTATGGAGCCAAGTTCACAGTGAGAACGGATAATAATCCGCTCACGTATGTCTTAACAAGTGCCAGGTTGAATGCGACTGGTCATAGGTGGTTGTCAGCCCTTGCAACCTATGATTTCAACATCCTGTATCGTCCAGGGCGACACAACATTGATGCTGATTTGCTGTCGCGTCAGTTGCCATCCACTGAAGTGCCTCTGGATTGGACAGAGATATCGCCACATGGGGTTAAAGCCATCTGTCAAGTAGCCACCCCAGATAAGCATACATATGAGAGACTTGTTGACCAACTGGGAGTCAGTCCTCAAAGTGTCCCTAGTGTCTATGCCTGTCCAACTCAGTTGGAGATGAGCAACCTAGAACAGTTGAGCCACAATGACTTGAGAAAAGCCCAAGATCAAGACCCAGTTATTGGCCCCGTGAAAAGAGCAGTGGAGACTGGCCAGTTACAGTCTATGGCCAAGAGTCAAGATCCGAGTGTAGTCTTGTTGCAGAGACAAGGTCCCAAGTTGATTGTGAAGAACCACCTTCTGTTTAGGATGTTAAGGAGACAAGCTGGAGATGAGAAACAACAACTTGTCTTACCTGGGAAATACCATCATATGGTCCTGCATTCTCTCCACGATGATTCTGGTCACCTTGGAATTGAACGGACAAGTGAACTTCTCAAGGATAGATTCTATTGGCCACGAATGACCACTGAGATTGAAGATTATGTAAAGAATTGTGGGAGGTGTATTGCAAGAAAGACGCTTCCCCAACGGGCCGCCCCACTAAGTCAAATCACAAGTACTGGACCTCTAGATTTAGTGTGCATAGACTTCTTGTCAGTTGAGCCAGATTCTACAGGTATGGCGAACGTATTGGTTGTAACAGATCATTTCACTCGCTATGCGCAAGCTTTCCCCTGTAGAGATCAAAGAGCCCTGACTGTAGCCAAGACCCTGTTTGAAAAATTCTTTGTGCATTATGGATTACCGTCACGCATTCATTCAGATCAGGGCAGAGATTTTGAAAGCCGCCTCATCAAAGAACTACTTGGAATGCTAGGAGTCCGTAAATCTCGAACCTCACCCTACCATCCGCAAGGTGATGCACAACCAGAACGTTTCAACAGGACTTTGTTGTCTATGTTAGGAACTCTGGATCCTGCCAAAAGGTCACGATGGAGTCAGAGCATCAGTCAGCTAGTTCACGCTTACAATTGCACAAAGAACGAGTCCACAGGCTACTCGCCTTATCTACTCATGTTTGGGAGAGAAGCCCGTTTGCCCATTGACATCTGCTTTAATGCATCTGCTGATGGCAGAGAGCAGGTTAAATACCAGCAATATGTGGAGAATATGAAGAGAGACCTTCAGAATGCATATAAGTTGGCATCTGAGGCCTCGCAAAAGAGTCATGAGAGAAACAAGAAACTTTATGATAAAAGAGTGAGACCCCAAACTCTGGAAGAAGGAGACCGGGTTTTGATAAAGAATCTTGGATTGACTGGAAAACATAAATTACAAGACAGATGGAATTCATTGCCATATATTGTGTTGAAGAAGTTACCAGACTTACCTGTGTACCGCCTGAAACCAGAAAGAGGTATAGGAGGTATTCGAACCCTTCACAGAGACCACCTGCTACCTATAGGCGAGTCTGTGAGGTTCTTAACTCCTGAAGAGAATAAACTGAATACTCGTAGACCTGTAACCAGAATCCAGACCGAACAGAGACGGGTAAGAAAAGAAACGGGAACTGGGGAGGTCAGAGAAAAGGATAACCAGGTTGAATCTGGAGAGTCTTCATCAGATGAGGATTATGAAGGACCTTATTTTGGTGTGAGAGGTGATGTCAGAGAGATGTTTAGACTTCCACCATCTGTGGTGATGGAGTGGGAAACCCTAGATGCAGCAGAATCCAGTGCCTTGGAACCAGACCAAGCTGATGATGATGAACCTGTAGAACTTCTGTTAGACAAAGAGATAGAACGTTTTCAGCCACCTCCAGATTCTGTAGTAGCCACAGAGTCTGAAGGGGGAGAACATCCTTCTGTAGGTGAAGTGGTTGAGGACGAAGCCGTAGTGTGTGAGGAACCTATGTGTGTTGAGCGTCCCAAAAGACAAGTAAAGCCTGTAACAAGACTCACCTATGATGAGCCAGGGAAACAGGTAGATAGGCCGCTTACTGTGGTTCACCGTGGTATGGTTGTCAATATAAGTAGTCCTTTCTCTGATAGAAAGCAGTGTAAAACGCTTTGGTGTCACCCAATGGCCCAGTGTTTCGAGTGCGCTGTTACAAATCCTTGCCTTGGGAGGAAAGGCTTTATCCATATCTAAGTTAGCGCATGAGGACATGCTAGCCTTCAGAAGGGGGAGAGTGTAACAAGGTGACAAATTGTATAAACAAATTAGTGTTAAAATAGTATTTAATGTAGCTCATAATTACTAAGTTGGGCTAAAAGTTTAATTCTAGGAGAGAAATAGACATTCAGAAATTAGTTAGGCTCTGATATTTGTGATATTCTCATGGGTTAAAGCGAGGAGTTATGGGTAATGTAGTACTGTGTACAATGGGCTACATGTTTAAATTCCCTTTGGGATATTTTCAATGTTGATGTTTATGTTGTGACAAGTAAAATACAACTCATTATTTTGCTCATTATTTTGACCATGGAATGTAAAATGTTTTATTTTATTATGCATGTACGTGTGTAGAAATACTGTCAGGTTGAAAGGTCAGGGTGGGAGCGAGAGGGAGAAGGAAGAAGACGGCAGAGAGGCCATGTTTTGTCAGAAATGCAGCAGACGCCAGAGTAAAGTGATTAACATTACTCGCATGTCGCGCCTAGCATCATTCGCCAGTTGTAGTCGGACTGAATATAATTACAAGAGAGTAGACAGTAAGGACTGTGTAATTCTGTGTGGGAAGAGTCGAACTCGACGAAGTTTGCGTTAGCTGTTAATGAACCACGACTGCTACAAAGCTACACTTGCACAAAGATTTCTGCAGCGACTCGTGGGTGGACTGTAAAGTACTTCGAGTGTCCAGACCTGGAATCTACGAGCGTTTGACTACGGCCAAGGCTACAGATACCAGATAACTTCTGCAAGGTGAACTCTCCGTTGCCAGAGACCTTGGATTTAAGGTACCCTGTTTATTTTTTCTTTGCTCATTCGCGAGTGAAGCGGTCATTGGTTTTGGGCCACACCGAACCCAAGCATCACTCCAGGCCTGCTACGTTTAGGTTAACGCTGAGTTCAGTTGCCGGCTGGGATTGGGGTGTGTGCGTGCGTGTGTGTGTGTGTGTGTGGGCCCACAAAGTTTATTTCATGTATATGGGTTACAGTAGCCTAATGATGTGTTAATGGTTGTATATGTTTGTGGGTTTAAGGTAGCTTACCAATAAGGGGCTAAGTACTGACAAAGTGAAAGTTTTTGTTTATTATTACTATTTGAGCTAGGTTTGCTTTAACTGGTAACTGCGGTTGTATTTCATTTGATTTTGCAAAGGTATTCATGGAATACGTCTTTTGTGTATTACATTTACCTTATTAATAATTCATCTTGTATTTACTATCATTTAAAAACTAAAAAATTCTTCATTCAGTAAACTGTTCTCAGTTATCATTTAAGAATTGGACTTGTGGGTTTCATTATGCATCGGTAAAGAGGTAACTGGTAAAATAGCATTTCATATAGTTAAAACAACTGAAGGACACAAGGTTTAAAGTATAATAGTTTATTAAATACATGCTTTGAAGACATTTAGGGAAACACAGAGAGAGAGCCTTAGTAGTAAAGGGGAGCAACAAACCGTGAATATTTATCTGGGTGAGTAAAAGAGCCCAGGAACGCCCCTTCAGTACTTGGCAAGGCCTAGGGGGCGCTACACTGGTGTGGGTCTTAAAGGTGTCATTGCATCATATTTTCATGAGCGAGGAGATTGAGAAACAATCACATCTGTGGCATGGCTTTTTCTAATCCACAAACTTACATTACTTTGTTTGCCTTTTCCTATTCACTTGTTTTCACACCTATTTCTTTCACTGACTAATGAAGGCAATTGGGGTAGAAGAACATTTGCATGTGCACCATGCATATGTAACTCAGAGTTACCTATCGTGTTTCAAAAAGAGCAAGTACTTAATGGTTTCTGGTTAATGGACCTTTAACAAATAACTTGAATGTGTGGGACTCAAGCACTAAAAATGTAACATGCTTTAATTTGAGTAAATATTGATTAGTCAAGTATTTGAATAGTACTGATGAAAGAAATCCCTTCATGGAGTGACACTTAGCAGGATCATTATATCATATATTGTAATTATATAATATTCATCATTTTGTATGTATAATAACATGATTTGTTTTCCTGATAGCCCTGTAATGCTAATAGGTGAAGGTCAGACATGGTGTTGAGAGGGTAAATGCTTGCCAGACACAGTAGCACATGTAATACCAGGTGCTGTTTTAACCATTCCTCCAACCCTCATTAGTTGGCCCTCATTATTAACAGATTCTCTCTCTCTCTCTCTCTCTCTCTCTCTCTCTCTCTCTCTCTCTCTCTCTCTCTCTCTCTCGCTCTCTATCTGTCTCTCTCTCTCTCTCTCTCTTTCTTTCTGTCTCTCGATCGCTCCCCCCGATGATGCCAATTACCCCAGACAAGGCTAATTATTCCCATTAGCTAAGTATGACTCCACTCAAGGACACCCTCATCTGCTGCTGTGGCCCTACACCACTGGAGGACAAAACTCAGCAGGAGAGAGAGAAAAATAATAATTTTTCCTTTCCTTTTCCACTCCTTTTCACTTTTTCTCTACCTTCTTTGTCACATCTCCTCCTTGTCTTTCTTTTTTCTTTTCTTTTCTTTCTTTCTGTCTTTCTTTCTTTCTTTCTTTCTTTCTTTGTGTTGACTTAGCCTGAAGACCTGACAAAATGTGCACAAACACACAGACACACACTCACAGACACACACACTCACACACACACACACACACACACACACACACACACACACACACACACACACACACACACACACACACACACACACACACACATATATATACATGTAACAACACATGCACATATCCATATAAACAAAAAACAAATCTTCACTAACACATGCATAGTCAGAGTGGACTTGTATTGTCACAGGTTACCTGAACTGGCAGGTGCATTGGACATCTTACAGAAGAATGTGAAAGGGCCTATTTCCACCAAACACTGTCCGTATACAGCGCGTAGACAGCAAGTGCCCGTTTTCTGTCCAAATTCATTTAAAATGCACGTTAACATATTAGACCATCACACGTGTGATCAAAGCATATTCTGTCACACATACACACATATTGTACATGGTTACGTGCTGTACATGTTCAAGTCGGTGGAAATGAGACCTAAGTGTGTGTTTGTGTCTCGCAGGGTGCTTTATGCTCCTGCCACTAAGCCTCCACATAACAAGTCCTCCACCCCTGCTTTTTAGTCTGTACAACTGACTTGTAATCAAGTGGATCCAAAGAGTAATACAGCTGGCGTTAGCAGTGGGGTCTCTTGTGTGCGCATTCATTCAGTATTTTTATAGCATGCCAAAACACCTCAATGGACCTACTGCCACTTCACCTGGGTGGGTCTTATGAAAACAGTAGTGTAAGGTCTTCTAACAACCGACTGCGCCTAAATGAACTTTCCTCGTCTAGTGCCACTGACCTGCAAAGACTGCCGACCTATGTTCACATAAGAGCCCACATTAACAGGGCGTTGCATAGCTCTAGCGCCACTGGACTACAAAGATTGCTGACTAGGGCCTACAAGGACTGCCTACCTGTGTTCATGCAAGAGTCAGTCTGCTACTGTATTTATCTGCTCTGACACCACTGAACCGCAAGAAATGTTGTCTTGTAACAACCCTGCCAAACTGTAAAGCACTTTGAGTTGCATATTGCATGTATGAACTGTGCTATACAAGTAAAGTTTTATTATTATTATTATTATTCACTTATGGAACCATCGGCTGAACAGGAAGTGAAAAGTGAGAGAGTTCGCTGAAAGGTCCCACCCTAATTCTAATGATGTAACTTTATCAGCTGACTCGTGAATGTGGATTAAGTCAACCAAAAGCATTTTAGTTACATGAGTGTTTCTCTTATTAGATATAACTTGAGTTCAATTGGGGATAGCGTCGCTCAGGTCATGTCACAGCCGATTTACATTCTGGCTTCACCACGGACATAATATGGAGCTAGTCTAGAGAGTGTCAGCGGTCATGCTGCTGCCACAGGTGCTTATTTACCTGCTTATGTCGTCGTCTTCCCACACAGAGGTGCTGGGCTGGCTGATTCAGCAGCAGTGGCAGTACTAATCTAGCATAAGTCAAAAGTCACCCGCCGCTACATAGGGACAATTCCACATGATGTGGAATCCAAACCTAGGTGACTAGACTAGGGACTCAGGGCAGGAATTTATCGTCTGCCTGAGTATGCATGTAGCCCTAGCCATGCATTATGGAAACGCCGTTACCCAAAGTCAACTTAAGCAAGGTAATATGTTCAGAAAAGACAAAAGTGGATCATAATAATAACAATG
This sequence comes from Coilia nasus, assembly GCA_027475355.1. NCBI lineage: Eukaryota > Metazoa > Chordata > Actinopteri > Clupeiformes > Engraulidae > Coilia > Coilia nasus. The sequence continues at coordinate 1,997,582 of CM050215.1, read as the reverse complement.
TGTCATTAGTCAGGTACAAGCTGCTGAACCAAGTTGTAATATCCCACTTACAGTCAAATCAATGAATAATAAGCAGTTACAAATGGACTATGAAATGGCATGGAAAGCACAACCAGTCAAAGTAAGAACATCGCCTTCCTCTCTACCCAAAAGCGTTTACACACCAGTGTGACAGTGTCATGGCTACATGACAACTCACACATATAGCGTGGGAGCGTCCTTGCTAAAAGATAACTCAAAGAGGTTTTCACTGTCTTAACCCAGTCCATCCTTTGTTGAGAGCACACCAGGACGTATTATCTTGGGGACAGAGTGTCTAGAGACAGCCCACTGCCTCATATTACCTGGAAACCTTAGAATGTGAGATCTTTATTATAATAACCCAAGTCTGATTCAGAACTGATACCAGTATACCACTCACACTGAGACCATCAAAATGAAACCAAACATGGTCTGGATCTGGAAATTCTTCCGTTGTGCTTATTGACTCACCAGACCGATCTGGACCTTACAGTAGGTTTTTCAAGGAAATTGTTTTGAGTAAGGCCCTCTTGGCACTTCATGCACCTGGCATGTTCTTTTTGCTTACTTTCTATACAGTTTGGCAGCACATCATTGATCATACAGGTATTTAATACATATCACTTACAGTACAGCAACGGAAAAGACAACACTGTTTGGCTCACATACTGTAGTGTTAGGTGTTGTGAACATTGTATTGAGACAGGTTTGAAGATATAAAACAGCAACTATGTTATTAAATAGTGCCACTGACAATACAACTACACTACATCACATACACAGTAAATAAAATTTCATTTCATTGCATTTCATTTGGGTCTTGCCTTGTAGACAGTTATGTACCATATTGGTAGACTCTTGTTTAGCAAAAATTGTATATTTGTTATCATTTGTTTGTCAGGTTCTCCTTATTAAACTACTTTCGAATACAGCACAAGTACAGGAGGAATATTGCTACAGTGATTCATATGTATGCTGTCTGTGTGTCTAACCATTTATACTGGTGTTGTCACCTTGCCCTCACAGCAGAGTTATATTTTGCCACCTGAGACAGACCTGTTTAAATTGTTTTCTTCAATGCCTAAAAGACGTACATTCTTCATTTCACGATGATGTATGTGCATAGGAAACTACAAATCACAAAAAAGAAAGCTCACAGTGATAAGTCCTCCAGATATTATTGAGAGCTCATGTTGTACAAGATGACAGCTTAGTTCATAAATTTAAGAAAAGAAACACGTTGGAGCTACTGCTGTGTGCAGCTGTCTTCAGACATTTCTGTGCTGTTACATCACAGGCGACATGCTAGAAACATTACTTATTCACTCCCTCTTCCCTCTGTAGGCAGCTGGAGATGGCAACATATGGAGCTGTTTTCATAGATGTTTGCGCTCATCCACGCAGCACCTGATCCAGCTGCTATGATATCATGGGATCTTAATAGGACTCTGTTCTGTCATGTTCCTGAATGCCAGTCTGGAGGAGAAACCCTCCTGATTGTCTTGCTGCTCAGTGCACACCTGTGTGAAAGTAGCCTGACTGACAGACAACCCATAAAGTGGGAGGTGTTTAGGCAATGACATTCCCTTAATTATTCTTGCTTATTCAAATGACTAGAGGATCACCTGAGGTCACGGAAGGTCACCTGTAAGGTCCTCCAGAGACACTCAGGCTATTGACATGGGGAATAAGAGTTAAATCCCTCAAGCCAATACCCTTGCACTGGTGAAACGAAAATTCTGGATGAATGAATGTTTTTTTTTTATTTTCAGAGAATTCATTTTTGATTAATTTATTAATTTACGATTCTAACATTATATTTTATGTTATTTGGAACCCAACATTAGGTAGAACCTTTAGAACCTTACATTGTTGTAGAAATGGTTTGCAGGGAATAATCAATGCTCTGACCACAGGCTCAGGATTTTTATCAGCAGCTGATCTCAGAACAGATCTTACTTATCACATTACATTTCATTACATTACATTGCATTTAGCAGATGCTTTATCAAAAGTGATGTAGATGTCATGGGCTGCACTTAAGTTTAAGAAATACCATAGGACATTTAAAAGTAAGTGCCAGTACTAAGCTTTTACAATACCACAAGTGCAAGGAGGACAGAAGAAATGCCCAGAAAGTGAGGGTTAGGATTTTAGAGGGTTTTTTAGATAGGAGATTTTTTTAAAAGAGGTGGTATTTAAACATGGAGGGAGCTGTTCCAGTGTAGACATGGCTTCATAGATATGGTTCAGCTCAGGATATGCTGTTCTTGAGGACATAGAAGCTAACTTTGAACGACAGGCCCACAACTTGCAGTAAGTGCTCCCAGTCTGGAGCTGTAACCAACTGAGCAACAGGACCTCCACAGAGAGAAGAGGCATTATCATTAAAAGGCACAATGAAGAGGTGAAAAAACTTCTATTCAGTCACAAAATTTTACCGACCCTTTCAGCTGGCTTGCATGACTGTAATGACAGTAAGTCCTTTGCAGCAGTTGCTTATTACATGGCTACGTGACGGCAACAAACTAATAGCAAAAATAAGGGGGAAAACACCTGTCTTTTGTTGTCATGGTGCAGAAAACAACAACAAAAAACACAATTTTTACTCTTGTTCCTAAAATGGTCTCCATTTTGGTCCAGCAGCTCCATTTCATGCCTGAGTGTGTGAAATTGATTCTTTTGAAGCCTGAGAGGTTTGCTGCAAGCCCAGTGACCAGTTCCTGGGCTGTGGTTGGCTATTCCTGTTCCACTAACTTCAACTATTTGTGTGTGTATGTGTGTGCGTGTGTGTGTGTGTGTGTGTGTTTCATGTAGCCCATGTGTTGTCATATGACACAAAGGAAAATTAAGCCTTTGAGTCAAATGAACTATGTACAACTTTGTGTCAATAAACTGACACACATTTGTAGCTACCTGAGAGGGCAGGGAAGAAGTGATCTCTAGTCCTTCCTCATCTCAACCCCCACTGAAGGGTGGTACTGTTGTTAGTATGAAGACACTGTTAGGATTGATTAAAAAAACACAGTGGCCCTTATGTATCAAACGAATATTGAAACCAACACAAATTTGAGGCGAAATCCTTTTACAACAGGACTCACATAAAAGCTCTGGGAAAGTTTTGTGCAATATAGACTACTATTGTCATAGCTCCACGGAATCCATCACCTGGCACTACACTCATTCAATCCAACTCTCCAGTTTTTTAATTGGTGTCCAATCATCCTTCCCACCTGAACCACATTCCACTCATCAGCCAGATCATATAAATTGCCCCTTATATCCCTGCATTCTTCGTTTGAGCTCATTCATGGCAGAATCAAAGTGAAAGGCTCTCTGGTTTCTATCAGCGGTATGTTTTTGTTTTTTTTCCAAAGAAAGTTTTAGAAGTTAAGTTTGAATTTAAAGGAGAACTTCAGTGTAAAATGAAAATTGGCATGTTAAAACATCATACCGAGTTAGTATGTGTACTGAGGAGCAGAATTGATGTAGCCTGTTGCTTTCAGAGTTTAACTATTTTTTATCGTTTGTCCCAGAAGGCTAACAATGGAAGTGGTAGGTGCCCTTAGACGAAGCATGACGACTATGCTATTTTAAAACCATTAAAACAGCTCGAAGAAACTCCACACTCCAGTTGTAGTACAAAAAAGGCTCTGGCATTCAAAACAAAGCACTGAGAATATTGTAAATGTACACAATGTTTATTTAAAAAAACTGTTCTTACATGCAGTAGTTTGCAGTTGTTTCTCGTCGCCGCCATGATGAAAGTCCAAACAAGGTACTGTCTGTCAAAACTGTTTCATTAATACATGTTGTGTACACTTACAAAGTTCTCAGTGCCTCGTGCTTCGTCTAAGGGCACCTACCACTTCCATTATTAGCCCTCTGGGGCAAACGATAAAAAATAGTTAAACTGAATGCAACAGGCGAAATCAATTTTGCTCCTCAGTACACATACCAACTTGGTATGATGTTTTAACATGCCAATTTTCATTTTACACCGAAGTTCTCTTTTAAGCATTGTGAGTATTCAGTACTCAGTTTCTTCTTTGCCGTTGCCGTATCGCCTGTGAAGTCCAATGTGTTTTTCTCATAGCAAGTAGAAGAACTGGACAAAGGGATAGCATTGTTTTTATTGGGAGCCAGTGAAACCAGATTTTCAATTCTCGGCTTGGTCACGTGGCTACTGTGGTCTACTGCGAATGCTAGTGGTGGTGTCGAGTGACATTAGCCAATGATAGGGTGACCAGATTTCCAGAGTCTAAAACCGGGACACTATGTGTGATGTCATGCGCGTGCACATTCTCTTAGGCATTGTCGTGTAGTAGTCTAGTCTGCTATCGAAGAAAACCGTTAAAACACGGCCGCTGCAAGATACATTGTAACATTGACTGTGAAGATTTCGCAGAGCGCACCTTCCATTGTCACTCACACACACACACACACACACACACACATTGACTCCGAATTACTGGAAACTTCATTAGGCTTTAATTTAACAGTTTTGTATATACGATCGCTGTAATTTGGGCAGCTTGATGTGGTGTTGGGTGGAAACCGGGACATTTTTGCGTCCCGACGGGCTTCTGTGCTGCAATTACGCTTGCTGTAGTGGACAGCTAATACTGTACTTGGGTATTCTACTAGCTGTGTGGCAGCCTTGCAAGCTGGCACGTCAAGGGAGCTAGTTGGTTAGCATGTCCATACCAAGCTGTAATGTGTAGCTTAGCTTAGCTACCATTCTTTGGGCTTCACTTGCATCAGTCCGTAAAATCCATAAAGATAATAACTTACAATAAATAATTACAAATAAATACCAAGTCCGATGCAGGAATTTGCAGGAAATTTTTCCTTGCCATGAATAGAAGTAAACAGGTATGGCTATGGCTTGTTATCCAAACAGTACGGTAAATTTTCCTCCTGTGTGACGAACTCATTAGCCGTCGCATATTTTGCACATTTTTAGCGTAATTTCAGGTCAACATTACGAAGTAAATGACATGACAGATTTCCGATCAGAGAAAATATGTCTTGCTGTGTTTTCTCCGGTGTCCAACAGTGCCAATGTTAAGGTACGGAGTGCTTTTTATGTCTTTTGAATGCTAATGGCTATTGGGCCCTTTCTGGGTGGGCCCTTTCCCCACAGGTGTTTCAACTTCTGCGCATGTTCCTGCCCCCTTGGTTTTTGTACATGGTAATAGGGAGGGAAAGTAATCTCATCGCCCCCTGCTGGTTGCGTTCCCCACCTCTATATCGAAATGAATGGGATTTTTTCTTCAAAAAATTACATTTCGGCTCACACTCCAACGTTAAGATAGTGGCTTTCATATGATATGCATGCTGGGCAGTTCTTTTGATTCAGGTGGTCATACTTTCTTTTTTTCACTGATCTGAATTGTTTTTAATGTTAATTAAAAAGCTGATAAAGGACTACATTGAATGATAGACGCGTGTATGACGTCACCGGCGAGAGAAGTAAGTGAAACCCAACGACGTGGGTACATAAAACTCATCTAATTATAAGAATCCACATCCGTAGCTTTATGGAATCTTTATGAAATGTGAAAACTTGCATTCATTTGTGTCTCCATGGTTGCAATCAGTCGCGCATTACAGCATGGTGAACTTGTGTTCACTGACGTAACGGGAGGGACTCGAAGTTGTAGTCCGTTTATGACAAGTTAGGCACAATTTAGATTTTTTTTTTAAATAGGATGAAATTTCACACAACACTTTCACAGTTAGTAGATAATCCCCATATATAGCCTGAAAAATATGTCTGGTGCACAAGTTCGCTGTCATACCTTTGTGGGATTTTTAAAAATCGGTCTATGGGATTTTTAATAGGATCGCTCTGGGGATAGGAACGCCACCTCTAGGATCGCTGTGTTCCACTTTCCCTCCCTATAAAAGTACCCTGGTTTTGCACCTGTGTCTGAGCCTCTCCTGTTGGGTGCGTAACAACTATATTTTTATGAATTAGGCTATATTACTTTACTGCAAGCCCCAGGCTGCAAGCTGCAAGCCCCAGTCTCCAAAACTGTGTACACGAGCTTAAACCTAGAAAGCGATATCATCTCAGCCTGCAATTACATTCACATTGATAAATACCATGCATTGCGTACATGGATGTACGCCCACTTTATACTTGTATTCTGTCGTATGCACATTGGATACACGAGGTCCATTGTGTCATGTTTTCTCTTTCTCTCTCTCTCTCTCTCTCTCTCTCTCTCTCTCTCTCTCTCTCTCTCTCTCTCTCTCTCTCTCTCTCTCTCTCTCTCTCTCATATATATATATATATATATATATATATATATATGTGTGTGTGTGTTTAAGGCACTGTTTACTATTCTGTTAGACGTCCCCACTATTAAAAAAAACACTGTTTGTATAGTTAGGTGTATGGGGTTGTTTGAGATTAACAAATAATATAACCTTCTCTGTCCCATCTCTTAAAGGTAAATTTACTTGCGTAAGCCACTGATCCTTTCAGGTGACAGCAATGACATATGGCATCAAAGTTCCAAATGATACACGCTAATACCTGATAAGAAAAGCCACTACAGAGAGACTCCAGACCTGGGTTAAGAAGGTCTTGACATGTATACATGTATAAAGAGGATTCACCTGTCATTATGGCAGCATAATACTTATCTCGGCCAAAAAGAGTCCAACCACAAATGATGATTTAGTTGTCACTCAGCTCAAAAAAAACCATCTAGTTAAAGTTCGGTCCAATCTTAAAACACTCTTTAAGTTAGTGTCAGATTATGTGCCTAATGCATACACTTGCATCATCTTGTTTTTCATTCAAGCCAAACACAAAGAAAAGGAAGATCACTGTCAACATCCAGATACAGCCATGACATTCTGTAAGCTGAACACCTTAAAAGCACTTTCAAACTACAGATCAATAATACTAGGTTTGGAGCAGTCTCAACATACTTTAAGGACATGTTTATACAGGGGTAAACATAATTTAAAAGGCTTCTGTGTAGATTACGAAAACTCTGTCTGCTGCCCTCTAGCCATGGTAAGCGCTAATGAATTCAAATGCCACGAGCATAGATCTTAGATCTCTACATCTGTGTGTGTGCACATAAAGGAAAAAGACACTGGCAGCCCAGCACCAGAGTAATACAGTCTAGTTTCCCAAGGAAGCCTGTTTGGAGTTTAATTAGTTCTTATCAGATGCTGTGTAAATTTGCTGAATGGATTTCTGACTCAGCGCTTTTTTTGCTATGGGCTGCCACACTTCTGCTGGGCGAGTGAGTTGGCACACCAGGGGCACAGCAGCATTTGGGCCTGATCTGGCCCACATGTGGCACCTATTTTCACAACCTGCTGTACAGTTAAGGCCAATTTCTACAACAGACATGTGGCACTTGAAAATAAATAAATAAAATGTGGTCAACAGCAGGACTGTAGGCTCATAGTCCTGTGTCAGCACTAAAATACATCATTTAGAATGTCATCTGTACTTTCCTGTTCCTAGCCAATCAGTCTGTGCCATTTTTTTTTTTAACAAATGCTACAACACTCTGGCAGACAATTTGGGCTCATTTTTGTCTTTTTTTTCTATGAAGAAAAATATTGTACATGGCCTGCAGAGGGCAATAATATTCTGTATTAGCCATGGAAGGGTGAGGGGTGGATGAGACTCAAAGGGGCAAGTCCACTCAAAAAAGGGACATGTCACAAATATTGTGTATTTTGGTTACTGAGTCCCTACCAACACAAAACGCACACACACATTTTATATATTACATATGTATATTTAGTTAGTTTGTTGTGGTCTTGGTCAGAAAAGATGCAATTCTGTGAACCATTTGGATGTCTCCCCTACAATGTCATCAAACATTCCTTAAATTGTGAATGTTTTTCATGAGTACTGACCTGTAGCAGTACAGTAAAAAGAGTGATATGAGGAATCAAATTTCCATAAAAGCAATCATGAACAGAAGGCATATGCTCAGTTGCTTGTGCCACACTATGAACACCACACTAAGAACACCATACTAAAGAAAGTTACTTGTGCTTACAGTAATACATTTTGTATTACTACACACATAATAATAACGCCACTTCAAAAAAAAGAAAAAAAGAAATTCAATTTTGACACTAAAGCTGATATTGGGCTTATAGTTCAGTGAGGTAGCAGGTGCAGGCACCCAGTTTGATTGAAACATTGGTAAAGAGAAAATTCCGGAGTCCAGAAATTGGATTCAGCCATCAGCTTTGTAGCTCATGGGCACTCCAAGCACAGCCTTACTTCAGTAAAATATGATCATATAGGCAAATTTGAGTGGCTATGCACAAGCAAACAGCTTGTCTCATTCTTAATTTTCAGCAAAGCTTCAGCTGCCTCTATGGCCATGAAATAATGAACAAGAGTGGAAAAAGTCAAGGCAGTTAGACACACAGAGTTTGTGTGTGTGTGTGCACATGTGTGTGCATGTCCTTTAAAGATTCAAGCAACTGCATTCTCTAGCATAAAAAGGAGATGTGCTCAAGGACTCAGAGAGAAGTCTTCCTTTATATATTTTATGTCTATTATTCTGCACTTATAACAGCCTGAGCCATGTCCAGCTTCATGTTTAAGGGAGACCATTGCGTTCTGTCCTCTTCTTTGAGGTATTTCTCCTTAGGCATTTTTTTCTTTAACACCCACACATTCTTGTAGAAACACATGGAAAACACATCAAAGCTAGTGAGAAACAAACGTTGTCAATACATTGTTGTCAAAAGACAGTTGTTTATTAAAGTCATGCGATTACTATCTGTGATGATTACTGTGTAGTTTAACTCCCAGCCTAACTAAATCAGAATGAATACTATTAATTGCATACTCAGTGTGTCTGTACAGTCATGAGCCATATGTCCATCCTACATATTCAGTCAAATTTGCAGCAGGGGCTAGTGCAGGTATACATTATAGAGACACCATTGCCACCACGCTAAACATATGGAACAAATCCCACGAGTTTGTCAGCCTAGAAGCCTAATCAGCATACCCACAGCTCTCAGCTGAAGCCCCAGTCAGGCTGACCATGTATTTCAGCCATCCAGGAAGGAAGAAAGTGTTTAGGCATTTAATGCAAGGACAGCACGTTGTATGTCTCTGTTCTGCAGATCAGGCGGCAGCAGCATTTGCCTTTGTAGAAGACTAGAACTGCCAGATGCAAAGGTAAACTGTGTTGGCAGATTTAACTCTTAAACAGGTTTGCCTGAAAGTCAGTTTTTCATCTTTTTATGTGCATATACAGGAAGTGTAACTGTCTGAGGTCACTAAAAATAAGGCTCTGTTCCCCAACGTATCATTATGGCCATTTTGGATTCGCTAGTGCTGTACTTTCAAAGCGGATGTTAAGTCTTGCATGTGTAGTCAAGATGGTGAATTAGACATGTCTACTAAGGGACAATGTCTTAGTTCAATGTTATAGTTTTTTGCAATTGTAAAGTCAGAATAGCAAATTGACAAACTGGTTAACATCCTCTGCAGAGGTACATTTGAAATTAGCAGCAAAGTCATCACAGAATAACAAAAATCTTTGAACTCAAAGAAAAAACGGAACCAAGTATCGTACTTTTAAATTGAAGTCTAAGAAAATGTCATTGAAGTTTAACTCAACTGACCCCCTGACAAGACCTCAGTGACATGTACATGTACTACACTGACTTAATTTACAAAATGTTAGAAATACATTAGCAATCAGAATACTGACTTCAGAGATTTGACCACTTCTGATTTTTGTCTGCGTATAGAGTGGATACTGCTAAATCAATCAGTGCCCAAGGCTTAAAGAAATGAACATCAGCAAGGCTATGCTATGTCTTCAGGCTTTTCCTCTGAGATCTCTATCCCTCTCAAAACTCTTCAGTTAGTTTGGGTCAAACAGGATTAGTTTTAAAGTTCACACATTAGTAATGCTAAGCAGCAACACAATCCCTTAGTCCTAATATTGAGTGGTAATGTTTTCTTTTACAGTCATGTTAATTACTGCATGCTAAATACATGATAAATTATACTAAATTACTGGTAACTTAGCCCAGTAAAGAACTTAGAGAGATTCAGTTTGATCCTATAATTTACTATGTATTTAACATGTGCCAATTAGGGAACTGTAAAATAAAGCATGGCAACACAAAAAGTTAATGATTAGTAAATACACGAATCATTAAAAACTGAGTCATACATTATTTACTATTAAATCATGGTTAAAGAAATACTGATATATCAGACCTTAATTAATGCCAGGAAATTACGTGTTAATTACATGGTAGGTTAGAGTCTGCCATCATGGATCAATTTTGGTGCATCAGGGCACCTCCATCATAAGTAATGAATGTAGGGCTTACAGGGGTGCATTAGCTGCCATGGGCTACAAGCATTTTACAACCAATCACACACAGTCGTTTGTGGATCCTTGCAGTGGAGCCCACACACAGCATATTGAGAGAGTGTGGTTGACTTACAAGTCAACCATTTGGAGATTAAGAGCCAACAGGACACAAGAAATCCTGAAGCAACACCTCTTGCTCACTCAATGGACCCACTGTCTTATTGAAAGACATCCAGCCTCATAGCATAACCTATTGTAGATCAGGCATGTTAATGTATATAGGAACAGTCATGGCCTCACACTATCTTCAGATGGCTATCTGACCACCTGCTGGTACAGTCTGGTATCTTCAAACCATTTACATGATCTAAATTATTATAAGTTGGCTTTCAAACAAGATACTAATAATAAGGACTGTCTTCAAAAGAGGCGATGTATGTTTCCGCTACTGTATAATAGCAGTAGAGCAACTCATTCGGTGCCATTTTATCATCAAAAGGTGTTTTCATCAACTGACCAGACTAAATAAGGCTCTTTCCTTTATATTATAGGTGTTATGTGTGTGTTTGTTTGTCTGTGTGTCTGTGGTCTGTGTATTTGTGTGTGTGTGCAATTCGCTCTTGGTGGCCGCTGTGGCATGCCTGTCTCGTCCGGTTCTCAGTAGAACAGGATTTAAATGCTCCTACCCTCGCCTACATACCTTTCCATTCCTTCCTCCCCTCAGACTTACACAAATATACATGCCGGTCATTGGCCAAGCACACATCATGAAAAAAAAATGAGCAAAAAACAAAGCAATGTCTTTGAGGCGGTTTCTTGCTTTTTGCCATTTCCCCTTGCCTGTTTGAGGTTCTTTCTGAAAGGCTGTTTGAAGTGTTGCTTGTGACATGATGCCCACTACTTTTTCTTTGCGCATGGCCTAATCCACTTACAGGTCTAGCAACCTGCAGGGCTCTTTCAGGTGGTGTTGGCACTAAAACAAAGCAAGCCCCCAAAATGCAACTCCGCATCTGGGTGTGCGTCACTGTTTTGCATTCTTATGCTACACGTGTGTGAATTGCAGTGAAGCAATACACTTTCCAACTGTGTAAATGTGAAAGGCTCTCTATGGTGCCTGTGCTAGTGTAAGGTTGTCCATAGTACACTAATGGCTAATGTAATGTATGAACCTCTCGTTTACATGTCGCAATGTGCCCTGGTTAATATAATGACTTTCTTAATAGCTACATCCCTCTTGATTGCTGTGTTATTTAGGTTTTGTCTGCAGAGTGCCTTAACTTGATGTACCACATCCAATAACAAGCAGTATTAGTGTAACAGATGCCAGCTCGCACAGCTTGGCATAATAGAACATTAGTAAACTAATGTGAGTTAATAGCTTTTAGCTAACAGCTTTTAGCTAACCAGTCTTTCTCCCAGACCGGACTTGCTGCTTCAAGATTGTGTCTGAACTGTGCAAGCAGATCTCTGTTACATCAGCCGATCCTGGACTCACCCTGTTGCGATGAAGTTTTGAAAATTCAGTTATTGCGCCTCTTTTGGTGCACTTTGCTTTGTCTCATTTTAAATGAAACCAACAAGACAGTCACCTCGTCTACACACAGCGAAACAGCTGCAGCACTTCATATGGGACATCATATTTCATATATTTCATTACTTCCTCCTAAAGCAATGGAAGGGATGCTTTTTTTCCTTGATGGTTGAATGGTTTTGTTCCTAATATGATTTGTGTTTACACAGTTATGCATGTATGATTTGTTCCTACTTTTAGTTTCAGCTCTTTCAGACAGGAATGACTGATTTCATAAGGCAGATTGTGTTGTTTGAGAATTAACAAGGTCAAGCTGATTTGACAGGAGATCCAGAACCACCATTCTATCGGATTTATTTTCATACCACATATTTTCATGTAACTTTGCAAGTTTTTTTTGGGATCAAATTGCTCAGAGTGGTATTATTATTTCTAGAATTTAAATTGATGAATAAATAAATAAACTCCCCATCTCTCTCTCCTGCAGAAAGTCAAGTGACAGCACGGCTGTTGCACCTGTAGTTTGGTTGTAGTTTGGCCGCCAGCGGGAGCGGTTCCTGTGCTTGATTATGCATGTTGTCATGCTGCCCTGACGCATGCAAATGAGTGTGACACTGCCAGTCACCTTGTCAATGTTGCTTTGAAATCTCTGCAGACACTTAAGAACATCCATGCAGCACAGAGGAAATGCTAGACGGATTGAGGATGGTGGAAGGATGAGGAGGCAGTGTGGCTTTGTTTGCACGACTGTGTTGTCATCCTCTGCTAAGTTTTCCCTTTAGACCTCAAAGGGCTGTTGTTTGAATGCTGTCTTATCCATGCTGTCTCGTGGCTTTATAGCCGGTAGCTATGACCTTCCCTGGCTATTCTCTGTCAACTATCCCTCCTTACTAACTCAGCAATTAATTTGATTTGATTTGATTTGATTTTTCTTTTATTTAACCAGGTTCGTCCCAGTGAGATGAGATTTCTTTTGCAAGGCAGACCAGGGTTATCATACGTTTATCATACGGCATAGGTCCATGCTGCCAAGGCATGCCTATGTAATTATGGTCAGGGTTTGCTGTAGAGTTAGAAATCTCTCCAATATGTTTGGGCAATAGAAAAGTGAAAGTCAGTCCCATTGGTCATTGTGATCACACAGTACATAGTGCACACAACAAAATTCAACCTCTGCATTTAACTCATCACACACGTGAGCAGGGGGCAGCCATGACAACGGCACCTGGGGAGCATTGTGTGGGGATGGTGCCATGCTCAGGACACCACATTCATGGGAGAGGATGGAGGAGAGCGCTGGTCAGGCAGTCCCCCTACCTGTTGGTGTTAGGAATTGAACCTGTGAGCTTTAGCCTGCAAACCCAACTCCTTATCCGTTAGCTGATGACTGCTAGAAGGATGATGCCTCATAACAGTGAGTACAGATGTTTGTTGTAATATATACCGACAGACAACACTACCCTTATCCATACAGTATCTACACCTTCACGATGGATCGCACTATGAGATTTTAATAAGTTTGAGGTTGATGATCTGATTCACTGTTTAACGTTAGATGTTAAAAGTCTGATTTTTAATAACAGAACACAACCATTAGGGATAAGTGCCACTAATCAAAAGAGCCCACAAGAGACACATCAGTCCTGAAGTTGCTAAAGGTCTGACATGTTTATTACTTCCTAAGGGTGTCACTTAGTGGGGAAACCTAATATTTTACTCTTGTATCTTTCATTATCTTTTATTATTAACACCAGAAACAACAAAATGGCTTTAATGACCATAGTAATTTAAAAACCTAACCTGACCATTAACCAGCCATGATACTTTGGTAGATGAAGATTTGGCACTATTCAATCTGCATTTGTGTTACTTGTTAGTCATTTCTGTTGTGTAGCTGCTGTGTCTAATTTTGTGCTGTATAAAATGGTTTCATGACAGCTATGTAATAACTGAATGAATCAATGTGAGCTTTATATGAGGCTAAAGAGAAAACAGACAACTCAGCTTGACCGGCAGCACTTCACTGTTTCAATAACCTATATAACCATATAACATCAACACCTCCCTATCCTGTTAAAACAAACACACACACACACACACACATACAAAAAAAGAGAGAGAGAGATGTTTCCTCCTATCCATATACTAAATGAAAAGCGTAATTAATTGCTGCTTAGAGGCAGCCTTTGTGTCTGGCTCTCAGTTCCACTGTTATCTTCTCTGCAGAGGGTCACAGTAACACTGGGGAGTGTTAATAGCCAGGTCTGTACCTCTGCCTTTTATGGAGGGCTTTTATGGTTCCCATAACTGTATGAAAACCATCACTGCCTGTGAAAATGGGATATTCAATATGTTTTTTTCTTTGGGGTGGGTGTGTATATGCTCCCGTGTTTCAGAATGCTTATTTACTGTGTTATGGTGTGCAATGTCAACAGTTCACCTGCATGTTTTGCTACCTTTTGTTACCAGCACTGTTTTCTATCTGCTGCAAACTTCGGTGTTTCAGAATGCTGATTCACACTTTAATGCTATATATTAGCTGCAGTTCACCTGCACTTACAAACCAATTCCAACAGTGCCACACTTTGAAGTGGCCCTGATGTGTTTGACATCAGCTGAGTCTGGGTGAGTCGCTGCTGGGTGGAACATTTTATCCTTGACATGTGACACAACATGGTGATATTGTCATCCATGGCTGTGCTCCTGGTCTCTTAGGGGTAGTGATGCCGTAGCTCCCTGAGAGAAGCTGTAGCGATACGGGTGAGTGCATCTCCCATTCATCCGTGCAACTACACACACACACACACCTCCTGTGTGGATGGCTCAGCACAGGGACATGGGCGAATGTGTTTCCCTTAGCTACAGGTGAACCTTGCGGTACCACTGCACCAGCATGGTCATGCTCATTCATGGGAGATGCATCAGGGAGATCAGTGCTGGACTACTTTACAGTTTTTTCTCAAATGCTAAAACTCTATTCACGAAACCTTGCACCATTTTCTCAAAACTATAAACACAAACTCCAATTCTCCACATGTATTTCCCAAAAACCCTGCCTGTTGTTGCAAAAGTGAACTACTGCCTCAAAACAGTTGTACATGTGCTCAAAACCAAACTCTATCCTCAAAACAGAAATCAACATCAAAATGAAAGCTAAACGAAGCAGTTAGTAAGCAGTTGCCCTATTATGTACACTGACTCATCACATCGGCAAACACCTGTCACACAATTTTACAATTAGCTATCAGAGCTTTGGAAGAGGCAGAGCCACAGCTAGAGGAGTGAGAGTAAGAGGAGGAGGACGGGGAGGACACGGACGAGGACGAGAAAGGACCGTAATCTCTGATGAGATCAGAGCCATTTTGGTTGACCATTTGGTCAACGAAATTATTTTAAAGTAGTTGTTTAGTTGTTTACATATCTCTCTCCATATTCTACAATCCTCAACACAATTGAGGATTTGTTTTTGGCTGGAGACGAAAGTGTATGACCAAAATCCACAAATGCGTGTACCCTTTCTCTAAGCTATGGAAGATGCATGTGGAAATATAGCAATTGATGCTTTTCATTAATGGATTCGCTGCTAGGCCAGGAAAAACATTGCATGTGATGTGGATGAGGTTCTGTGGCCACACAAAAACAGAAGAAAGGATGCAGCGTAATTTTTGTTTTGTAACTGTATAGGCTACAGTAAATTCTTCTGTTCTATTGTATGTAGACCACTGTAGGTGCAGCTTTGTGTCGATTAGGATGCACAGTGTGTACACTGTTTTTGTTGGAAAAATAAAATATATTTGTAACAATGCATATGTGCGTTCTGAGTATAAAAACAATATTCTAAAATATAGCACACTTATGTATGTACTGTCTGTAGCAAGTGTAACACTAAACAAAAAAAGGCCTAAATCATTATGATGAATGGAGAAGAAGTGTTTTCCAATTATCATAGTGTTTTACATTAAGCACATCAGGGTTCAACTGGTTGTTATAAATGTCTATTCATATGATGGTTTGTGTTTGTCATTTGAATAACATTGAAATAACAAGAAATAACATTGTTTTGAATGCAAAGTTTCATTTTGCAGGAGAAGTGAGTGATTTTGCCCATTGTGTGTGTGTTTTTTTGATTTGTGTGTAGAGTTCTGAGAGTATGAGGCATGCTTTCAGGAAATGTGTTTAAACAATTGAGAAAAACTGTATAAAAATGCAATTTTGTTGCCAAATCGCAGACACATGATTCATATGATCTATTTGTGTTTGAGTGAGTTACACACAATGGTGATCAATCCTAAACACTTTTGTAACATTCTGACTTCTCTAATGACACAATCTGGGTTTCATTTTTTTTTTTCAGAAATATTGACAAATAACATGAATACATTCACAAAACACAACACATGACAAATACTAGATATATTTCAACTGATAAAAAATTGTACTTGCAATGCAAAATCAGTCAGTGTGGTCAAGTGTTTCATTGTGTATGGTTGCATATTGAAAATTGAAACAACCATTTCTACAAAGAACCATGTATTTAGTAAACAACGTAAAAAACACAGTAAAAAAGCTAGTAAGCATCATCTCTAGATGTACCTTACAGTAACAGTATTTACCTCTTTCTCTTGCTACCCCTCTTCCTCTTCAAGCTCACTTTCATCTTCACTGTCCCCATTTCTCTTCCTTATGCTACAACACTGTGTTACATATCTATTCAAGTTTGGGTAACCCCCCTGTTATCTATTTTACAGCGTTTAAGCCTGATTGCTGAGTTTTGCATTTTAGCCTGTAGTGTTTTGGCACCTGACAATTGTGTTTAACCAGTTGATTGCAAAGGTGTGATCAATTGATCGCTAGTGTTTTGAAATAGAAAGAAGGTGACATTAGAATATCATCATGTGTGTAACGCATATATGTGTGTTTAATGTTAAGCAAATCACTGTGTGTGGTATTTTGCAAAAAGTGTGAAGCTGAAAATGTGCTTAGAGTGGTGCCAACCTGAGCCGATGTTTTCTTACTTGTAAGAAATAGAGTATTTCCAGTAGAAGTGGGTTGTAGAGGGTTTGTAGGGAGGTCAGTCATTTCATTGCTAGGGGAGCTTGGGGTTGGTGGTAAGAATCTACGTAAAACTATTAGGGAGATGTCAGAGGAAGCAGCTAGGACTAGTAATTGGATCTGGATGAGAAGGGCGGTCTCTGCCTGGGGTAAGCAGTAGGGTTGCCATGTTTGAATGGGGCAGTGGAGGGATTCGAACCCGGGCCCTCCAGGTGTGGGTTAAGTGCCTTAGCCAGTGTGCTACCATGAGGTGGAGATTAGTGCAACCTAGGGCTGTTTGTGCAGATAAGGATGGGCACCCCAGACCAGCAGATGGCAGTAGTGCTTTTAGTGGGTCAATAGAAACACAGAAGAAGAAAGAGGCTTATAAATGGCAGCCATCACACACATGGGCAGCTTAGAAGCAGGCTCTCTGGGATCGTGCGGTGTATTGGGATACAGAGTGGCCAAGTTTCCCGGGGTTTTGCGGTGTATGGAACACGAGATAGCTGAGCATTAGACACCATTAGATTCAAGAGGTGGATACATCGAATGGTAAGTCAATGGGTAGAATCGTCTTTAGAAATAGCATTGGCAGTGTCGTTTGTGTAATGGCGTATGTGTTAATGACTGCAAAGTGATAGTATCTGTGGTAAAATGGTGGTAAAGTGCAAATATTCGATAACAAGTCCTAATTAGTAAGAAAGCAGGTCATTTTGGAAGTAAACTGTGGTTGTGGCTAATTTTGTAAGTAAAACTTTGGGAGTCGGGCGGGCGCGGTGTAGGAGATGAGATTTTATTATTATTTATTTATTTATTTGTTTTTTAATTAATTAATTAATTAATTTTTATGCGTTGGTGCAAATAGTTGATAATGAGCAGGAAGTAGTACATTTTTGGAAGTAAACGGTGGTTGTAAATGAATTGTGGAAGTACATTTTGGAAATTTGGGTAGCAGGTAGCTAAACTGTGGACACACGCTAAAGGATTGATCACCTTTAGTGGGGCCGCCTCAGGGGAGGGTGTACAGTGAATAAAGGCCCGAAACACCCGTGGATCCTGAGGTACACTGCTGAGGATGTGTCCCACATAGTGTATGGATAATTGTAATGGCTGTAGTTAGGAAAGCCTGAAGTGTGGTACAATGGGTGCTCTCCCCACATGTGCAAGTGTGTTGTATTTTTATGTATTTATCTAGTTATTGTAATTGTTAAGGAAATGTTGGAGGAAACTGCAAAGGCTTGCCAGTGGTCCTGGATGAGATGCATGTTGTTGGCATGGTGAAAGCCAGGGGGGAAAGCGGTAGGTAGGTGCTGCTGAGTGGATCATGTAAACGGCCCCAGCAGCCCCAGTCACTGTAACGGTATCCGGCTGGTTCAGGTTAACCCTTGTTGAGCATCTGTCTGTACGGCTCCAGTTGGCCATCCCCTCAGCTGCTCTGTCCTGTACAGCTCACATGAGGTTGCGTGAATAGCTGTAGTCAGCGGCCAGTTGTGCGTGTTACACCTGGGAGTAGGGACTAACAGCCTGAACTATTTACTTGACTATAGATAGTGTTGGTGGCATGGTGAAAGCCATGGGGGAAAGCGATAGGTAGGTGCTGCTGAGTGGATCATGTAAACGGCCCCAGCAGCCCCATTCACTGTAACGGTAGCCGGCTGGTTCAGGTTAACCCTTGTTGAGCATCTGTCTGTACGGCTCCAGTTGGACATCCCCTCAGCTGCTCTGTCCTGTACAGCTCACATGAGGTTGCGTGAATTGCTGTAGTCAGCGGCCAGTTGTGCGTGTTACACCTGGGAGTAGGGACTAACAGCCTGAACTATTTACTTGATTATAGATAGTGTAGGTGTAGGTGTAATAGCTATAGTTTCTCCCTAAGGTGCTCTTCCTACATGCACAAGTACTTTGTGTTCTTTGTAAACTTGAGTGTTAGGTTTCATTAATTGTGGGAAACTTTACATTTTAGTGTGTAAGCAAACATAAAAAACTGTAAGTTGCTTACAACTTAGCTCCTTTGACTACCATGACCTGGAGGAATGAGAATCTACAGACAGTCTTTTGAATACTTTCAATGTCATAAGTACTGTAATAATTGTACCTGTTTTCCTCTCGGAATCTCTGGACAATGGTAGACACAGTGAATCTTCTCAGATTGGGTTGAACCCTTAATCCTGCCTCCCTCAATGTCAAGGCATGGACAAGAACATGGTCCACAATGGTGGCTCTAATTTCATCAGAAATTGGTATTCTTCCTCTTCCTCCTCATCTTCCTCTTCCTTTACCTCCTCTTCCCCCTCGCATTCTGACTCCCTGTCCTCCTGGACCACAATCCATTTTGAAGCTGCAATCTCCACCAACCTGTGTGCGCTCCCAAATGGCCAAATTGGTGGTGTTCACTCAGTTGACATCACGTGCAACCAATTCTGACTCGTGCTTAACTTGTGGCATGTGTGCTTTATTTGTAATTAAATGTTGAAAAGAAGGTTTACCATTTTGAATCACGTGTTAAATAATGCCAATGCGTTTTAAGAATGAGAATGTGTTTACAGTTGTGCAAAGAGGAGTCAGGGAGTTTTGCAAATTATGTTCTACTATGTGAAAATTGTTTAAACCTTACATTATTATACCTATTTGCAAAGGTATGATATTAAGGTATTGACAAAATAGTGAAGAAGCAATTTAGAAAGTTGTTCAACCAATAGGTTTTTGTGCTTTAACAACTGAGAAAAACTGTAAATACCCTGCCATATATCAACACACTAAGAGAATTTTACAAGTGCTGTGTGTAGGTACAATCACATAGAGACTACACTACACATGGTTCCCTTAGCCACACCTCAGGTTATAAACCCCTTTCACATTTCACACCCTTTAAAACACTTGGCGGGCTACAGCTCCCTCTCTCTGTCTGTGGCTGTATGTCTCGCTGGCCAGGCAAATGGCAGCAGACCTAAAGAGACACTCTCCCTCTACTGCAGGCCATCGGGCCAAGCAGACAACAAAGGAACTCGTCAACATGCGCAGCTAAGTAGACAACGAGTGGACCTGTGCACAAGGTCAGAAAGTAATTTAACTATTACATTACTGGAAAGGCGAATGGATTCCCTTTCCTGAGTTGTATAGCCGCGACTACAGGGCGACCGGATTCCCCTTATAGGCTACATTTGTTGAGTTGAATGAAACGGACTACTCCTAGTCCACGGGATTCCCAGCCAAGACGGTGAGGGAGTACAGTTTCTGTAAATGTCTAATGCGCGACGAACCATAGTAGGAAATCTCTAAATCGAGCACTCGATTCCCAGCTACAGCTGAGAGAGAACTTTCCTATGACCAGTCAAAAAGACTTTTCTTCATTTATCGGATCACCGCCGATCAATGACTGAACAGTGGCGACGACCTCGCCACGGATCCTCCAACACCCAAGGATAGACTGGAGCAACCCGAAACAAAGGACGCCCGAAACACTAGCTCCTGTAAGCAAAACGTTTTTCTGTCCACATGAAGCAAGAGAATGCTTTATACAAATACACATTATACACACAAACAAGCACATGCACACACACACACTGGAGGAATGGAAAGAGGGAAGAGGTGCGTGTGTGCAGTGTGTGTGTGTGTGTGTGTGTGTGTGTGTGTGTGTGCAATAATGTCAATAACTGTAGCTCTGTACAAATCCTCAGTACACAGGAAGCAAGAAAGGGAGGAAGAGGAGAGAAGCAAACAGATGTGGAAATAAAAGACAGATCTGAGAGCTGCAGAAGTATCTGTCATATCCTTTTCACTCTGCCTCCGTCACAGCTGTAAGATTCAAGCAGATGGAGCATTCATTTAAGCTGCGAACATTGATCTCTCTCTGCGAATCTCCTCTTTTGTCAGGTGACTCAACACCCTGTCGGCCACACTCAGCTAACGACACTCCCATTGAAAGCTCACCCATCACCACGGAGGAAGAGGAAGAGGAAGAGGAAGAGGAAAGCAAGAGTGAGGGATTGTTGTTACAGACTCGGGACATGAGTCAGCTTTTTTTCCTGTTCTATTAATCAAGAAAAAGAAAGTTTGAATAATGTGACGGCATGTACGTTTTATCTTAGACGGTTATGGATTTCATTTTGTTTATTTTTAACTTTAGTTTCTGTATTGATTGATGGTTTGTATTTGGACACACACATCTAGCTTTGTCATGTCTCTCCTGGGAGGCCTCAGCATTTTTCTGGATCCCTTAATCAATGACAAATTGTAAGCCTGCGAAATGAAACAGCACCTTACTTTCTCCTCTGAGCCTCTCTTGCTTTTCACATTTGCTTGGACCCATGTGTACCACTGTACCCCTCCCACCCACCCACACACATACCCTTCAAACACACACACACACACAAATATAACTAATACTAACTGTAATCTGGCATGCAACTCATCCAGCATAGCGATGGGTACCACCAGCTCTGCATGCTCTCACTCCAATAATACCAAAAGCACACAATGTGGTATGCATTCCTCCCATATCTGTGTACCAAGGCTAAATGCATTACTTGTAGCAGACAGTGATGGAATGGGGTTTTGCTCAGTGTCCTGTGACTGTAATTACTTCCCTGTGTCCTCGTGGCCCTTTGAGATTCCATGATTTAAATCCCGCTGTCACAGCTAAGTGAAAAAACATCTCATCTCCCTATTATTGCCGGTCGGTCGGTCGGTCGGTCGGCACCTTCTATTTATTTATGAAGCGTGGACACCCAGGAGGACGTGGCATATGTAATTCCTCTCATAGCGGCCACTTGACAACGACACCGCACCGCAAGGTCAGGTCAAGTCTCACCACTCACGTCGAGTGTGCCTCTTTTACCAAGTGCTCTGAAGATGACATATTGGTATAAGTTCACCAGTCGGTCTGTCATGTGAGAGCATAGCACAAAAACACATGATTAAAGAAGCATTAATTACTGTAGGTACAGCAGCACAGTTTCGGTGAAATGGAGAACTAATTAGATGTCCTTAGATACCCTCTTGGAGAGATTAGGAGAGAGTTGAGAGGAGGTTACGAGTACCGCAAAAATCACTCAGTTGGTGATAAAAAAGCATGGCATTCAAGCATGATTGCTTGTGGTTCAAGAAATCAGTTTTAGCCAGATAAAAGTCCAATGTTGTACTATATTAACCTTTTTATGTATAGATCAAAAGGTCAGTGTTGCCAAAAAAATGACATGTATCATTACACTGAGATGGAGACTGAAAGAGAATTTTTATAAACATTTATCCGGGAAGGGCTTAAAGTTAGGCATCACAATAATTCAGTGATCTAAGTGATTTTTTCAGTTTTTAAGTCAACAGCTTAGATCAATGTATGTGCCTGCAAAACAACAACAAGAAAACAGTTGTACACAAAATGGCTCCCAAAATGATGGCCACTGAGATGTTGCAACAACTTTACTTTTGGAAGATCAGATGCTCCACCTGGTATTTCTTTGAATACAGGCAGCACATTTCAACAATACAGACTACCATGGTTTAATTTGCTGTGTTGGTAGAATTGCTTTTATCCTTTTATGGTTGCTCGTTCCTCTTCACCTTTTAACACAACTGTGGATCATCCCTCAGGCTGACTAAATCACAAGCACTCTGATCTGTGTGAACAGTGAAGAACAGTGTGAATGACCCGGTAGGTAATGTGAAGGTTTATTAAGCAACTGCCTGGACTCGTCAGGGAGAGAGATCTGTACTTTTTCCCAAAAAACTTTCAAACTTGGTCCAATTAGTTGTGTTTTGGGACATGTAAGCCAATGAATAAACACACATGAGAGAAATAAAACAGACTGCTTTTGAGGTCTCATTAGTAAGCATCCAACATGGACGCTTTAGAATTCAGTTAGAAGACTCCAGGGGTCTCACCAGTAGCTCCAATTTACACATGGCCAGCTCCACACACAGGGAAGTGCCTGCATTGAAGATATTTTCACATTTTCAACCTCGCTCTCTACAGATTGTCTAAGTCAGTTCACAGAATGGTCTGAGTCCCCACTAGTGTTGTGTCCACAGCTCGCAACTTAGCTCCTTCATCAACAAGAGTACACAGGGCTATTGGGTTTATCCCTGGGGAAGGCCAATAAGGTTAACTTTGCACTTGCTATGCACTGTTCATGGCCTAAGTAAATGTTTGCTGATTTTAGGCTAGGCGTATTTAAATCTTTGAAGAAAAAAAGAATTTACATCTTCACTGTATATAATTATCCAATTTCAAAGAGATGAATTTATAGTTGTAATGAATGAAAAGGCATAGGTAGGACTTATGCAACTCAATCAGTGTGTCACTCACTCACACACACGCACACGCACGCACACACACACACACACACACACATGCACAAACGTGCACACACACACATACACACACACACACACACACTCACACTCACACACACATGTGCAGACACAAAACACAGTGGATTCCCAACTCATTTTCAGACTTCATCAGCTTTCAAACTCAATATTATATTGACTGTCTTGTTGTAGCCATCTTCAATCAATATATGTGAAGTGCATTTTTCATTAGCTTAAATTTCCATTAAAGTGCTGCACAGAACCTCCAAAAACAACTTGCCATGTCATTAAATGCATAAATACGCATAAATAAAAATGATAAGGTTCAAAATAACCACTCTCCCTGAAACCAATTTCAAAATGACGTATAACCTTAAAGTTTTTCTGGCAAAGTAATATTCCTTATAGATGTTAGCAGTAAAGGTTGGAAAACCAGTACACAAACCTTCACAGCCCACCTGTGCTAAGTGGCAAATGCTATTTCAACTAGTCCTATTCATTTCCCAGGCACCTCAAGTATTTTTTGGTTGATCAGAAAACAGATTAAACATGCACTGGTCTTTATCTATCTGTCTGTCTGTCTGTCTGTCTGTCTGTCTGTCTGTCTGTCTAGGATGGGTGTCTGTTCATGATCACTTAAATAAAGTTAGCATGAATACTCTGTTTGATGATTATACACTGTCTATCATGAACTATCATTATTAATAAAAACAATGATGGTAAATATGCGATGGGGATATACGATGGGGATTTTATCCCCTCTAAATAATAATATTTATGTGGGTGAGGGTTGGGGTGGTTCATTTACTGATGCTCTGTTTATAAAATAATGAATTGCCTGACAGGATGTTGCCTCTTAGTTCAACACCAAGCATGGCATGAATAGCAATGATAGCTTTTAATACATTACAGGAATAACAATGTCCTTTGAAATCTGCAGCATCGTATTGTGTGGAACAGTATTGTCTTGCTTGTATGGTGATAAGCAATGATGGAACAGAAAGTGTTGCTCTCTACATACTAGGCCTATACAAGAAAGATATTTGCCGTTAGCCTGGGAAGAGTGGCTGAAAAAAAGATCATTATCCAAACAACTCTCCTCCTGCATTACTGAGTACCACAGTATGACAGACAGTATGCACACAGCTATGACACATACCATGCATGTTATCTTTTCCCAATAGAAATATTATCAGAACATTACAGTTTGGCACTAAATCACCTGCCAGGATTGGACCACATAAATGTATATTAAACACAATAGTGCAGTTGTCTTTCCAAGCAAGCTGTCAGCTGCTGCCGAGGGGTAATGTGTTTCAAAAGAAAAACAAACAAACAAATGAAAAAACTAGTCATTATTTACCAGTGTATTGCAGTGTAGTAAATGCATTGCCAGATTGCCATGAACACGTCAATTACACTGCTTAAAGATCCTATTCACGGGCGAGCGGAAATAACTTCCACACACTATAAGTTAACCTAAGTTTAGAGAGACAAATCAAAGGAAGCTGTATGGCTCTGGGCATAAACAAGGGACACTGGTTTCCACTACCAGTAACAATGTTTACACTGAGCTTTTAGTCAGCCACTGAAAAAATGGGGAATAGAAAAAAGAAAACCAGCACAAATAAACCCTCAGAGAGATCAGCCTGCCGAAAGGATATGGGGAAAGCTTGTTTGTAAAGAGCTGAAAAGCAACAGTGGGATATGGCCAATATGGGGATATGGTCAATGGTTCAGATATAAGGCTGGAGGAGAGGTCCCTGTCCCTCTATGCTCACTAATTGGTAAACTATGTCAGGTAAGAGGCTGAAAGAACAAAACAAAGAGGAAAAAAAGACAAAAAAAATCCAAATAGAGTTAATTATTGGGCCAATTAAACATTAGGTTAATGAAAAATTGTAAATGTATATATAAAAATAATAAATAATATAAAAAATAATAAATGATATATATTATTGAAATGATATAAAGAATCACTGATTTATGCAATAAGACACATTGCCACACCATGACTAAGCATTTAAACCTGGTGTGTGCTTATGCAAGGATTGGTAAATAATTCATATTTATGTAAGAGGTGCAAAACACATGATAAATAATATTGCTACAGATTGGCTGTGTCCAATTACAGGCCGCATCTTCATGTGAGTAATATTTAAATATCCTCATGCATAATGAATGCACTGATGATGCATCTTAGGGCTTGTGTTGTCATCTCTCTCTCTCTCTCTCTCTCTCTCTCTCTCTCTCTCTCTCTCTCTCTCTTCGAACAGCAAGCCACCTTTCTGCTGACATCAGGCTTTCAGCACCATGGACAACACCCAGCACAGGCAAGGGGATGACATGGATTTCAGGACCATGGACAGCACCCAACACAGCTAGGAAGGCTGTTACAGCATCAGGACGAAGGACAATACTCAGCAGGATCAGAAAGGTTGAGGCATTATTAGCACCAAGGCCAGCTCCTGTCTCCTGCATTCTGTGCCTTTCCCCTATGGTACAGCCAACCAGAAATAACAAAATGGGTGGGCCCAGAAAAAAATGAGATGGGCCTAGTTCAAAACACATAGGTTACTATAGTACTTAAATGGTCAATAAAACAAAAGGGAACCTTCTGATTTGCACAAGCCTCAGCACTCAGCCCACCTGTGGCTATGTCTATGCAGCCAGGACCTGTCTCCTGCAGTCTGTGCCTCTATGGTACAGCATCCTTGCAGTTTGCCTCATCCAATGCCTCACCTCAAGTCACCTCTTTTTTAAACTCTGATGTTTTGCCAAAGGTGCTAGGCACTTTAATGCAAAAACGTAAATCCCTGTCCTCCCTCCTGTCAATAACCCTTTAAGTTTAAATGAGATATTGCCTGCCAGGTTGGCCTGGCTGTGCATTGTGAGATATGCCTGGTGACAACTGTGTAGTGGATCTGGCTAGGAACCATAACAGGGATCCACAGAGTTTAAAGTTTCTAGAACAATCCAATGTCTTGTGACCTTGTGTAGAGATTATCGTTCATTTAGATGGATATCTACAATAATTAATGGTGTTTTTGGGAGTGTGCCCAGATAGACAACCCTCTTTTCTTTATCCAAGTCCGTCACTGAAATTTTCAGCAAGTTGTTCCTAGATGTGCTGTCATCACCCTTTTTAATGATGCAGTGAATGTAAGCAGTGTATATACCCAGATGATGTATTTTTGTTTTTAATGTTAAAGACAAGCTTGCTAGGTATATAAATTAGGTGTTGTATTCAGAGAGAAGGTCTCATCCCTGCACAGCCAAAAACTAACATAAGGTATCAAAACATAAGGTGTCGTCTTGTAGTTGGTACAGTCTAATGCACATTATCTGTTATACTTTTCATTGCTGAGTGCTTGAAAGAGACTGTGTATAACTGTCCTATTACAAATGCATACATAATATCAATAACATTTAACATGATAAGACCCATATATACTATTGTATATTCATGTCACAGAGGAACACTTAACATTTCATGCTACTTTTACCAGTGAAAGCATTAGTGGTGTAACAGTCAAGAGTAAGACTATTTATTTTTCCAGTTTATGTGTGTCTTTGCTTTCCACAGATATTGATGCATTGTGTTGTGTCCAATGACATTTTTAGCTGTCAGTGGAACTGTAAAAAAAAACAGGAACTGAGAGTAGTAAACGGCCATTGTTGACTGTCAGGTTGTAGCTGTTGCCACTTTCTAGACTTTGTAGAAACTGAGAGAGAGTCAGAGAGAGAGAGATAGAGAGGGGGGGGGGGGGGTTGAGAGGGATAGAGGGATATAAGCTTTTAACAAGTATGCAAATGGACTGCTGAGCCACTGCCATGCCCAGTGCCGTTCCCAGAAAACCTCAAAGCAGGACATGGACATTATTAGCCAGGCTGGGTAGCAGCAAGAGACCTGCTTGAACAGTGGTGTCAGTACAGCCATGGAGACGCAACAGATGAACTCCAGCAGGACGAGTGAGAACGAGTGCAATCAGAGATGGCAACCTGGTCCCCCATATGGGTGGACAGACAGACAGGCAGACACAGACAGGGTCATTGCAATACCTGCTCAATCCCTCTGGGGACCAGGTAACGAGTAAGGGTGACTAGGGAACAAAACACAAAACACACACGCAAACAAAACAAAAAAAACACACATACACATACACACATATTGTTGATGCTGACAAATGTTCCAGTGATAACTGAATTTTTCGGTTGTGAGTCTAAAAAAGGAAGTGACAAGGCAATTAACGCCAGGCGAGTCAGTTAGGTGAGGAGTGGAGATGGGAAAACGCTGTCCCCAAAGTGGTGTTAGGACAGGTCTCAGAGCACATCTACACAGTGGTTAAATTGGCTTTTTAAGGAGGGGGAGCCTTTCTTTACTCACAGTGGTCAATATCTCACTCTGTTGTATTACTATAAATACTGTAGCAGAGGGAGCTCAGCTCCAGTTTTCTGTATTAGCGAAGTGAGGAGGTGGACCTCAGCTTCAGAGGAAACTGTGTATCTATGGCCAGAAACAGCTGAGCTGATTAGCACTCAGGAGATCTGATACAATCATATCCTAAAATGGCTGCACTGTCGCCCTATGATGCAGTTATGCCATAAGATGGCTGCATGTGTCTCAGAAAATCATGTTAGAGCCCTGTTGGTCTAGAATTGTCTGGTGCATGGATACGCTTGATTATGTGGTTGAAGCAGTACATAAAAGGACTTTGTGTGTGTGTGGGAACATGTGTGTTGGCACATGCACATGTCTGTGCATGTGTGTGTGTCTAAGTATGTGGCTGGTAGTCCATAGTACAATTACAAATAGCAGTGGCAGAAATAAATCTATTCATATTTCATTAAGAATTCATTATTTCAATATGTCCTTTTGTACATTCTAACTGGGCAAATCAATCATCTACTTGTACTGCACCTTGTAATTGCATTATATTGTACATTTTTTTGCTGATGTAAACATTACTGGCAATCTCAAAGTCAAATTTCCTTTGTCACACCAAGCCTTGCTAAAGGAGGTCATCGTGAAGAAATAGCACCCCTTGCAAAATCTATGACAACAGATTTACAACTTGCCATAACTCTAGCTAAGAAATGTTCCATAAGATGGATCAAAACTTTATAGTCAGCGCCCCTTAGAAAAAAAATGGCCATTTTTTTATTAACGACCCAGAACACCATCTTGAAGAGGCAATGGATCCTGACATGAGCCAGAGCATATCGGAGAGCAATGGCCCTGGACCTATGAAAGCTTTTTTTAATGACAGATGAGGTCACTGTAGATGGACCCTGCTCGACTAAATGGTCCAGCGGATCCTCTTAATGGAATCAATCTTCCAGCATGATGCCATGTGATCCCTGTGGGCACATGAAAGTACTCGGCTTTATGTCTTCATCACACCACCTGGATGATGGTAGGAGTTCATAGCATGGTAGCATTATATGGTGGCCAGCACACTGTTAAATGCTCCCATGATCACTGTACAGTATGTGGGGAAAGGGTGCAGATAAGCCATAGCACATGTACATAATATATGGCTAATGGGGGGAACTGTATGTAGGGGTAGATATGTTGTATTAACATGTAGTACATGTGGGATATTAGACATGTTAAGGAGGTAATTTGTTTTATCCATCTTGCCATAGCATGCCCAAAATGAAAATACGTCCAAAATCAGTAAATGTATTAAAACATGTTACTTAAAAAATGAATGTGTGTGTGTGTGTGTGTGTGTGTGTGTGTGTGTTCGTGTGTCAATCATTTCATTTCACTTCCTCTGTCGTTGGTGTTTGAGTGCAGAGTCAGAGAGTGTATGTATTGCTGGCCTTGGTGTGATTGTTGTCCATCTTGAGAGGAGATGAGGGCCAGATCAGTTAGGGATCAGGGCTAGTGTACTGTACGCTCGCAGATAGAGGGGTCACAACATCAATCATAAGTAACATTAGCACATACACCCACTCACTTCAATGACAACAGGGAGATAAATAATTTTAACATCTATTATACTACACAAATCATGTGTTCACACACACACATACACGGTCACACATGCACACATGTGCATGCACACACACACACACACACACACACACACACACACACACACACACACACACACACACACACACACACACACACACACACACACACAAACAGACATACCAGCTGTGTTTGTGTGTGTGGCCATTTGAAAAGTCCTTTTTTAGATATTTGTTTAGCTAATGTTCATGCTGTTGTTATTTTGTTTTTGCTGTTGATTTGTCATGCTCCCCATTTTTTCCTCCATTTACTTCCCACACCTGTGGCTCAGCCTGTGTCGTTTCAGGCACAATATTTGGCAGAGAAGCACCACAAGGGGAATTAGATGAAAAGGTTGTTTTTTTTTTATTTTGGAGGATTGAAATAAGCTTCTGTGTCTCTCCCATTACCTTCAGGATGTGGTGCTTAGGTACACCTGTGTCTGTCAGAAGAAAGGTGGGTGAAAGATGAAAGAGACATGCAAAGGAGGTAAACTGACAATTTTCTGTCCTTTCCGGCATTTAACCACGTTACTGTGGTTGCCTCTCACGTCACAATGTGCACAAAGCTA
Source organism: Coilia nasus (assembly GCA_027475355.1). Classification (NCBI taxonomy): domain Eukaryota; kingdom Metazoa; phylum Chordata; class Actinopteri; order Clupeiformes; family Engraulidae; genus Coilia; species Coilia nasus. The sequence goes on along the minus strand of CM050215.1, from coordinate 1,967,748 downwards.
CTCTGACCTGACAATAAAGGGGCTAACCGTGGTTGTGACAGGCTAGCATCACAGCGTAGGCTAACAGAGGTAATGTGGCTTAGAATTATCTAGTTCTGGTTGGTCTGAGGTTGAATCTGGCCTGTGGTCATGTGTAACAACACATTATGTAATAATTCAAGTTTTTTTAATAGATTTTCATGTTAATTGATGTGTGTAAAATAATTTGTAGATTTCCACATTGCATATATAATGGCTTAGCAGTAGGCTACTTACTAGCATATGGCAGTGGTGGCCTAGCAGTTAAGGTATCGGACATGTTGCAGGTTCGAATCCCGGGTCATCTGTAGCACCTGCAGCTACTGCTCCCTTGGTGCCGTTTTCATGGCTGCCCCCTGCTCACGTATGTGTGATGGGTTAAATTTCGTTGTGTGCACGGTGTGCTGTGCTGTGCTATGTCATCACAATGACAAATATATATTTATATATAGGCCACTAAACTATTTCTAGTATTAAACATCCTATAGCTCCACCTTATACTGAAAACATAAAAAAACCCAATAAATTAATATATCACATTCTCTGATCAGTCATATTTAATATTCTTGGCTAAGTTAGCATGCTTGAAGATATTATACAAGTGTATTATGTTAGTAGCATGATAATGGAATGAAATTGGTTGAATTTAATTACATCTACATTTATCTACTTTTCCAACAGATTTTATATTAGCCACTATTCTGACCTGTACCCTTTGGCTGTCATGTATGGGATATGGGAAACAGCAGTCAATGAGTAAAGATGTGTACAGTGTCAAAGTTAGCAAACTGTCATGGATATTTTTTAGAAGTAGTGATGTTATTATTTGTGTACTGTAGGTGGTTTTTGTGATTAAAGCAATTATTAGATGTAGTTTCCAGGTAATAATCACGGGATAAGTGCATAAGCTTGTGTGCCATAGCTGCCTAGTTTTTATTTCTATTGTTTGAATACATTATTTTGGGTTGTGAAGGTTTACTTTTGGCACCTGAAAAACCCTTTTTGTAAATTATCCACTTCGGGAATTAAAAAAAATTAAAGAATTCACTTTCACTGTGTGCTCATATGTCAGTGTGCACAATTTGACTTTAAATTTAATTAAATAAAAAATTAACATGGTTCTGTCCGACCCCCCACCAAGAAAAAAAAAAAAACACAATAGGGAAAGTTTTAAAATCCAGTGTGAAATCAAGCACTTTCCTATCCGGTACAAAATTATGTTTACTAATTTGTTGCTCTCTAGTCTCTAGTTGCTTAGTTTGGTTAACTAGTGATGTTGCCTGACTGTTTCCATGTTCAACTAATTCCCACGACTGTGCTGTAGGAGTGTAAGATATTAACAGAAGTGTCAATCTCTATGTATCAGAGATTGTCATAAAGTAGTGGCATTGTTCTCGGTTTCACCAGTCACATAATGCCCTGCCTGAACTGGTCATCCATCCATTCATCTTTTTGTATGCAAGGGCCTTTGGGTTTCTCAAGGGTCAAACCTGAAGCAGTGAAGTGAAGCTTAGAGGGCCTAAATCCAGACCAGTTTAGTCTTTGCCAAGGTTTAAGTTTCAGGGCCTGTGCACTAATCCAGGCAGGGTTGTATTTTAGAACTTTTTAAATAGATTTTATGGCATTAGTTAGCTATGTGTAGTGCTATATGCCTACTAGATCCAAGTGCAGAAAAAATAACCCTTTTTGTTGGTTATTACATAATGCACCATGTTTAATAGAAATGAAAACCAGGTTTTTATTTCCATTAAAAAAATCAGGTCCCACATTTTGTAATAGCCTCTGCAATCTGTAATAACGTATTACAAAATGTGAAAAAAATGCATTCAATTTTATTACACTTAGCTGACACTCTTATCCAGAGTGACTTACAGATATTTACAGGGTTTCAGTTACAGTCCCTGGAGCAGCGTGGGGTTAGATGCCTTGCTCAAGGGCATCTCAACCATGGGTAGGGTGGGATTCTTTCCGATTGCAAGACCAACTCCCTAACCACTAGGCCAGAGTTGCCCACGTGCCCATATGTATTACATATTGTGTTCAAGAAATGTATTACAAAATGCGTAAAGTATTACAAAATGCATACATTATTACATAATGCAGTGAAAATGTACTACATTTTGCTGGGCTATTACATAATGCGGTGTTATTACATAATGTGTTGTTACATCATGTCCCAATCTCACCCTATATATCTTTCCCTGTTGGTTTCTGTCCCGTCTTTCACTCTTCTACCCAAAACGGGAAAAAGAAGACATTCTGCACAGGAATAATGGAAGGTGAACAACACACAGCTCACAGGATGTAGCCCTTTAGATGTGCTGCACGGAGATTGCAAAAGGCAAACACACACACAGCCCTCTTTAGAGGCCAGGATTTCCATGTGACCCGCTATAGCCTATGGTACAGAACATAGAGCTGAATACAATACTAGAGTGGACACAGGCGCACTCATAGAGTTGAATAGAATACTAGAGTGGACACAGGAGCACTGCTCATGGCAATCGTGGCCGCCATCTTGCGACTGCCGGCCATGCCGGGAATCATAGCCCTCGCAGTGCTGAGTAAGGAACACAAATATCGATTTGTATAATAAATTGATATTTTATATTAGCTAGTATATTCATTGTTGATCCGTACGTGTCATTTTATACTAATGACAGGTCATATTGTGTTGTTTTAATTATCGTTAATTATCGTTTTCTTTGATACGATTTACGTACATATAGAGTCAGGCATTTCAAATATCATCATTGTATAGTGTGTCAGTGGATATTTTCACAGAACAAAGCCGTTTTTGACAGAGGTGGGTCCATTCTACGCTTATTTACATTGAGTGCCTAGCACACGCAAGATGGCGGCCGCGTCCAACGTTTTCCCGTGTGGTCAGCCAATGCCGTGTCCACTCTAGTATTGTATTCAGCTCTATGGTACAGAAGATGAAGCAGAGAGGAGAAGTGTACATCCTGTAGAAAGGGCCCGACTGAATGGCAGCTCACTCTGCAGGCTTAGCACAGCCACTGGCTCTGTAAATGATTAGACTGTCAACTGTCATAATCCACTGCAGCTCTTCAAAGCCGTTCACACTACGTTAAAAAATGTGGGTGTTCGTCGTCCCACGCTCTCACAGTTAAAAAAAAAAAACCTGCTGCATCACATTCAACTCATGTTTGACACACCATCAGTCAGGCTGTCTGGGAATTCTGTAAGAAACTGCACTTCCACATTTTTCAAAATGCGTTTGCAGTTAGGAGAGGATATGGGCGTGTGTGGAACTTTATGACCAATTGCAGTATCTATCATCATGAGCTATGGGCTGGCACTAAGAGGCGTTGCCTCTGCATACAACATTGATTTCATCATCATTCTCCTCATTGGAGTTTTGCTTTTTGCCTCTCACTGCTGCGTAACCTTGGAATCACTGCCCAGGCATCTCCAAATCCACATGAAGGTATTTTGTTGTTTTCACAATAATTGGTTTATACATACACACACACACTTGGATGGTCACTCTCAGTGTGCGTGTGTTTGTGTGTGTGTGTGTGTCAGTGTTAGTTGCTTAGATTACTGCAGTTCAGTGTGACCACACGCTGTGTGTGCTCCAGGATGAACATTAACATGATATTACAGATGAGGACAATATACTGTATACTGCATTAAGTGTGTGTGTGTGTGTGGTGTGTGTGTGTGTGTGTGTGTGTGTGTGTGTGTGTGTGTGTGTGTGTGTGTGTGTGTGTGTGTGTGTGTGTGTGTGTCTGCAATAACAATAAAAGTTTTCAAGCAGTGAGCTACAATGATTTCTTCTTTTTTTATGGATTGATTCTTTTTTGGGCGGTCTCGGCTGTAGATGAGTAAACAAAGATAAATGGATGAACTTCAAAATTAATGACTCAAACAATATGTTCACTTTCACAGATTTACTTTGAAAAAGTAATGAAGAGTTATGCCTCATCAATGGCGATGAAACCTGTCTGTGTTGTCTCCTGGGGGCTTGCTCTGGCTCTGCGACTGTTATTGCAATAAGTCGCAGTGGTCTGGAGTGAGGGGGTGGACCGTTGGGGTGCACCCTGCCTGGACTGTGCAACCATGCCACCTGGTAAGCTCTCTGTCTAGAAATGTATTATACTTAAGTCTTTCCTACTTCACCTATATGTCTTTTGATGCTGACATCTGAAACCAGTGTTTTTATGGATAACTCTGGGCTAAAGTTACACAGTTGATAAGCACAGTTTCCATAACATGTTGTAAACTTATTCAGAAATTTCATAAAGCTTTGTAACTTATGCCTGAAAAGTGTTTGTGCAAGTGTGGGTGTGTTTTGTCTTCTGATGTTATGTTCTACCTAATCTACCTCCTCTTAACGTCTGCCAAACACAAAAATCACAATTTTGTCATTTTGCTGTACTCCATGAGCATGTCTTTTCATTTATTTTCCCATTAGGTCAGTGTGTTTCTTTTCTACTTATCTGGTGTGTTCCACACTGTCCAACTTTACACAGCTTCCATCACAACTTTGAAAAATGAATCTACACAGCTTCCTCCTATCTCTCTTGCTCTCCTCCCATGATGTCATGCTGCTCTGCATCTTGCAATTAAATGAGGTTTTGCTCATAAACTGAATAATTTGACTGTTTACACAAGTGTTTGGCAAGGATACCTGTCGTCTACCCTGGTGGGGTGCCTGCAATTTCTCTGTCAGATGAAAGCGAAATACGGCATGTGCTTCTGCTTCAGCTGCCAATCATTATCCTATCAGAAGTCCACGTTGATCATTTCTTCAAAGCGTGTCCTTGTGTTACATTTTTTACTTGTCGTTATAATGTTATACACATGTAAATCCCCATTTACGTGGACACCGAGAAGGCATAATTACTATATCTGCACCAAAATGTTCCACACATAAATCCAGATGATGCCTTAGTTGGAGACAGAGAAGGGATTGCTAAAATATATGCATTAAGATTGCCTTTACATGACGCGTACTGGCAGCATGGCTGATTCTGATATGGCCAACCCTGATCTAATATGCACCTGAGACAGGTAAGAGTCAGATGTGACTTGCCATCAATAGTTCATCTATCATCGGTAAGGAATTGTATTAATTAGAAATATAATTGGATTAAGGATGATGAGGCAATTAATGGATTGACTGAACCTTGACCTGCCACCATGGGTACAATGGGGCTTTGGTGGAACAGTTGCATGGTCTTTGTCTCTTATGTGCTTATGTCTACAGACTCTGACTACATTTACATATCTTTCTGATTTATGAAGCTTATCCAGATTTTAATTACATTCAGGACATGGTTTTTAAAGGTCTCATTCCATGAGAAACTTAGTACTTGTTTTTTTTTTAATACAACAGGTCACTCCAAGTTACATATGCATGCTCCATGTAATAATGTTCTACCCCGATTGCCTCCATTAGTCAATTAAAGAAAATAGGTGGAAAAATGAGCAAGTAAGGAAAAGGGAAACAAAATGACATACGTTTGTTAAATAGAAAAAGCCATGCTACAGTTGTGATTACCGAAGGAGTCTCGTTGCAGCACAAATTCACTTTGCGAAATACAGGTATAAGCATGTGTGTTTAGAATGTTGAAATCTTGTATTTGGTGTGCTATGACCAAATGGGCTTTGAATGATTGCAGCCTGTGACTAGCATAGCCGAGAACCTCATCCTCAACCAAATCATTCTCCCCACTCCATCCCCTCAACAAAACTAGAACAGCCTGTAACAGGAGCACTAAAGCATTTCTTTCACTAAAACCGGCTCACAAGGCATTCAATAATACTAGAGACCACCGTAAAATTAATGGACAAAATTATGCAATGAGACCTTTAACATGATTACGCAAAGAAACCTTTTAGGGATATGGTGTACAAATCCAGTATATACCCGCTACTGTATGCTTCTTTGTTTTTTAGATTACTCCAGCTTGTTTCTCACAATTTCTCAAAACTAGGATAAGGCTTTATCTAATTTCCGGAAAGGACGGCTACATGAACCGGACACTTCACTCAGTATCTATTACAATCAACCACTGCTGAGCGCAATACAAGGGAGTCGGACACAATATGGCTCCTTTAAAACAAGGGGTTTTGTTTTATTATAACACAAAAAGGACTAAAAAAGTCAAAAACAGGTAAAATAGAGTCCTTCAAAAACAAGCCTTGAAAACGACAGCAGACTCAAAAAGGTAAAAAAACAAAACAATCCAAGGCAAAAATCTTCAAGAAACCAGGGATGAGTAGTTCACCACACGGCAGGAGTGGACCATTCACAAGGCAACACACACTCGAACTGCAACCTCAGGGCTCCCTTTATGGCCAGCACAAGATTGAATAATTGGGCGGGTGATTAAGCACAGGTGAGGTAAACTAGGTACAACTGCTGAAGGAAACACACCGGCAAAAACCCAGCACCACCAGCAGGGGGAGCTGAGTGTGAGTAAGGCTATGGTGACTAAGCCCAAGATGGTGACTTGTCACCGTAGTTTAAAGCATCAAAAAATAAAGCTAAAGTGAAAATTTACTTTAAGCTATTCTTTTAGACTTAGCAAAGATTTTTTTTAAACCATAAGCGAAAAAAAAACTAAGCACCATAAGCAAAATGCATGCCAGATGCGTGCACAGCATATGACAATCTGACCAAATGGCTCCAGACAGTGCGCCGGCAACAATTCTGTCCCCGCCCACATGAGACACGCAAAGGTCAAAGGGCTGCAACAGAAGGGACCAACGCATTAGCCGACGGTTGTTGAACATGCGGTTTAAAAACTTCAAAGGGTCATGATCGGTACAGACCAGGATAGGGTAGCAAGATGACCCTAAATATACCTCGAAGTGCTGAACCGCCATAACAAGGGCAAGTGCTTCCTTTTCGATGGTGGAGTATTTCTGCATGCGCACGATTAAACTTTTTGGAAAAGTAGCACATGGGATGTTCAACATTTTCAGGGCCAACTTGTAAGAGGACAGCGCCTGCTCCCACGTCACTGGCATCAATGGCAACCCTGAAAGGTTGCACAAAGTCAGGTGCAGCCAAAACTGGAGCGCTAACGAGAAGAGCCTTAACATTCTCAAACGCTTTTTCACATCCACTGAAAGCTGACCTTAGGACTGAGCAGGGGTGCGGTCCCAAACAACTAAGCAACTTAACTTTAAACCAAAATGGTACGATGCACTGTTCAACTAACCAACATCCAAAGTGCATCGTACGTGCAGAGACGACCAATTATGTAGCTGATTATTTATAGCTATTGATAGCTATGATATTTCACACAATGTCAGGAATAACTGTGTACTAGTAAATAAACAATTGAAATGTATTTAATCTAACAATGCAAAGTGTTACTGCACGCTATATACTGCTGGCTTAGTGTTCATTTGTAATATAGTGAGAGATCTGTAAGACATTTCAGTGATTAAATAAACTCTAACAGTGTTTATTAAATGATGCTGACCTCTAATTTTAGGAAGGCTGGATATGCACCGTCATTGCAGAACACAGATGCGTTGTGACTATGTGCATGTCTCAAGAGTAGCCTACTGGTCTAGGTAATATAAATTACGAGTCCAAGTTTCAATCGGAATTATTGTACAAATAGCCTACAATTAGCCATCAAAGTTAGCCTGATTAAAATAGCTTTCAAAATGCTGTAAGATGGCGATGTGCCATCTGTAAATCCATGTGCTTATAATGCAATATGCTACTGTATCAACAGTAGGCTTATTGCTTACAATCCACGTAATGACGGAGGAGCTGGAGATTTATTTTCCTCTTGGCGACCTGCATTCTGACGTTCATGAACATAAGCCCAAGAATATGCAGGGTGGCATAAATTGGCCACAGTACGTTAACGTGAACCAGGGGAGATACATGTTCACCCTAAAACTATAAGAAATGTGGCAGTTGTGAGAATTAACAACTTTATATTGCACCCTAATTGTGTACCACACCGGGCCCGAACCGGAGTTCCATCATCAAGCACGAGTGTGCGTGACCTGCACTCTACTCATAGTGCCACAGAAACCAATTCACTGCATTTGGAGTTTGGAGGTACTTGAGAGTACGTCACAATATGAGTCGCTTAAGCTACGTTATCAAACGAGTTGCAAATGTCCTCCTAGATCAATTGTTTTGCTACAATAATGGGCTTTTTAGATTCTACACTACATATTTCTCACCTCATTTTGTAAAATCTCAGAGATACAACGTCAAACAACTAAGATATTTCAAATTATTGAGGATTTCGAGACATTCGGTCCGCCACGTTGAATGCAGTCGAGACCTTCAAACAAAGTTGGTTAGGTGAAACCAAGCACTGAGAAGTGTAGTTGCAAACCACAGAAGTTACCAACTTGGTTGCGAATGTTCGTGTTTTGGGAAACGCCTGTGTCGGTCACACTATGTTGGCACTATGTTGGTTTACACTTTGGTGGTTCACACGAACGAAGGTTTTGAGAAACTTGTGACGGGGGAAACGGACCCCAGGTCGGTTAAGGGGGCTACAACTGACGAGAAGTTTTTGCAAAAACTACGGTGGTAACCCACCAGGCCAAGAAAACAACGCAGATCACGTCGGTTACATGGCACAGGATACTCCTGCACAGCTGTCACTTTTGCCATGACGGGACGGACTTTACTGCCGCCTACTACACATCCCGAATAAGTTACAGTGGCTTTCCCGAATTCGCACTTTGCACGATTTATCGTCAGGTTGGCTGCAGATAGTCTCTGAAAGACTTTGCGGAGCAGAGCAAGATGTTCAGACCACGTGGAACTACTGAGAACAAGATCGTCAAGGTAAGCATCACAACCTTCAACATTAGATAAAACAATATTAACGAAACGTTGAAAAGTAGCAGTTGCATTTCGCATCCCAAAAGCCATAACTTTATAATTAAGAAAAACATCAGGCGTAATGAAAGCAGATATTTTTTTGGCTCTAGGAGTAAGCCCAACTTGCCAAAACCCTTTTAGTAAATCCAATTTACTAACGAAAGCAGCTGAACCAGCGCGAACCACGCAGTCATCCATTCTAGGCAGCGGATAACTGTCAGGAATGGTGACAGCGTTGACGTGCCTGTAGTCAGTACAGAACCGATGAGTCCTGTCCGGTTTCGCAACCAGGATGCAAGGGGAACTCCACGGACTTGAACTGTTCTGCCAAATTGTTAGAAAGCAAATAATGAGTTTCTTTTTGCAGTATCAAACGTTTAGCAGGATTTACACGGTATGGATGCTGTTTAATAGGGGGACTTAACCCAGTGTCTATATCATGCTGCAAAACTGAAGTCATGGTTGGAACATCCTTAAACAGATCTTGAAAATCATAAATTAGTCATAATGTCACTTCTCTCTTTCTCTGACAGATGCTTCAAGTGATCTGCCAACACAGACAACATTTGGGATTTTTTTCAAATGCCCATGCAGTGCACAACATAAAGGAGCCAACTCAGGATCCTCAGGAGAGGAGAGCAAAACAGGGTTGCCAGGTAAATCATCCTCTGACTTCCCCGACATTTGATTGAATCGAGATTCTCAGGCAACATAGGGCTTCAACTGTGGCGCTTGTCAGGAGTAGAGATTAAATAGTCGACATCTGACAGTTTTTTCTAAACGCGCTGTAAATGCTGTACCAGGAACTGGCAACAACACTAGGACCTTATCGCCAGGCCCGAAACTGTGCTGTCTCGCCTTGCAGTCATACCACTGTTTCATGTTGGTCTGGGCACTTTCCAGTTTTGCTTTAGCAAGCTCACGAGCTCTAAAGAGTTGGCTTCAAAAGTCACTAACAAACTCTACAATGTTTTTAGGTTAGCGTGCGCCCATCCATCTCTCCTTTAGCACAGTAAGAGATGTATGAAGTTGGTGTGCAAACAAGTTCTGCAGGACTAAATCATGTAGATTCTTGCACAACCTCACGAGAGGCAAACAGCAACCAGGGAACTGCATCTTCCCAGCTCAACCCGGCTCCAAACAGTAAGCGCGGAGCATGGATTTTAATGTTTGATGCTACCGTTCTAAGGCACCCTGGCTCTCTGGGTGATACGCGCTAGACAGGCAGTGTTGGATTGGGAGCGGTTTAAGCACTCAAGAAAAGACTTAGTATGGCTCTCGGTAAACCAACAAACGTAAAGAACTTCAGCAAAGCCCTGACAACATTTTTGGTTTTAATCTTCCTGATCAGAATAGCTTCACGAAAACGAGTGGATGCGCACATAATTGCTGACAGATACTGATAACCGCTTTTAGAGCGGGGTAATGGTCCGACACAATCAATGATGACACGCTGAAATGGTTGGCCTATAGCAAGCACTGGGTGAAGCGGAGCAGATGGAATGGTCCGATTTTGGCTTGCTACGTTCGACAAAAACGTGTAACGTCATGTCCAACACCAGGTTTTCAACACTCCAAAGTGTCCAGCAAGACCGTCATGGGCCAAAGTCAAAAATTTTCAGGAACAACAACTTGTGGAATCAGCCTTTTGTAAAGCTATCAGTTTGTCTTGTGTTGTGATAACGAGAAATCAGGTTTAACAGATTCATCTTTCTTAATTTCAGGACTGATGCTAACCTCACGTAGTGACACAGCAACATCAAAGAGGTTTACACATGAAGGAATTGCTCAAGTCAACAACTGAATAATTAGATTGGGACATCTTTACCTGGGAACAAGTGATTACACTGGCTGGAAACACATCAGGGAATTTAAGAGCACAGTCATCAGGATTACAGAAGATTGGCATAGGCACCACTTCTAATGGCTTCTCACATCTCCATTCATTTGATTCAGCAATGTCGTTCCCAACGACAACAGTCACACCAGGAACAGGCAGAGAATCACGCACCCCTACTATCACCTCCCCACTAGTGAAGTCAGACTCAAGTGTAATACAATGGAGCGGTACTTCAATATATCCCATTTCAATACCACACACAAGAACGCTACTGCCAGTAGACGACTCTGCAGACAAAGGGGACATCCCCTTCTGGATAATTGACTGTGCTGCACCGGTGTCGCGGAGAATGTGCACAGGGATGGTCTTACTACTAGGCAGAGACACTGTACCATCCATCAGGAAGGGCTCATACAGGGACTGAGTTTTAAACTGCATCTCTGCATTACGAACAGAGGGTTTGGGACCAAGCATACTGTAGTATTAACATGAGTAACTGGTTTTGCCGCCTGTTTCTTTTTAAGAATCAGACAATCTGGAATAACATGTCCAGGCTTTTTACAATAAAAGTATTGCTGTTATTCTGTTACTGGGGCTTTTTGGCTTTCTTCCACAGCTGTCTTAACAAAAGGACAACCCTTAGAAAAAGCGATCTTTAGACATATTATGTACCAACTCGTATTCATCTGCAAGAACGGCAGCCTCTTCTACTGAAGCTGGCTTCTGCTCGGTAACATACGTGGCAACTGCAGGTGGTAAGCATGTAACCCCCAGGGGGAGTACTAACCAGTTCAATTTGCTATTAAATCTGAACGTTAACCAAACCCACAAGCAGGGGATCCCAATGAAGGGAACAATGAAGGAGATAGAGGGACTGGAGTATTAAAATAAATATTTTTATTTTCAATAACAATACATAAATAAAACACACATTCAGTCCTTGGACCCACACTCCTTGAGGGCAACAACAATCAGAATGGACAGTTCGTAATGGTTCAAACAATTCAGCACACAAGAAAATACAACAATGCACACATCACTAACTGTGGTTACACTGCATGCCAATGGCCACACAAAGAGAAAGGAGAAATAAATAAAAAAAACCAGTGAAGCAACGAAAACACAAAGTGGCCAAAACCAAAAATTGTTACCCCCGGCACAAAAGGACCCACAACTTGCGCACCGTACACACATACACACACCACGCACACCACGCACATAGGCATGCAAACACCCAGCCCACCGGTAGCGATTGCCCAATACGCTCCGTGAGCCGACCCCCCACACCAACGCACGGACACACACGCACACACACACACACACACACTTCAAACTAAAAAAAATGGAGCACAGGAAAAACAGTGGCTGGGGTGGTGCAGAGTGCTCCACCTACAAGGAAACATGGTTAAAGTATACCACAATCAGGTTCACACTGCTGTCATTTTACATACTTAGTCACAGAGGCAGTCTGAACGGGGTAAGATGTAAAAAACCTATGCTACCTGTATGAATGCCAGCCACAACGTAGAATCAGGGGTTAATTGGTCGTCTTCACAGTAAAGTTGATACACTGGGTTTTGCGGTCCTCAGCCAATTGCCGATGTTCAAACTACAATAAATTCATGCCGCATGAATGTAATGCATATCAACACTCGACGCGTTAGAGAGAAAGAAAAACGGCACTTACGTTCTCTGGACACAGGCAGACCACAGCACGCCACAAGATTACGGCAGCACGAAGGATTACTAACGTGAACTGTAGTACAACACAGGCAAATCAGCTTCCACACCAACCAGTAAGCGAAATTGACACGGCATAGATGTGCAAGCAGAGAACTTACTTTCTCTCCAAAGAGATCCAAAACACGAGGCCAGTAAGCAAGAGGCCAGCTCATAAAGAGGCAAGCCGACCAGACAGAGGTGAAGCACAACAGGCAGACAAACCCCAAAAAGATAACAAAACGAGTGGGAACCGCGGCTACTTTTAAGGCGTCATGCCACTTACCAGGGCACCTGATCTTCATTAGAATCACGCCCACTTTGCTTCACCGTACCCATTGAAGGCACTTACTGCCAATCGAGCAACCCCTTGCCCATGTTACAAGCAATTTTTAAACTCCTCTAAGAGAATCAAGCTTTCCAACTTCTCTCGGCTGTCAACTTGTTGAGACTCACACCAGCGATCAAACAGGGCTTCTTTATCTCGGCAAAACACAACATAAGTTTGATGTTTTGTTTTTCTGAGGTTTCTGAACTTTTGTCGGTAGGCCTCGGGAACTAATTGATAAGCTTTTCAGAATAGATTCTTTGACTACGTTAGGGGTGTCAAACTCATTTTCGTCGAGGGCCACATCAGCATAATGGCTGCCCTCAAAGGGCCAAATGTGACTGTAAGACAGTATAAATGCAGCGGAAAGTAACTAAATGTAATGTAAAATAAATGCAACTAATCCTTAATGTTAAATAACTCAGATTTTTTTACTTATAAAAATTACAAATATTTCATATATATTTGCATTAAGGGCAAAGTAAATTCAATTTACAATTTTCAATATAAAGCAATAGCAAAAATAATTGCTGTGCAATTCTCTCTCTGGTTGTAGTTAGGTGTTCACAGTAGCTCACCGCAAAACCAACTGACTGCCATTTGGTTTCCCCTGGGTTTTCTTTATAACCAGAAATCCTACCAAAATCTGATATTATTTGTAGTACTTCAGGTAGGGAAATATTTCTATTTGATAGAAAAAACATTGAGTCATCTGCATACATTGAAACTTTATGCATATAGTCCCCTCTTTTAACCCTTGTGATTAAAGGAGATTTCCTAATGGCTATAGCAAGTGGCTCAATGGCAATGTCAAAGAGCAGGGGGGATAGAGGACAGCCCTGTCTAGTCCCTCTACCGATGGGGAAATAGTCTGACAGTACCCTATCAGTGCGCACAGCGGCCTGAGGGGCAGCATATAGTATTTTAACCCAGGTTTGAAATATAGGCCCAAACCCAAACTTATCTAAAACTTTATACAAGTAATTGTGCTCAATGCGGTCAAATGCTTTCTGGGCATCCAATGAAATAAGCACTTCTGGGACAGGGGATGAATCAGAGGAATATAGTAAATTGAATAATCTCCGCAAATTGCTAAATAAGTGTCTACCAACCACAAAGCCAGTCTGATCTGTATGTATAAACTTGGGCAAAACAGACTCAAGTCTAGAGGCCAATATTTTTGTAAGTATTTTGTAGTCACATCCCAATAGACTTACTGGTCTGTAAGATCCACACTGTAAAGGGTCCTTATTCTTCTTGAGTAATACAGATATTATTGCGTGGGTCATAGTAGGAGGTAAAGTTCCATTATTAAAACATTCTTCATACACTTCTAATAAAATTGGAGCCACTTTTGCTGAAAATTTTTTATAGAACTCGATGGGAAAACCATCTGGGCCTGGGGCTTCACCTGATTTTAGATGTGTTATTACATTTACAATTTCATCCAGGCCAATAGGTTGATCTAAAGCCACCATATCTGACTCTTCAATGCCCTTAATCTCAAGTTCATCTAAAATCTGGGTTATTGCGCCATCACTAGCCATTTCACAAGTATATAAATTCTTATAGAACTGTATAAACTGCCTGTTGATTTTCTTCTGATCACAAGTAACCGTACCATCATCCAGTGTTATTTCTGTAATTTGGTTTGCAGAGGCAGACTTCCTAAGCTGGTGACATAACAGCTTGCCAGCTCGCTCCCCATGTTCATAATGCTCACTGCGGGACCGCACAAATAGGTCTTGCATTTGACTTGTTGTCATAATATCATATTCTGTCTTTAACAAAAGCCTCTCCTTGTAAAGTTCAGGGGAGGGTGTAGCAGCTTGCTGTTTATCAATTTCCTTTATCTTATCCTGCAATTCTTTCTGACGTGCAGATAATCTCTTGTTCTCACTTGCTGTATATGAAATAATTGAACCTCTAATGTACGCTTTCATAGTCTCCCACAGTGTACACCTACTCACTGTTGGGGATTTATTAGTCTGTAGGAAAAAATCTATTTGATAGGACAAGTATGTAACAAAATCTTCATTTGAAAGTAATCGTGAGTTCAAACGCCAAACAAACTGAGGTTGCACCTGCCCTGGGAAGCTAAGTGCCATATTAACAGGACCATGATCAGAAATAACAATAGCTTCATAGGTGATTGATCTGAACAAGGGCAGCATTGCATCATCTATAAGGAAATTATCTATCCTGGAATATGATTGGTGCACAGGTGAAAAAAAGGAAAATGCTTTAGAACGTGGGTTTTGGTGTCTCCATGGGTCAATAACTCCATATGCTTGCATGAAAGAATGTATTGCCTGGGTTGCCTTACTAACAACTTTGATGGCAGGATTAGAGCGGTCCAAGTTAGGACACAAAACACAATTGAAATCGCCCCCCAGTATCAATTTGTGTGTGTCCAAAGCTGGAAGAAGTGAAAAAAAATGTTGAAAAAAACCTGCATCATCCCAGTTAGGTGCGTATACATTAGCTAACACCACTGGCAGGCCAAATAGCCTCCCCTTAATTATGACAAACCTACCATTTTTATCTGAAATAACTTCACTCTCTGAGAATTGAACTCCAGCTTGGATTAAAATGGCAACACCTCGGGATTTGCAATTAAATTTAGAATGGTACACCCATGAATATCCATTCTTATGAAGTCTGCCTTGATCTTTAAGGCGTAAATGGGTTTCTTGCAAATACACTATATCCACAGACATTTTCCTTAAATGTGCAAATACTTTACTGCATTTAACTGGGTGATTAAGACCACGCACATTCCAAGTGACAAACCTTATCTTTGGCTCGGCTCTGGGCCAACTAGGACCACTTGATGCCATAAAGTATTAAAATTCTAGTGTATCACCACTTTGCTCAATTGAAAGTGAAGAGTACATTTTTTGGGTTTTCCCAACCAACACGCACTGTAACAAAAATGCCCATTCAGTTTTTGGCCACTTTAAATGTGTTGCTACACGTTCAAAGTGTGGAAAATACTTCTCTACGTCTCTCTCAGTGAAAGGTAGAACAAGTTTAACGTGAGTCACATCAGAGTGGACCAAAGGGAACAAGTCCATCTTTTTGTGCGTCAAGTTAAAGCTTGCGCAAAGCCAATTTTGTCTCAAGCTCGTTCACGGTCAACCTCAATTTCTTTTTCCTTAAGGTGTAATTCTTAAGTGTATTTGCTGCTGTACATCAACAGGAGACACAGGTAATTCAATTTCTGTCAAAATTCCTTTTGCTACTAACCCTGATTGCAAAGCCATTTTAACAGCGTCTTTAAGACGTTTGTCAGCAGCAGTAATCTCTATGTCATACACAACAGCCACTTTTAACAATTGGTCCTTAGTAAGTAAATCCAATAATTCAACAGAAGCCTTTTTAACAAATTATTCCTCTGTTGCCATTTCAATATATTTACAAAAAAGTATACACAAACAAAAAAGTTAACAAACCCCTTGTCAAAAATACACGAAGTTACAAAATAGCGATGCACAAAAACAGTAAAACTGCTTAAAATTAAAATTAAGCTTAAATTAAAAAAGTAGCCACACTAAATAAAACACAAGTGACTACGGATTTGGCGACCACTCCAGACGTATTTAATCACACCAGGCCAATTAACAAAGGCACTTACTCCAAGTAGGCAATATACCCAACAAAACGAGTGGACCATTCACAAGGCAACACACTCTCGAACTGCAGGGCTCTCTTTATGGCCAGCACAAGATTGAATAATTGGGCAGGTGATTAAGCACAGGTGAGGTGAACCAGGTACAACTGCTGAAGGAAACACACAAGCAAAAACCCAGCACCAATAAACCAATAAGTGATGAGAGATGATACCAATGACAGCTCTTGGCAAACATTCTATGTCTCCACGCTGTCTAGACTAATCTAATAATTTCATATCTAGCTACATACAGACGTGGTGATATGTGGTTGGTTTCCCACTGTTTTGTAGTCTGTAGTGGCGCAATCTGTCACAGTAAGTAGTGAATAGTAAAATATCCAGTATAAATAGTACATGTTAAATGACAACCATTTACTGGCATGTTATACATGAAACACATTCATATGACCTACTCTTTACTGTTGATGTACAATGTGTGTGTGTGTGTGTGTGTGTGTGTGTGTGTGTGTGTGTGTGTGAGAGAGAGAGAGAGAGAGAGAGAGAGAGAGAAAGTCAGTGTGCAGTCTGTATGTTTTAGTGTAAGTCTCTTTGGAAATACAGATAAATGTACAGTATCTCTAAGGATAGCATGAAATATGTCAGCTTCTATTTGAATAAGTATGTGCACAACAATTTGACTGTGTTCTCGCCCTCTTTAGGAGATGAAAGAAAACACTTGCAGCTCACAGCTGCAAAGCCTGCCATTAAACAGGTGTCTTTTTTTAAGTTTTCAAGCTTATCATCTTTGCCAGCGTTTAAATACAAACCATGTTTTCCATAGTTCAGACAGTGTATTTCTTTTACAATCATATAATTCTGAAAATATTTGGAAGCTTGTCGGGTTGTTAACAGATTGAAAAAAGTCCTTTTAGAATTTTACCTTAGAATCTCCAATGTTCAAGATGTTCTTCAGCCTTCATTCACCCTAACCATATTGATGGGAGCCTTCGCAACACATTTTACTTTTAAAATTACAATGACAAGCAAATTTTAGAATCACACCAATACTGTCCTCGTGCCTGATCATCCACTGTGTGCACAATTTCCCTGGATTTCTTCAAGGGAAACAAGCAGGCAGGCTTTGTCCTTGCCCTGCTATTCACATTTACCTCCTTTCTCTACACCATATATTTTCCTATTTCAGCAGATGAATTGGAAAGGTTTGTAATAGCAGAGCAATGCTTGAAATAATTAGAGAAGGTATTTGGCCTCCTGTTCAGCCCCTATCCCTCCAGGACATAGCTGAAGTGCATGGAGTGGCATCTCAAGGATGGACATGTAAATGAAAACACAGAACATTCTAACTTAGTTATACAGTAACCTCTGTAAAACATCCTGGGTATCTGTAATGTCTTTTAACTGTGTTAGTGGGCATTGTTTGACATCAATCAATCAATCAATCAGTCTATCTATCTATCTATCTATCTATCTATCTATCTATCTATCTATCTATCTATCTATCTATCTATCTATCTATCTATCTACATATCCTCAGATATGTTTTGTCAAGACCACTGGCTTGTGGAAGTGACATGAAGGGAGACCACACAGATTTGTACATCTAAAGCAAAAATAAGTTTATTTACAAAGTGTATGTCATATCAGTAATATGAATGAACCAAAGCATGTATCAGTAAGTGAGTGTTGTAAGAAGATGCAAGTGTGGTGCCATCAAAGGCTACTGCTGCTGCCAGCCCTAACCCCACGGTCGCGCACAAGCATGCAGCCTTGAGCCTGTGAATGAAGAGAGAGAGAGTGAGAGACTGCTGATGGGAGGCCTTTGTAGTCCACCCAATCAGCAGGCCTCTACTGCTGCTGGTCCTCTTTTGGTCCAGCTCTACCTAGAGGAGGGAGGAGAACACACCAACTCCAACCACCGTCAGAGCCGGGCATAACATCACCCCCCCCTTAAAAAGCAGAGGCCCATACTAATGGGACTCTGAAGCACCATCAAAGAAAAGGTGAAACAAACAAAAAAAAAACACAAAAAATGTTCTCAGTAGCTGTAATAACTGATCATTACAAAGAAACATAGCCGAGTCTCCCCCTACCCAGACCAACCCGATCCAAGAACCAGCCTCCACCACCCTCCTTCCCCCCTCTCTGCAACCAACACATCCCGGTACTATGGACAGCAATCTTTAAGGAAAACAGAGAGAAATGAAGGTTAGGACAGAGTGAATACTGTTAAACAGACCTACTGGTCCAAAGCCCGAGAGAGCGCATCAGCCATGACATTCTCAGGATGTGACGGATCAGCAGGCGAAAAGGCTGCAAAAACAGTGCCCAGCACAACAGACGCTGGTTCGTGGAACCTTTCAAAAACTGATGGAAAGTGAGGGGGTTATGGTCCGAATAGACAACAATTTGGTGGAGCCCCCCTCCCACATAGACTTCAAAATGTTGCAGCGCCCAGATCAACGCCAAAGCCTCCTTTTCAATCACTGAGTAATTGAACTGATGTTTATTGAACTTGCGTGAAAAATAACACACAGGCTTGGTGACGCCATCATCACACTGCAGGAGGACCGCACCTGCTCCAACCTGGCTTGCATCCACCTGCAGCTGGAAAGGCTGGTCCAGTTTGGGTGCAGCCAGGACCGGAGCTGATGTTAGCAAAAGCTTTGCGTTCTGGAACGCCTGCTGGCATTCTTTTGACCAAACAAACTTAACACTACTCCTCAAAAAATTAGTCAGGGGGGATACAACAGTAGAAAAATTACAGCAGAAATTTCTGTAATACCCGATCATACCAAGGAAGCGCATTAGTTCTTTCTTTGTAGATGGGACAGGAAAGTTATCAATGGCTGCCACCTTTGCATTCACAGACCGCACCATCCCCTGACCGACCACCTTCCCCAAGTAGATGACAGTAGCACGCCAAAACTCGCATTTTGCCAAATTCACAGTTAAGGTTGCTGCCACCAACTTCTGGAACAGTGCTCGTATACGGGCCAGATGTTCGTCCCAAGTGTCTGCATGACAAACTACATCGTCCAAATAAACAGCACACCCCTGCAGCCCCCCAACGACCCTGTTCATGAGTCGCTGAAAGGTTGCAGGGGCATTCCGCAGACCGAAGCTCATGCGCGTATAGGCATACAGGCCAGAAGGAGTAATAAAGGCGGATACCTTTTGCGCCCATGCTGTCAGAGGCACCTGATAATAACCTTTTAACAAATCAAATTTACTTACATATCGAGCACTACCAACCTGGTCCACACAATCCTCAATACGAGGTAGCGGAAAAGAATCTGGTCTGGTCACAGCATTCAACTTCCTATAATCCGTGCAGAATCTATAGGTCTGATCCGATTTTTTAACCAGCAAGCACGGCGATGCCCAACTGGAGTCAGATGGTTTTGCAAGACCATGATCCAGCAGATATTGCACATTAACTTCCATACTCTGGCGTTTATCAGGAGCCACCCGATAAAATCTCTGCCTTACTGGCCGGGCTCCCTGAGTATCAATGCTCGAGTAATGTAGTACAAGTAGGAGTGTCGGAAAACAAAGATAAAAACTCAAATATCAACTCCTTCAACTGTTTACGTTGATCCCCGTTTAAATGACTCAAGAGACTGTCCAATTCTGCCAGTTGCTCCGTATTCTGCAACCGCCCGTGCAAAACTGAATCGTCAGGTGCCTGCACGCCATCCCCAGCTGCCACCTCAGGTAGGTCATGCGGCTCCCCCACCCCAACGACCAGCGCCACTGGACTCTGAGCCATCCCACTCACTGTCCCCGAACCTGCAGAATAATAAGGTTTAAGTAAATTTACATGGCACAATTGCTTCGATCTCTTGTGATTAGGAGTAGACAGTAAATAATTGAGTTCAGACACTCGCCGAATAACACTGAATGGGCCAGAGTATTTTGCTGCTAGTGGTGAGCCCGGAATGGGCAGCAGAGCTACCACCTGATCACCTGGATTAAATACTCTGATTTCCGTTTTCCGATCATAGCGAGCCTTCATCTTTTCCTGAGCTTCAGTCAAATGCTCACTCGCAGTTTTCCACGCGAGTAGCAGCCTACGACGGAACCCTTCCACATACTCAGACCAACTAGCAGGGGTATTCGACACATCCAAATTTGTGTTCAATACAGACAGTGAGGTCCGGACTTTGTGGCCAAAAATTAAGTCATTGGGACTAAACCCAGTACTTTCTTGCACAACCCCACGCACAGCCAAAAGGAGCCATGGCAACACCTCCTCCCAATCTCTTCGCATCTCCACACAGTAAGCGCGCAAGAGAGACTTCAAAGTGGCATGCCAACGCTCCAATGCGCCCTGGCTCTGTGCATGATAAGCACTGCTCAGATTATGTTTCACCTGTAGTGACTTCAAAGCTGCAACAAATGTCCTGGAAGTAAAATTGGAGCCATGGTCGCTCTGGATTACCTTTGGGATACCAAACACAGACATAAATTGAGACAAACACTTCAATACCGATCTTGTGGTAATTGTTCTCAAAGCATAAGCAGCAGGGTATCGAGTCGCCTGGCACATAACTGTGAACAAATACACACAACCAGATTTAGAAGGAGGTATAGGACCTACACAATCAATAATGAGATGTTCGAATGGTGTTTTAACAGACTGAATGGGTTGTAGTGGAGCAGGTTTAATGACAGTACTGGGTTTACCAGCCACCTGACAGACATGACAAGTTTTTACAAACCTGGCTACATCCCGTTTAATACGCGGCCAGTAAAAATGCTCCAACAGGTGATAGGTTTTCTTAACCCCAAAATGACCCGACTCTGTTTTCAATAGCAACTCACGATATTTATCTGGTACCATTACCCGCATTACCTGATCTGCCACCTCAGGATCAACATCTGGCAACCACTTATGCAGCAACAACCCATTCCGAACCAAGTAACCCTTAGATGGATCAGTAGAAGCTAGGTCAAAATATTTTGCGAAGCTTTGCTCATTTTGTTGAGCCTCAATTAACTCCTCACATGACAAAGGCGCAGGCAACTCGGGCACAAACCAACCAGACACAGACTTGGATACCTCTGGCGATTTCTCTTGAGCGCGAGACATCGCCCTAGTCTCCGCACAAGCAGTAAACACTTCAGGAAATTCTTCACCACAGTCATCTGATCGCTCTACAGACCATGGCACAGGTGTTACTACTGGAGGTGGACAAACTAAGCACCCACCCAAATTATTCCCCAGAATTACCTGAATATCCTGCATAGGAAGAGACGGTCTCACAGCGATAGTCACCTCCCCATTCAGAAACCCTGAAAACAGCTCAATTTTGTGCAGTGGTACAGAGAATGACTGCATACCTATTCCTCGCACCAAAACACACTTCCCAGTGTCAGATGCTGAAGAAAAAGGCAAAACTGAACCAGAAATAAAGCTCTCTGAAGCTCCCGTGTCCCTCAAGATTTTAACTGGAACTTTTTGCGACTCTCCTACCAAGGAGACAAAACCATCACTTACAAAAGGAGTGAAATCAGACACAGCTGATCCCACTAACTGAGTCTGCTCCTCTGACACAGATGCACAGTCTTCAGTCACAGCAGGCTGCGCACACTCAACAGCTCCCAAACAGGACAATGAAGGTACATCACAATCACCTGAATGCACTACAGAGACACACCCAGCTGACTTGACGTCTGATTTAAACTTACTACGGCCCTTCAACACCGGACAATGCTTTTTCCAGTGCCCTTCTTCCAAACAATAATGACATTTATCAACTGGAGAGGGACATGGCTTGTTATTTCCATGACTAAATTTAGGGACATTGCTGGAATTACCATAATTGGAACAACTGTCATAACGACCATAACGAGGAAGAGAACAACGTGGAGGTGAACGAGGAGAATCATAGCGCTGATGGTTACTATATCGTGGAGGACTGGTGTAAGTTTACGTTTATGCGTTAACACAAAACTATCAGCAAGCTCAGCTGCATCATCTACAGTCTTTACCTTATGCTCATTAATAAAGTTGGCAGTCCTATCTGGTAAGATGTTCTTGAACTGTTTCACAATAAGCAAATTACGTAATGCTTCAAGAGTATCAACTGACTCCGAAGTGAGCCACGGGTTAAAATAACTAGTCAACTCTCTAGCCACTTCAGCGTGGGTTTGATTATCACGTTTACACCAGTTTCTGAAGCGCTGTCTATAAGCCTCAGGAATTAGTTCATAACTCTTCAATACAGCTTTTTTTATGGCGTCAGAATAGGGACAAAATTCCTACGCACATAGAAACTGCTCGCGGGAGCCGAAACTACTCGTGCCTGCCGAAACTGTGCGCGCGAGGAAAGATTCACGCTCGCGCGAGAAGAAGAACTGCCCGCGTGAGCAATGAAACACGCTCGCGAGAGCAGAAGAACTGCCCACGCGCGAGCACAGAAACTCCTCTCGTGTGGGACAAAACCATTCTGCTCGCGCGAAATTGACTTCTGCTCGCGCGGAGAATATTGACTATGGGGGCAGGAACCTGGGGATTAAAGGCTATTGTGATTGGTTTGTCCTGAGACAGAGCACTTTGACAGACCGCCCCAAATTTCCCAACACTGCTTCACCGCCACTAGGGGGAGAGAAACGCTAACAAAACAGAGCTAGAACCTAGATGAGATAGCCGAGTTTGACAGGTTTGCGCTAGACAGGCTGCTAATCATTCAAACCCTTTTAAATTACCTGGCTACATTTTACTGTTCCATCGTCAGATGACCCATCAAAGTAAGTGTACGTTTAATTTCTTCTGATGACGCTCATGTTGTGTCAGCTGTTGTGTTGGAGACTGCCAGTTGCTTTAGCTTGCTAAACCTTATAGACCTATAGATTACGTGCAGTAGAATGTTGTTTGATGTCATGATTGTATTCACCGAAGGTTGTTTACACATCTCTTATTTTGCTGAAGTTGTGTCATGTTACTGCCATAAGTAAGTAGGCCTACCTTGTGCAACCCGATGTGAGCGATCTCTATGAGCATCACTATCATTTCACTCATTTCTCATTTTTTGCATCTACATGTATGAAAGGACTGTTTGGCAATGGTTTTTACCGTACATTTACTTCCCAGGCTAGTTTACAACTTGTTTACTGGTGTGTTGCGTGATGCCACGTTAGTTAGTAATGATGGAGCCTTTCGACTGGCTCAAGAAGATCTGCCAATAGCTAAGCAGTCTGTAACAAACTTGAATTTGGACCCAAACGATCATGTATATCACATTTATTGTGTCAAGTATGTCTTTCCCTACTACAGCTTACTCATCGTCTTTCATTTTTTCTGTATAAACTCCCTTTGGAGCAGTAGACTTTCAGTGGAGAGTTTGGAGTCTCACAAACGGATTGATTCTGTGGCCAAGTAGCTTTATACAAGTCATTGATATCAGGTGTCTTCAATTTAGGTGACAAAGCCTCATTTGGCTAACTCTGCATTAACAAGGACGCTGATTAGGGGATCAAATAATTATTTTCCTCATTCGGCTTCAAAATGAGCTCTTATTCACCGTGCTTCCAGTCTTAGCTAATCTTTCGACTGCTTGTTTGAGCGCAGAGCAGGACTTTTTTGAATGTCAGTAGGCCTAACGTTCACAAAGTAATTCCGCTCACCATCGTAGTTGTACAAATGAAGTATCTTACCCCAAACGGTTTTCACGTATATAATATTCTTACATTTGTTGTTGCTAAATTAGCCCGTTAAGAGCGACTTTTAGTGGGTAGATATAGCAGATAATTTAATCACCATAATTCACTCCAACCATAACAGCATGTTTTCAGATTATGTAGGCTACACGCCAAGTGTCCATAAAATGTTAACCTCGATTCCTCTTCTTCAAATCTTTCTTTTAAAGTGGCAAAATTGTGTATATTTGACACATTGGCTACTGACAGCGGCAGATCTTCTTGAACCAGCGTGCGTGGCATCACGCAACCAGTAAACAAGTTGTAAACTAGCCTGGGAAATAAATGTAGGCTACGGTAAACACCATTGCCAAACAGTCTTTTCATACTATGCAAAAATGAGAAATGAGTGAAATGATAGTGATGCTTATCGATCACACAAGGTACTTACTATGTCAGTAACATGACACAACTTCAGCAAAATAAGAGATGTGTAAACAACCTTCGGTGAATACAATCATGACTTCAACCATCATTCTACACTGTACAGCCTATTCTATAGGCCTATACGGTTAGCAAGCTAAAGCAACTGGCAGTCTCCAACCAATGTCTACAACACAACAGACACATTACATTACATTACACACAACATAAGCGTCGTCAGAAGAAATTAAACGTACACTTACTTTGATGGGTCATCCGATGATGGAACAGTAAAATGTAGCCAGGTAATCTAAAAGGGTTTGAATGATTAGCAGCCTGTCTAGCGCAAACCTGTCAAACTCGGCTATCTCATCTAGGTTCTAGCTCTGTTTTGTTAGCGTTTCTCTCCCCCTAGTAGCGGTGAAGCAGCGTTGGGAAATTTGGTGCGGTCTGTCAAAGTGCTCTGTCTCAGGACAAACCAATCACAATAGCCTTTAATCCCCAGGTTCCCGCCCCCATAGTCAATATTCTCCGCGCGAGCAGAAGTCAATTTTGCCCGTGCAGAATGGTTTTGTCCCACATGAGAGGAGTTTCTGTGCTCGCGCGAGGGCAGTTCTTCTGCTCTCGCGAGCGTGTTTCATTGCTCACGCGGGCAGTTCTTCTTCTCGCGCGAGCGTGAATCTTTGCTCGCGCGCACAGTTTTGGCAGGCACGAGTAGTTTCGGCTCCCGCGAGCAGTTTCTGTGCAGTTCCTGCTCACGCGAACAGTTTCTATGTGCGTAGGAATTTTGTCCCTATTCTGACGCCATATTTTTTAACCTCCTCATAATTATGCCTATTGGCAGGTGTTAACGCTAGAAACGCCTCTCGTGCACGTCCTACAAGTACAGTCTGCAAAAGCACAGTTCGATTACCATCGCACCAGTTTTTATCAGAGGCCATATGTTCAAACATAGAGAAAAAGGTATCTGGCTCACGTTCATCAGAGAGCCTGGGAGCTCAAGGGAGCATCTCATGAACAATCTACTGGAAAGTATATAACCAGAGGACAATGCAAAGTTACAATGTCTGACAATGGAAGGACAAGACATTGGACAACAGCCAGGGAGAAGGAGTGGAAGAGGGGTCAGGCTGCATGGTGGAGGATTTGGAAGAGGAAGAGGCGGAAGACGCCGACACATGCGTGTTCCTGATGATATCAGAGCAACACTTGTAGACCATGTTTTGAATCATGGGCTGACAATGGCTGAAGCGGGGAGAAGGGTGCAGCCAAATGTTGGCAGAACAACTGTGTCCTCAATCATTCAAACTTTCCGCAGAGAGAACAGGTGTGTAATCTAACAGTTTGTGCTGTATTACATGGAGTTTACTGTATTTACATATCAGTAATGCCCCATACAAAATTACAGTAGGCTATTCCCCCGATGCTCTATACAATGCCAGTGCGTGTTCCTCAAAATTGTTTTGGTTTACATTTCTATATATTTTCTCACATAGGACTGCAAGACAAGTACACAGGGGTGGTAGAGGGCGGATTTTCACACCACATTGTTGTGGAAAACAATGCCATTACACTAAGGGAGATACAGACTACTATTTTAGAGGACAACGACACGTTTGCAAACATACAAACAGTATCTCTGCCATTGACAAGAGTGCTAAAAGAACAGCAAATGTGCATGAAACAGCTACACACTATCCCATTAGAAAGAAATTGTGAGAGGGTGAAGAAGCTGCGCTACCAGTTTGTGCAGGTTTAACTTGTATTCCAAAACCATATATAGATATGTCCTCATTTGTAAGTCGCTTTGGGTTTACAGTTTTTCTCAGTCGCTTTGGTGCTTTTCACACATCAGTATTTACATTTGCATAGCAGTTAAACTGCCAGTGTCACCAAAATGAGAAGTCTTGACACCATGGTTTATGAACAAGATAGTGTAATGGCTTTGTCATGTTTTCATTATGACAGTTTATTCTCTCAGCGTTTTACAATGCAAAAAAATTTTGAAGTCTGTGACACGACCTGAAAATGCTCAAGACAGCACTATACACTACTTGTACAGCCATTTGAAAACTACAGTAAAGTTACACATTGCTGAAGTTAGGGGAGTAGGTGAGTACAAGACACTGAATACGTACTGTATGTTTCACATTTTTACTGTATATGCTCTTTGCAATTGTATAGCATTGGGCAAAAGAAAAATACACTACAGTCAATTATTTAGAACAAACATAAGTAACACCCTTTTGGTAGAGCTGTGCACAAATGTAAACAAGCACAATCAGTGATGGCAACCTGGTCCTCCATGTGGATGGACAGGGTCATTGCATGCAGACAGACACACAGACAGACACACACACACACACACACGGAGAGGGTCATTGCAATAGCCTACCTGGTCAGTTCCCTCCGGGGTACCATGTACAATATTATATTATATATATTATATATAACAATGATAAAGAAAGGTATATTTGGTTGTTATATGGTATATGGTATAAGGTATATTTGGTTGACAGATAACTAGTTCAACAATTTTGTATGTAATGACTTAAGCAATGAAATGAAGACTATTACTGTTATTGGGAACGACTATTCAACATCCATAAGTATAGTTCATTTTAACTGACATGACATAAGCAAATGATAATATTATAAAACAACATTGTATTGTATGAAAGCAACTGATACATGTCCAAAAGCATTTGCAATTTGTTCAGAGGAAGGCGAAATTGCTACTATGATGTGCACAAATGACTAAATGTTGTGGAGGTTGAACTAATAGATCTAAATTCCTTTGCAAAGTACCCGGTATCCGGTCTATTGTCAATTTGCTGATGGAGTTGATGTTTTGGAAGATGGCATTGTCTTGGAGGATTGCATCACGGATCTGTGTGAGCATGATAGCATTATTTGCTAATACCATGTTGCAGATTGCTTGTTTTTGACGATCGGTGAGCAGTCTTCTACCACCCACACAAGGTTGTCGCCTAATCCTGCACATAGACACAGACAACAATGACAATTTGTAATGTTTGCCTTATGTGTTTGTTACAGATTATCATTGCAATTATTGCTTATTACATTACTGTACAGCTTTTGTACTGTACTTACAATTGCACTGCAATACTACTCTAAACTGCAACTCTAATGTACTGTATTTTGTCCAATTTAGTATTTTCTTTGTCATTTTATAGCACTGCATCATACTATAACTTCACATTGAGATGAGATTTTGCAGTATGGGCCTACACACATGTGCACACACAATGAATCATTTATACAGTAAACAGTACAGTAAAGTTTTCCTAGAAAATTCTGTAATTCCATCGTTGCCTGAGTGCATACCTGTTTACAGTGCGACACATTAGGCTGCATTCGGCGCCCTGCCTCTGCCATTGTGAGGCAATGGTTGATAACATGGTCGATAATGGTGGCCCGAATTTCATCTAGCACAACATGATGTCTACGTACTCCTCCGCCTCTTCGCCCTATTCCACCACCACCCACCCTCACTCCTCCTCTTCCCCCTCCTCTACCTCTGCGCACCCTCACTCTTCCTCCTCCTCTTCGTCTTCCTCTTCTTCCAGCTGGAAGTTGCCATTGTTGATTTACATGCGGTATCTCCATGTTCATACTGCAAATGGTTCTGGCACCAGGCCAAGCTCTATATATACATGTATGGCAGCATTCAAAATCATACACAACACATGTCAGGTAACTCTACAAACTGTTGGATTGGTCATCTGCGATGTGGGAAACTCCTCCATCGTTAGTCAAGACCTCATTTCACCTGTCAGCTATTCACCTGACTGTCAAGAATTTATGACATGTTCCAAAAATGTATACTGTATTGTATTATATTCTTAACTAATTTTGACAATTGAGCAGACTATTCTGCATATGATGACTTATACAATGAAATTGTGCTGACCATTGTGCAACCATTACACTGAGAACCAACTAATTGGGATTTAAAAAATGTGCTAAATGTGGGCTGATTGTGTTAACTGTAGGATTGTGTTAAATGCACACTAGACACTGGAGACATGTACAAAGCATTTGAAATTTGATGAAAGCAATGAGACCTGCCATTCTGTTGTGAGAAATTGCAAGTTGGTTTAGGGATTTGGCCATGTTATTTTGAGAATGTCATTTCAGTTTCAAGAAATGAGCCAAACCAATGGAAACAAAAAACTGTAATGCTGTGGTGGTGGTATTACTGTATAAACAATGCACTTTCCCCCCTTGAGTTGTAGTTAACAGCATATATTACAGGATTGGGACAACATTGATTTGATGTAAACAGAGTCATGGTAACTTTCCTTATGTTGCCTTTGTCCATAAGAGAGACGTCATTTCACAGTGACAGTACCCCTCTGGGTGCAGCTGTGCGATATTCATCTGCTCCCTCTAAATAGATTTAACTCTAATGCATATTCAGAAGCCTGCCATAATCACATTCGACAGAGATCCCCATCATCGTGCATCATATGCTTTTCTGTTTTACAGAGCAGTGCTCATTTGGTCTGCCAACTCTACTCCAATGTGTGTGGACTTCCACTGGGACATGCAGACAGAGCAGAAGGGAAAGATATCAACATTATATATATATATAATGTTATACCACGGCTTCGTTCAATTTCACATTGTGATGCGTCCTTTAGAACGGTTATTAACTTTCTATATACGCACACCTATGAAGTAGTCCCTGCTTTCCGACCTTATTATGTTTATGTATGCGCCAAGTTCGTGGTGAACTGTAAATAAATAAATTAAGACGTGACAGCTTTAGCTGCAGATGGAAGAACACGGAGTTGCAACATGGTATATGCCTCGGAGATAGTCTTTTAGTGCTGTCACGCTGCATTTGGACTCTTTACTCCGCTTCGCGTCGTGACCGCATTACCACCTCGAACATTAACTTTCTGATATCCGAACACCGTGTCGTCCATTATCCCTTACTTATATTATGTACATATATACAGTAATGTGCAAAAGTTTTAGGCAGGTGTGAAAAAAAATTTTGTCAACTAGTAATGCCTTCAAAAATGGAAGTGTTAATCATTTATGAAATCAAATCAATATTTGGTGTGACCACCATTTGCCTTCAAAAGAGCATCAATTCTTCTAGGTGTACTTATATAGAGTTTTTGAGGGAACTATGGTAAAAGGTGTGAAACGGAGGCTGTGCATGAGTAGATGTCAGGATGATGCCTAGAAACACAGTGATTTGCTGATCTGGAGGGGAGCCGTGTCAGAGAGTGAATCAGTTGGCAGTAATATGGAGGGGGTTGTGAGGAGGCCGGAGGCTGATTTTCACTGACTGATTAACCGGAGCATCAAACATGCCATACGCTTTGAAAAAAATAAGCAGAACCACCATTTACTGTGACCTTGATGAGCCCAATCAGAAATGCAACGTTCAAGAAAAAAAAACTCTACTAGACATATAATCAAGTGTACACTCAGCCTATTAAGTGACACATGAGTGGTGATCCTCACAGCATATTGCTATGGCTTGAATTCAGGGCAGATCTCATATCTGGCGTGCTTGTAATGCTTACGACTATGTGGCACAGTGTGGTGCAAACTGCAGGGGGGAAGCTGAGGCCTTTTGGTGGAGGGGTTGGTCATGGGATCAGGTGGGGGGGGGGTTGTGGCTAAGGTGCCCTTGAGCAAGGCATGTGACCCCATAGTGCTCCACTGGATCTGTACCGGTACATAATTCACTGTAAGTCAGTCTTGATAAGACTTTTAGCTAAATGACATGTGATGAGATGTAATATGCAATTGTGGCCAGTAGTCAACAGATCACAAGGTGTCAGTCAGTAAATTCTGTGCATCACCTGCATAACTCTCAAAGTTGATGAAGTGGTGATGGGCAGGCTGCTACACTTCTCTACACAGCAAAAACATTCACAGCCACACACACACACACACACACACAGTCGAAGGTCACTATCTTTCTTTGATTCGATTTGTTTCATCAGTTGGGGTTTTAGTCCAACAGACTTGGAGAGGAAACAATCTGCAGCTTCATTCAAACATGCGCAAGAGAGTGAAAGGATAAGATTGATCTTGTTTTCCTTTATTTTCTCCTTTTTCACTCACATCTCTATGAAGGCAAGCTACCACTGCCTATGTCCAAAACAACTGTTTTATTTTTCCATCAGGGAGTACCCTAAGCCTCAAACATTCTATTACAAACACATGCCCGCGCTTACACACATAACTCCCGCCTTACACACACACACACACACACACACACACACACACACACACACACAAACAAACACACAAACACACACAGAGCGTGGCACAGTACAACACAATACAGAAAGCAGCTCACATTACATTACACTCTTCAGTTTAGTAAACCTGGCATATACTTGATTCCAAGGTGACTCCATCTCCCAACAGCACAGATTTATGTTGACACACACAGAGTGCCAGAAGTTCACCTCCTGACCTTGGTGTAACAAGCACGTCTTCTCCCAATTGGGCTCTGAGAAGGCTGTTTCTCTTCTTTCTTTTTCCCCCACCCTTTCTTCCTTTCCTTCTTTGTTTTTTTTCCTTCTCTGGCAGCACTCTGTGGTGTAGCGGGCCATGGTGCTAGTGTATGCCCTCACAGTGCAGCGGGCAGGCGGAAGCACGACCAGAGCCCCACCACACACGCGTACACACACACGCACACACACACACACACACACACACAACCCAGGTCACAGCACAAGAGCGCAGGTGTGGCATCCATTATAGATGGCTGTGCTCCTCTGTGCCAGATGTGTCCCTGGTGTGCTGCTAACATCTGCATCACTTGTTTCCGAGGGGACCACAAACCATGCGCAGGGACCAGTGTTTATAACCTGGGGTGTGTGTGTGTGTATGTGTGGGGCGGGGTCGGGGGGGTGGTGGGGTAGAGGTTGGCATCTTTGACAAGGGGTTGGCAGAGAAGCAGGAGATCTGGGCCAGCTCTCGGCTATTACCAGGCAGCGGAGTCAGCAGAAACTAATAAATAAAACTGACAACAATAATAAAATAAAATGACCGCAGCACCGAGTATAATGAACCTTAAAAAACACTTAAAATAGCATTTGGAGGACGTGGCAATAATATGTAATAATACCTAAACATTCTTCCAAGTACACTTTGAGGACATGCCAAGGGCACTTATAAACATTTTGATTTATACTTCAAAGGCAAGAGGTTACTTAGAGGTTATTTGAAATATTAAATTAATTACATTAATGACATTTTAATAACACATATTTAATAACACTTATTAAGCTAAGGTTAGACATGCTACTATGAAGTCCTGATAAAAGTAGAGTATGGTAACAGTATTGTTTATCTAATCAAATTATTTATTTATTTATTTATTTATTTATTTATTTATTTATTTTTAAATATACAGTTACAGTCTAAGGTTAAGCTAAGGTTACACATGCTGCTATGAGGTCCTTATACAAATAGAGCATGGTAAGAGTATACGTCTACCACATTGGGGAAAGGTGATTTAAATGGCTTACAGCCCGAATACATGAAATGCCCTACAGCACAGACACATACCAATAACACAGGCTTTTTTGCACAACTTTAAAGAACAAATCTAAAGCCTATGGGATCCCA
This sequence comes from Coilia nasus, assembly GCA_027475355.1. Taxonomy (NCBI): domain Eukaryota; kingdom Metazoa; phylum Chordata; class Actinopteri; order Clupeiformes; family Engraulidae; genus Coilia; species Coilia nasus. The sequence goes on along the minus strand of CM050215.1, from coordinate 1,935,668 downwards.
GACTGTCATTTGCAGGGATAAATAATGTAAAGGTAATTCAAGGCTATTTAGACACTGATAAGTGTGTCTCCCATCCCAATTTCTCCCCTTCTATATTTCATGGGATCGTTGAGAGATCATGTGAAAATCTGACCACAAAGTCAATAGAACAAGCCGTCTCAAAAAAAAAACTGCAAAGGAAAGTTTATTCCCATGCGATATGACACAAACTGGCATTCAGTTGTTGCTTGTAATGAGTAAAGGACATGCTTGTGTTCATGAAGATATCCCACAGTTGCTAAAGATGTCATACTGGCTTAACTGAAACGAGACTATATTTCTGTCAGTTGTTCTGTTGCTTCTGTCACTATCCACATCCGAATACTCTCCGAACACTGGTGAAACATCTGAATACTTTGCAGTTTGAACGAGTGAAGTCCAAACTAACATAGTTCAGACTTCCATGGTACTTTGGTGGTTGGAGATTTTCAGGAAACAAAATACGGCATTTTTGACTGCATTTTTCAATTTAACGTGTAAATGTTAAAAATAGGTGTAAATGTAAGTACTTTGGCTCACAATAGCGCTCAATTCTAATGATTTTGTGTATCGTGTTGAATTGTTCTTCAAGTATGTGCTCAATACGTGTAATTTTCCTGTGTCAGGGCAATTTATTTGTATATAAATGTATACATGTATAATGATGTGGTGCATTTGAGTCTTTTTGGTTGTTTATGTTCACAAACGCTGTTGTTGTTACTCTGTCGCACCTGTGTAGGTGGTACGGTCCACTGGAGGCGGGCGAAAGTTGAACTCTGTAAAAGAGGTCTCTGTTTCAGTGTGGGTCAGGCCAGTAAACCGAACACGCCTGATGTATGGTAGGCCTTAGTCTCAGTGTGTGATATATTGCATTGTGCTATTGCTGTTTTTAGGTAGCATTATTTTGCCTTAGTTATTAATTGGACCTTGGATTTAGTTGTCTTTTGCATTTCATTGTTTATTTTTCAATTTTCTGCATTGTAAATATTGCACATGGCTATAAATAAATTAAATAATACATTTTCCTCTTAACTGACTGACCTGCATCAGTCCTCCGCCTCAAAAAGACCTCCTGTCATGGATACCTTATGACAATTCCCCATGATTTTACTCACTTTTTAAGACTTAAAATGGATGATGTTTGGTTGAGTACAAGTGTATAATTGGGCACAGATAAAACACTGTATTTTCTTTGACATACATTTGGTTCACTGCCTGCTTTTCACATTGAGATAAACAAGGAAAATGGTTTGTTGTGCCAATTAACTGTCTAGTTTGAAAAGGCTGCCGGGTTTCCTGACAGATTTCTGTGTGTGAGAGGGTGTAGGTGGCAACGGGACATGCAAAAAAAACACAATTTCTTTCTCCATTGATTCCATTCCTCATTCCTTGGTTTATCTGGAATCATCCCCACTATCGGCCATCCAATCTGGACCAGACTAATCTGAATAATTTTCCAGGCAATTTACATATTTGCTCCGTATCCTCATGCATGAAACAACTGTGAGGTGTTGGTCTGAGATTCTTCTTCTGAGATCTGAGATTTGGACTGTGATTTATATCTTGGAGAAGTCCGAAAGAGAGGGACTGGTATACAGAGGAATTTCTGTGTTGGTGTCTCAAGATTTGATTTGATGATGCGCTCATAAAGATTAAATGCCCCACATCACAGTAATAAATTGTTCGCTTATGAAAAATAATTTAGAGTTGAAAAACAAACCCTGTATTTCCATGGTAACAGCAAATGTTTCTAACATATGATTAATTTCATCTTAATTTTGCGAAAAGTGTGTGTAATTGTAAATTGTGTGTGTGCATTGTGTGTGTGTGTGCATGTGTGTGTGTGTGAATGTGTATGTGTCAGTGTTCCTTGTTTGGGGGAGGTGCTGCGCTGTCACCACCAATTCATCTCAATTACCTCCAGCCTACAGGTACACTTTATGCTCAACACACACACACGCGCGCGCACACACACATGCATGCATGCCCACACATGCATGCCCACACATACACGCACACACACATACACACAACCACCAGCATGTTCTCCTGGGTGGTGTGATCCAGTCAGTCAGATGATGGATCAGTGTGTGTTGAGGCTCTTTGCCATGGCTTGGACACGGGCTCTGCTCAGTTCATACAGAACAGGGCTGTCCCTGACAGATGGTCTTAAGTGTGTCACATTGCCTGGGGAAGCCCTCTTTTCTTCATCACACTCCCTCCCACAACACACACACACACACACACACACACACACACACAAACCTATATACATGCATGGCCATGCTTACACATACACACACACACGCATGCACACTCTCTCTCTCTCACACACACACACACACACTCACATACTGTACACACACAAACCTATACACATGCATGCCCATACTTACACAAACACACACACACACACACACACACAATTCCCACCATGTCCATTAGCGGGTGTTCTTTAATAAGCACGTTTGTAGCAACACATGTAGCTAGCATTGGGGCTAACCCATACTGTTGTATAGCACACCCTGGGCTGGTGCGTGGGCGCTATGAGTGAGGTGTGTGTGTGTGTGTGTGTGAGGAAAGAGGAACACTTGGAGGCTGGTGTGGTGGTCCAGCTTTAACCCGATGTGACGTGCACGTGTGTTTCTTTGCTCTCCTCCTGTGTGTTATTTATTAGGCATATGTCATGGCTGTTTTATGAACCCCAACATGAAATGTATGCATGTGCATATGTGTGTGTGTGTTGTTTGTGTGTGATTGTGTGTGAGTGTGTGTCTCATGAACCCTTAACATTAAATGGGAACAGACAATTGAGTAGCATAAAGACCGGAAAACAAATCCAAAACCCCGGGGTAAGCAACAGGCCAGAAACCCACATCCTTTACTTAACACTAGCACACAAGGACAGCAAGGGGAAATTGAGAGACAGGCACACACACTCCTACACACACACACACACATACCTGTACAGACACACACACATACCTATACAGACACATACACATACCTATACAGACACACACACACACACGCCTATACAGACACACACACATACCTATACACACACACACAAATACCTTTACAGAAACACACACTAACATACACACACACATACCTATACAGACACACACACGGCTATACAGACACACACACATACCTATACACACACACACCTATACAGACACACACACACACACAAATACCTTTACAGAAACACACACACATGCATACCTATACAGACACACACACATACCTATACACACACACACCTATACAGACACACACACACACACACACACCTATACAGACACATACACACAAATACCTTTACAGAAACACACACACACACATACCTATACACACAAACACAAACACACGCCTATAGAGACACACACATACACACCTATACAGACAGACACACACACACACACACCTATGCAGACACACACACCTAGGCAAGGCAAGGCAAGGCAAGTTTATTTGTATAGCGCATTTCATACACAACGGCAATCCAATGTGCTTCACAAAAATAAAAGCAAAGGACAATATATAAAGGCATAACAGATAAAGTAGTTGTAGAATCATAAAAGGTAAAACAAGTGTAAAAGCATACCAGTAAAATCAATATGTGGTAGAAGCATAAAAGGTAAAACAAGTGTAAAAGCATACAAGTAAATATGTAGTAGGAGAAGTCACCCCACCGGGACTCGAACCCAGGTCTCCAGGGTGGTAAACAGTGGCTCTGACCACAGCGCCAACGTACACTCAGGTGTCCCTCACGCATCTCCCACCATACTTCTCACACAGTGGGTGGACATCCGATGACCTCATTGAAAGCCATCCAATTCTGACACCAGTTGTAGCGAAGGGGAGGAGAAGTCACCCCACCGGGACTCGAACCCGGGTCTCTGGGTTACTAAGCGGGGGCCCTGACCGCAACGCCAGAGAGCCAGGCTCGTTGGGGTGGCAGTCAGAGCACACCCACAACTCTAGTGATGCTCACTCCATCACATTGCCTTCCCCTTCGGGAAGCGCAGCCATGCGCTTCACACACTCAGGTGTTCCTCACGCATCTCACAGGTAGATAAAACATATAAAAGCATAAGAAACACACAAAATAAAAATAAAATTAGTAGGAATCATTAACAGAAAGCATCTGAAAACAGTTTGGTTTTAAGTCTAGATTTGAAATTGCCAACAGTAGGAGCATTTTTAATGTCTTCTGGAAGTTGGTTCCAGAGCTTTACAGCGTAGCAGCTGAAAGCTGCTTCCCCACATTTTGTTCTAACAACAGGTTCTACCAACAATTTTTTCTGAAGTGATCTCAGAGACCTAGTTGGTGCGTATAACTGAAACATATCAAATAGGTAATTGGGTCCCAACCCATTTAATGATTTAAACACAAGAAGCAATGCCTTAAAGTAGGGTGACCATATTTTCATTGGTGAAAACCAGGACACCCAGGCGGGGGGTGTTGTTAAGTAAAAGTCACAAACAAAAATAACTTCAATTACAAATGAATTTATGATTTTTTTTTTATTCAAAAGGTGCACAAGATATTTATTTTATTCAAAATGTATTTATTCAAAAAGTGCTTTACAATTTATCTTATGAATGCACACAATGAAAGAAATAATAACAACTTCTCTCAGTATTAGACATAACACATAACAGTTAACAATAACTCTCAACAACACTGATACTCACTTAGCCTCAATTTCAGTCATACAATGCCTGTTGTAGGCTATTGGAAAAGAAGGTTAACAATTGTCTTCTAAAAAAAAAAAATTAAATAACTATGGTGGTGTTTCACAGTGTGAAATGACCAGGTAGCCTCCGCTGCATTCACAGCATCCTCGTTACCTGGTCTCACGAAATACATGCTGATGGAACTGGCGCTGCTCTCGCCTCGAACAGCCTTTTATGTTTTTCGATGTCCAGGTGGAATTTTAGGTCCCTGGCACCACCACTGGACAGCGAGACATAAGTGCCTGCTTTGCACACTGTGCACAAGGCTTCCCACTTGTCTCGCCCCGGTCTGAATGCGGGGAATTTCTTCTGTAATTCGTCTGTAAACGTGCATGGTGCTGCCGAGTGACGACCACGGACGACCACGCTGCCTGCCTTCTGATACATAGACATACTATACTGTATAGTATGTCTATGTTCTGATAGACGAGGGCTGCCTGCACTGACGCACCAAGTGGCTCAGGGGTGACGTCACATATAGTGCCGTGCGCAGTGCCCTAGTGCCTGTCATTTTACTGGTCCAATGAAAGCAAAGCCGTGTAAGAAAGGAACTGAATGAAAGGTAATTTTAAAAACCCGGACATATCCTTATAAAAAAAAAAAAACAGGACACACCGGACAGGACGTAAAATACGGATATGTCCGGGGAAAACCGGACGGTTGGTCACCCTACTTAAAGTCAATTCTATACCTTACTGGGAGCCAGTGCAGGGACATTAAAACTGGAGTAATGTGGTCAGATCTTTTTGTTCTTGTAAGAACCCTTGCTGCTGCATTTTGGATCAGTTGAAACTGTTTGATGGTCTTTTTAGGAAGGCCAGTAAAAAGGCCATTACAGTAATCAACCCGTACTGGAAATAAAGGCATGTACAAGTTTTTCTAGATCTTGTTTTGACATAAGGCCTCTAAGTTTAGCAATGTTTTTTAGGTGATAGAATGCAGATTTAGTGATTGCTTTCATGTGACTGTTGAATGTTAGTTCACTGTCAATAAACACACCGAGATTTTTAACAGTATCTTTTGCTTTAAGCCCCTTAGTCTCAAGAGCAGTAGTGATCCTACGTCTGTCTTCCTTTTTCCCAAATACAATTACTTCAGTTTTATCTGCGTTCAGCTGAAGAAAATTGTGTGACATCCAGTTGTTGATTTGTTCGATACACCCACAGAGAGATTCAAGGGGGGTATAGTCATTGGGTGACAGAGCTAAGTAAACTTGGGTGTCGTCAGCATAACTATGGTAATTGACCGAGTTGTTTTTTATGATTTGCCCAAGCGGAAGCATATAGAGGTTGAATAGTAATGGTCCAAGGATTGACCCCTGTGGGACACCACAGGTCAAGGACGTAGATGCTGAGGTACAGTTTCCAATAGCAACAAATAAGCTCCTTTGTTGTAAGTATGATTTTAACCAATTGATAACCGTACCAGTGAATCCAACCCAGTGTTCCAGTCGATGTAGTAGTATGCAGTGATCAACAGTGTCAAAAGCTGCACTAAGGTCCAGTAACACCAAGACTGATGTTTTGCCAACATCAGAATTAAGACGTAAATCATTTATGACCTTAATAAGAGCTGTTTCAGTGCTGTGATTGGCACGGAAACCTGACTGAAACTTATCAAAACAGCTATTTGATGTAAGAAAGGCAGTTAATTGATTAAAAACAAATTTTTTCGATTATTTTTCCAATAAATAGTAAATTGGATATGGGCCTGTAGTTATTAAGCACTGAACCATCAAGGTTATTCTTTTTCAGTAAGGGTTTTACAACTGCATTTTTTAAAGAGGAAGGAAAAATGCCAGTCTGTAGTGATGTATTTATAATCTGAAGTACATCGGCTGATATAAGATGAAGAACAGATTTGAAAAAAATTGTGGGCAAAATATCTAGTTCAGATGTGGAAGAACTGAGATTTTGTACGGTTTTTTCAAGAGTTTCATTGTCAACTAAGCTAAATGTTGGCATTAGGTTGAGGTCCCCTCTCTTTACAGCCAGTGGTTCCAGATTTTGAGCTATTTGCAATTGGGAAGCTATATTCAGTCGTATTTTATCAATTTTTCCTTTGAAAAAAGATGCAAAGTCATTGCATTTATTAACCGAGGAAAGCTCAGGAGGCAACTGTGATGAGGGATTTGTTAACTTCTCAACAGTAGAAAATAGCACACGAGCATTGTTGATATTCCTATTTATGATGTTAGAGAAGAAGGACTGTCTTGCTTTAGAGATTTCCAAATTGTATTTACCGAGCATCTCTTTATGAATTTGATAATGAATCTGAAGTTTAGATTTACGCCACATTCGTTCAGATTTTCTACACTCTCTCTTTAGCAGTTTAACCACTGGATTCAGTTTGCAGGGTGCTTTTTGATTGTCAGTAACTCTTTTGGTTTTTAAAGGGGCAATATTATCCATAGTAAGTGTCATCCTAGAATTAAAATGTATCATTAAATCGTCTGCGCGCTCTGATGGTTGACTTGAAGTATGTGAGAGTGCCTGCTCAAAAAGGAGACCTGTGCCATTATTTATGACTCTCCTTCTTACAGACATAGACCTGTTTTGAATGTGAGGGGACATACAAACATCAAAGAAAACACAAAAATGATGAAGTCCATAACAGTTGTAGAGACATTAAGACCCTTTGTGATAACAAGGTCAAGGGTATGGCCATGAGAGTGTGTTGGCCCCTGAACATGTTGTGTTAGGCTGAAGGTATCAATCAGTGTGAGAAATTCTTTGGCATAGGTGTTTTCTGGATTATCGACATGCAAGTTGAAATCCCCTGATATAATAAGACTGTGAAACCTCAAACAAATGTTCGACAACAGTTCACCAAACTCTTCAAGAAAAACTGTCGCTGAAAGTCTAGGTGGTCTGTATATAGTCAATAATAACATACTAGAAGAACATTTAACGAGTGTACTTAAGTACTCAAAAGATGTAAAGTTGCCAAATGTTGTCTGTTTGCATTGAAAAGAGGTTTTGAATATGTTTGCTACTCCGCCTGCCCGTTTATTAGTTCTTGTGGCACTCATGAAGTCAAAATTTGGGGGAGCTGATTCAATAAGAGTAGCGAAACTGTTCACTTGTTCCAGCCAGGTTTCAGTAAGAAGCATAAAATCAAGTTTGTGTGTGTAAATAAGATCATTAATTAAAAATGACTTGTTAGAGAGTGATCTGATGTTCAGAAGAGCTAGTTTTACATTGGGCGTGGGTGCCATGTCCACTGAGGCATTCTGAGGTTGTTTCAGAACTGGCAGGAGATTAGACTGATTTACCCCACTGACAGGATGAACACGAATTCTTCTTTTTCTTGTGAGCACAGGAATAGAAAATTGCCTGGTGATCCTGGGTCCCAGCTTGTTTTCAAAACTACCCTTGATGCAGGGACCCACGGCATATCAGATGGGGCAATCATGGAGGTTGTCCCCGCTGCCACTGTTTGTATACTGCAGCTGTGATCCTGATGCGGGTGGAGGGGGTGGTGGAGCCCTGCGGTTTTTGGGAGCTGTAGTGGATGCGTATGCAGTTGAAGGCCGTGGGCTGGCGAAGGCCTGTCCATTGTGATAGTCTGTGTACACTGCTTGTTTAGAGTGTCTTGGGCTAGAAAAAGACAGTCTAGCAATCGGCAGCAGTCTCTGCATACTTGCAGGGAGTTGTAGGTGGGGTGATGGTGGAGATGGTAAAGACAAATCGGGTTTTTATTGAAGCAGTTGATGGTGATGCGTCAGTCATCAGATGGTCCCCTAGAACTATATCAGATACAGACATGTTGGCAGCCTTGGTTGGCGTCATGGACCTCTGCATAACTCCAATATTATCAGCTATTAGCAATTGAGAAGCTATATTCAGTTGTATTTTATCAATTTTTCCTTTAAAAAAGGATGCAAAGTCCTCATTTTCCACATAATCTCTGCCCATTCTCGAAGAGCCCGGGAGGCTCTGTGCTGATGTTTGGCTTTGAGTCGTTCCAGCAGTGTCCTTCTTATCATGCTTTTGTACATAACAATCCTTCAGGCTCCGCACTTCAGTGCAAGCATTGTACGCAGCTGCCAGAGGCATATCCAGGGTCGCAACGGAGGAAGTGATTGGGCATTTCTCTCTTCCAGATTGCGAGGGCCGTTGTTTTGCTTCAGAGTGTTTGTTGATGTACATGTCTGTTTCACTTTGTACCCCAACAGAGTCTTTATCCACCATGATTGGTTCTGTCTGCACTGTTACAGAGCGCTTATCAGCAGGTGGACCCAAGGTCGGCATAGAAAAGGTTGCATGGTAGAGAGAGAGGCGATAGTGGTCAGCCAAGACTTTGGCCCCGGTCCAGCTGAGTTCTGTGCTATGTGGCCTGAAGAATGCTCTGCGATTCCAAAAAAGATTGAAATTGTCTATAAAGTTCACCCCAAGGGAAAAACATGTTTTTGCTAGCCAGGTGTTTAGACTGAATAGTCGAGAGAATACAAAGCTTCCCTGTGCTGGAAGTGGGCCACTCAGAAAGGTTTGTATTCCAAGCTCATTTAGGGCAAAGAAAAGTTCTTTAAAATCTTCTTTGACACTGAGCTGTTCTCTAAAAATGTCGTTTGCCCCAACATACACAATGATGCGTTTAACAGTTTTATGCTTTGACACTATCTCTGAAATACTGTTTTTAGTGGATGGATAGATGGATGCATTAGGAAGGCAGCATACGGTCATCCAATCTCCTTTTAAATTTCTTACAGTAGCATCACCTATAACAAGGGTTGTAGGATAAGCAGGTGTTGATGGCTGCTTTCCATGTTTGCCATGTGTTGATGGCTGCTTTCCATGTTTGCCCAATCCTTTATTCTTGTGGTTCAGTCTCTGTCTATCTTGAGTTGTCTCTCTGGAAACCACTGGTTCCAGATGTCTGAGGCACTCAAATCGATTCTGAAGGGGTATGGGCTGTTGGGTTTGCAGAGAACCAGAAATGTTGTAGTTTTCTGTCCTAGCTGTGCATCTGGATTGATTCCCGGAGTGTATGGATGTAGGGGCAGCAGAACGCACTGGTGTTGAGGTCACTACCCTTTTCCTTTTAGGTTTAGCACCTTGTGTAAGCCAGCATTCAGTACTCACATTTTGCCCTGTGAAGTCGATGCAGTCAACTGACCCATCCACAGCCGTGGTGCATTCTCAGCACTCCTACCAGCAGCATCAGTTGCTGAAAACCCCTGCCCAGTCCGTGATGGACGGGCATCGATTTTTGATTCTAGGATAGAAATCCTCTGTTCCAGCTCTGTGCACTTTCCACAGGAATCCCTGGACCTTCGCATCGTGTTATGGTCCCAAGTCAAGGTGAACTGCCGTTCCAGCTGTATTGTCTGGTTTTGCTAGTTATCTTGTTTAAAACACTAAAAAGTTTCAAAACACTAAAAAGTGTCCTTCTTTCTTATACTTGCTAAACTTAAGAAAGTAAAAACACAAGTAAAATAGTGAAAATAGTAAAAAGAGAGGCGAGAAAGCGAGAGCAAGGCAAAAAGCGTCCTACTCGCTTGAGTAGGAGGAGCAGAGACCTACCTATACAGACACACACACACAAACACCTTTACAGAAACACACACTAACACACAGACACACACACACACCCACACATACCAGGGATGGAAATTAACTTTTTTGTCCACCTGCCACTGTGGCAGGTAGATTGTTAAATCTACCAGCCACTCAACATTTTTACCAGCCACTTTTTATTTTAACCATTCTGTACATTAAAATTCATAGAAATGCAAATATTTTTGTTACAGAGCTGATTATTCAGTTGTTGTGTTACCAATACATGAGATAAGCCTAGCCTAACAATGTCTCTTTTTGGTCATAATACATACTCTGTCCAAGCGTGGTTGACAAGGTTCCGAAACTGTCACGGTGTCACTCGGGGCGTTGGGGTTTGTTTTTTGTCATGTTTCTTTTTCTCTGTCACCCACCTGTTCGTCTATTAGGTTCACCCTACCACGCTGCCCTACTGATTATCTACACCTGCACTTCCACGTTCAGCTCCTCTTTGGTTATCTCTGACCTGCCTTCCTCGTCTCACGATCGCCCTAGTCATTCGCTCCAGCTGCACTTCCTTGTTTGTTACCGTCATGAGTTATTCTATTATTCCTCGCACCTGCACTTCTCGTTTCACGCTCGTTTACTCTCATTTAGTTCCTGGGGTGTTCACCATTTAAACTCACTTCCCTCACTCTGTCTTTGTCAGTCCGTCTGCGAACCCACGGTGATTTTTCCTTCGGCTAGCTTTATCGACTCCTGACTCTTCGTTGTCTGTGTAGCGTTTCTCCCGGTGTCTGTCTGTTCCCTGTTCGTGCCTGTTTTTTCCCTACCTGTGTATTCTCCAGTCTCCGGTTGCCGACTCCTGCCTGTTCCTGACTCCGCTTGGCTCTCCCGCTCCTGGTCGTCGACTTCGGACCGTCCCTGGCTCTCCAATCCTCTGGTACTGATCTCCGCCTGTCCCTGGCTCTTCTCTTCGCTCCAGCCGCCGGTGAACGACTCCTGCCTGCCTCGACCATCGCTCTACGCTCCAGCCCTCCGGTGCCGACCTCCGCCTGTCCCTGGTTCTGCTCTTCGCTCCAGCCACCAGTGAACGACTCCTGCCTGCCTCGACCATCGCTCTACGTTCCAGCCCTCCGGTGCCGACCTCCGCCTGTCCCTGGTTCTGATCTTCGCTCCAGCCCTGGTGAACGACTCCTGCCCATCCCCAACACTGCTCTACGCTTCTGCCCTGGTCTTGACTCTCGCCTGCCCTCGACCCAGCTCTGCTCTCCTGCCCCTGGTACCGAGCACCGTCTGTCGACGACTCCGCTACTCGCCTGCCCCCCCGGGAGGGGGCCCTCTCAGCCCGCCTGCCTGAGTGTCTCGGCGCTCCTCTCGTGAATACTTACCTGCTCTCCGGAGCTTTTGACTTTGTCCTTTTTCCCCCAACCCTTTAATAAACTTATTGTTGAGGTTACGCATTTGGGTGTTCTGTCTGTCTGTCCGGGATCCGTGACAGAAACAGGAAATAAACACAGAGTGATTCAGAATGATGGTTTGAAACTATATCTTCCTGTAACTACAGAAGTTTACAGTAATCCTATTTCAACTTATCTGTTTAATTGAGCACTGGAGATACACAAAGGAAGTGAAAACTGCATTACAGTTTTTGCCCATTGCTTGACATATAGACATGAATAGAATAGACATATGCTTAAACCAAAGTAACATAACTTGAAGTTGTATTACCATGCCTTAAACACAAACACTGCTTTACACTTTAGTTGCAATTCTGCAACACACTTGCTCCTGCACACTACACACTATTTCATACATAAGACACTTTGTTCAAAAATGAAATACCGATGTATCATTGGCAAAACACATCTATTCAATATACAAAACACATACAAAACACACAACACTCAGACACACACATGAAAATACTTACTTACAAAATTCAACACCAATCAGCCAGCTACAAAAAGAGCCACAGCTAGAGGAGTGAGAGTAAGAGGAGGAGGACGGGGAGGACACGGACGAGGATCGTAATCTCTGATGAGATCAGAGCCATTTTGGTTGACCATTTGGTCAACGAAATTATTTTACAGTAGTTGTTTAGTTGTTTACGTATCTCTCTCCATATTCTACAATCCTCAACACAATTGAGAATTTTGTTTTTGACTGGAGATGAAAGTGTATGACCAAAATCCACAAATGTGTGTACCCTTTCTCTAAGCTATGGAAGACGCATGTGGAAATATAGCAATTGATGCTTTTCATGGATGGATTCACTGCTAGGCCAGGAAAAACATTGCATGTGATGTGGATGAGGTGCTGTGGCCACACAAAAACTAAAGAAAGGATGCAGCGTAATTTTTTTTTGTAACTATATAGGCTACAGTAAATTCTTCTGTTCTATTGTATATAGACCACTGTAGGTGCAGCTTTGTGTTGATTGGGATGCACAGTGTGTACACTATTTTTGTGGAAAACATAAAATATATTTGTAACAATGTATATGTGCGTTCTGAGTATAAAAACAATATTCTAAAATATAGCACACTTATGTATGTACTGTCTATAGCAAGGGTAACACTGAACGAAAAAAGGCCTAAATCATTATGATGAATGGAGAAGAAGTGTTTTCATTTATCATAGTGTTTTACATTAAGCACATCAGGGTTCAACTGGTTGTTATAAATGTCTATTCATATGATGGTTTGTGTTTGTCATTTGACAACAAAATAGTATTTTGAGAAGAAATAACATTGTTTTGAATGCAAAGTTTAATTTTGCAGGAGAAGTGAGTGGTTTTGCCCATTGTGTGTGTGTTTTTTTTATTTGTGTGTAGAGTTCTGAGAGTATGAGGCATGCTTTCAGGAAATGTGTTTAAACAATTGAGAAAAACTTTAACCTTTTCCGGTAACTTATTCACCGCTCACCTGTCAGTGTTTCTGCTCGCTTCTTTCCGCTCGCAAGGCCTCCGCTTGCTCACCTTTTTTCCAGTGCTGCTCCTAAGGATGCCTTACTCCAATCGCTGCCCGATAGCCAATGCCAACATTTCCCAACTACTTCAAACCGCCAGCAGCTACTTTAAATATTTTCTCCGAGCTCCAGTCGACTTCCCGATATCCCTCTCCTGCCCAGGCGAATTCTGGCATCGCTACGGAACCTACCCTCCTGCTTCTCTTCCGCTGCCCGCTAAAGTGGGCATACAACCCGCACCCCATCCCCGCCGTTTTGGTGTCTCTTCCGCGGAGCCGTGCCACCAGCACCTAAGCCGTTGCGGTACCCTACAGGCATAGACAGTAGAAGAGAATGGACTTTCTCGACGGCGACTTTTTCAATGGGAGCCGTTGAAGCACGATTTTGAGATTTTTAATTGGTCAGCAGGCAACTGCGCAAGCGCGGGGTGACGTACGTTCACGTCGGCCAACGAACCCAAATTGTTTTCGGCTACACTGCCACTGCCAGTGTAGGGCTTGGAGCCCGTACCCCTGTTGGAGAGTGCCGGATGTTGCACTGCACTGCTACTCGTTTTATGCTACACTGCCGCTGCTGCCGTAGGGCTTGAAACCAGTGCCCCTATAGGAGAGCACAGAATGTTGAACTGGACCGCTGCTTGTATTAGGCTACACTGCCGCTGCTAGCATAGGGCTCGAAACCAGTGCCCCTATTGGAGAGTGCCGAATGTTGAACTGGACCGCTGCTTGTTTTAGACTACACTGCCACTGCCAGTGTAAGGCTTGGAACCGTGCCCCCACTAGAGAGCGCTGGATGTTGAACTGCACCGCTGCTTGTTTTAGGCTACACTGCGGCTGCTAGTGTAGGGCTTGGAACCGCGTGCCCATGACTGCTGGATGTTGAACTGCATTACTGTGTCGTCCCGGGCTGCCGGCAGGTGGGCAGGAATATATTTTGGAGGTTGAACCACCCACAGGAAACGGGACCTCCTGGAAATGGCCCCGTAGCCTTTAGCATTTTATAGACTTTTATTTATTTATTTTTTGCGCCACATTGAAATCGAATAATTTTACACGTAGGATAATAGTGCTTTGCCCGTAACGGTTATCTTATTTTTTCATAATCTTAACAGTGGTGTATCACACGTCCACTCTTGGCTGTCCAACCCTGAGTAGCCATTTTGTAATGGTGCTGGTAAAGGAATTTTTCCCAGATTTCCCAATGTTTGTTTTTCCACAAAATTGGCAAGAGACTGGTTTTTCTTTGGGTAACATGGGTTTTCGCCTTTCCCTGAGAGTGTGACTGATAAATAATCGGAAATAATTTAGTCATGTTCTGTAGGTCAAAAAATAAATAAATAAATAAATAAATAAAAAAGGTTGGCTACATATAGAGTAATTTATTTCGCACAAAACATCAAAGGGCAACGCATCTGTTTTGGTTCACGCCTCAGAAGGCTCTCCTTTGCAAATTCCCACACACTGCCAGCTATCGCGCTAGTTCCCACGCATGCTTCGTCTGCCCTGTTTCGATTTCCACTAAGAAAATTGAGTACTCTAGTCAATGCATCAGCTCATCAGTTATACATCTGATGTAATCCATCAGATCTAAAGAAAGCTTACACTTACGTTGTGATTCGTACTGCACGGTCCCGGCCAAGGGTCCCCTAAACATTTGCCACTTTCGGGGTGCTTGCTCGGTTTTTGTCATGACACCTGCCTGCGTAGGGTCATGCGAAGACTTGTTAGCACATCAGGACCCTGGCCTGCGACCTTGCCCAAATACGCTCTACTCGCATATAATTTAAATCTCAATTAAATCTCACTCGCCATCAATTAATCTCATGAGATACTTTCTAAATCTCGGGATCGATCATGCCTCTCGGGTGCTCGCGTGTCCCATCAGACTTCTGCCGCAGTCATTCTGCCGCGCAGTCGTTCTGCTGGGGCCTCGTGGATGTACCTTGTGATCCGTCCTGCCGCACAGGCGGCTCTACCGTGTAGAGCCTGTATCATGAGACGCTCGCCAACTTTATTTGTATATGCTCATTTCTCATCGCCACCTCAGATCGATCCCGAATGCTTCTCGGGTGCTCGCACGTCCTGCCAGTCTTCTGCCACGCAGTCGTTCTGTCAGGAACGGCGGATGCACTTTCTGATCCGTCCTGCCGCAGCAGGCGGCTCTTCCGCGGAGAGCCCCCGGATCAAGAGGAGCGCCCCAAATTCTCTTTATTTTAATAATCGCTTGTTTACTCAAATTTCAGAACGTGAACTAGTGAACATTGGTTGACCACCTGAAAAACCCTAGGTTGAGACATGCTACCAAATTGGAAAGAGATGATGTTTACAGTAGCTTTTTGTCTCCAACAACACTGTGTTTTACCATGTTAACTGTGAACATGATTCTTTGTAGAAAATGATTGTGTTTCGATTTTCAACATGCAACAAGCAAACACTTGCGTACACACCAGCGTACTGACTAATGTTGCATTGCAAATCCAAATTTGTATCAGTTAAAATATATTTAGTGAACAGTATTAGTCATGTGTTGTGTTTTTTGAATGTATTCATGTTATTTATCAATATTTCTCAAAAGATAAAACCCAGATTATGTCATTAGAAAACTCTGAATGTTACAGCATGTTTACAGTAGGATTGAACCGCAATACAGTTTATGGTTGCTTATTGTGAGAGATGCTTAGCGAGAGAGATGCTTACCATATGCTTAGCAAGAGAAGACATTGCTTGTGATGTTGATGAGATCCTGTGGCCAGACCCCAACACACGGCAAGAACCGTAAGCCCACTTATGCACAATTGTGTCCTTCTATATTTACATTAGCGTATTGTTACCTGGTCCCCTGGAGGGGATTGACCAGGTATTGCAATGACCCTGTCCGTGTATGGTGTGTGTGTGTGTGTGTGTGTGTGTGTGCGCGTGTGTGCGTGTCTGTCCGCCCGCCCGCCCGCAATGACCTTGTCTGTCCACTTGGCGGACCAGGTTGCCATTTCTGATTGTGGTTGTTTTTTTGTTGTTTTTGCTTAAAATGAATTTACTGCACTGTAAAGTAGACTACTGTAATGTACATTATTGAGTATTTCATTTTTTTGTTGTTGCGAAGACAAGCCTTCTGCAGAACTGAATAAAAACGAAAGACTGCAGTGTTTTATATAAAGTAGACTAGTGTGTTGCTGCTGAAGTGACAGTGTTTTCATAAGATGCAAGTGTGTGCAATTTTGTCATCAGAGTGACATTTTCACAAAGGATTGTTAGGTTTTGATTGCAGAGTTTCAATTTGACATAGATGTGAATGGTTTATTTCCAAGTGTTGTGTCCTATGTGCTTGAGTGTAGAGTTTTGGCACAGGGAGCCAAATTTTGTGTTTAAGCAATGGGCAAAAACTGTATTAGGTGGTTAGAAATATACAGCGATATCTACCTGCAACTATATAATGTACATACTCCATTAACCTATTCCAACTGCACTGAACTGCTTCGGACTCACTCAAAGAAAATAGAAAATGTCATACCATCCAAGTTACTTTATAGTACAGCCTGGCCATCACGCCCACCCCCACACACATAGGGTACCAAGGGTGCTGAGCATTTTATACTGAGCAGTAATAAGACGTTTTTTTTTTTTTCATTATTAGTTTCACCGTCTGAGCAATTTTGAAATATCACACAATGAAATTCATATCTGAATATAAGCATAATAATGCATGAAAAATGGCTGATGTGTATTTAAAAGTCATTTTTATGTTGGCTACATTGTAAGGTGATGGTATTTGAGTAAAAATAATAATCTTGTAAATAACATTTTAATGTTAAAACATTTTTATTATTACTTCAAATCCCTTTTGTTTTAGATTTAGTGTCAAGTCAGTTAGACTTGAAAAGGGGGACTGATGGTATTTGAGTAATAATAATCTTGTAAATAACATTTTAATGTTAAAACATTTTATTATTATTTCAAATCCATTGGTTGTTTTGGAATCCTTTTATTTGGATCAAAGCTGTGTCTGTGAGATAGGAGGTGTGAACAGCGGGTTTCCTGAACCATTTGGTGGGCTTCTGAATAACCGTCCCTGTCTGGTGGATTACCATACAGACAATTTGGCACCTACTCTGATCTGATTAGGAAGAGACTGTATACTGTAGTACTTAACAAAGACATTGCATATTCTTTTTGGGGTGTAACCTTGGGTGCAGCCATTGGCTGTCTACAGACATTTAAGGTCAGAAAAACCACTGTTAGTCAGTCCTTGTCTAGTCCTTGTCATCGTCCTGTGTGTGTATGTCTGTCTGTCTGTCTGTCTGTCTGTCTGTGATGTCCTTATTGTTAAGAATAAACCTTGTTCCTGATTTTCAACCACTAGGCTGACTGAGTCTCCAAATTCAACTTAAAAGTAATACTTACTATACTTTTAAAGGTCAAAGGTAAAAAAAAACTATTGAGCCTAGCAGCTACCCCAAAGATCCTTAGTTGCTGCAGAAAAGAATGTATGATTTTTTTCTCACATCACACACAAAGAAGGCGTAATGACCTAATATGCTGTCACATTCACTGGGGCATAACTGAATTGGCCGGGTTTCCCAGATGCAGTTAAGAAGTTCTTAGCGCTAAGAACTTCTTAAGACCCTTATTAAAGGCTCCCGTAAGAAGCAACCGCGTTTCCCAAAATGCTTCTTAGCCTAAGAAGACCTGCCGTTAAGAAGGATCTCTAAGAAGTTTCTGAACCCTTCTTAACACCCTTCTTAGCGACAAAACAGTGAAACAGCACCCCCCTAAGGCAGGTAAAGCAATGTGACACTGAGCAAGGAGATATTAAAGCAGTACGGTCATTTCCCCTGATTGTGTTTTCCCCCCTCCCCTGTCGTTCATGCACCCCGACTACCCCTCGACCCAAAAAAACAACAACACATGTTTGGAATGGTTGTCCGGAGTCCCCAATTACTCTGTCTCTCACATATTGACCACAAATACTGTCCTACTTGACCATTTGGTAAAGCAACTCGAGCTGCAGTGCATGTCTGAAATCAAGTTAAATAAGGTTCAAGCACAGAACAGGTCGGCTCTCCACTCAGGGACAAGACACTACACAACTGATACACCGAAGTGAAGTTAGCTGGGAAATAATCAGTTGATGCTTTGTGTCGGAAACAAAAGGTGCTTTATTCACACACACACACAAACACGCGCGTGCGCGTGCCAAAAACACAATTAAGGGGGGCCGCCCTCCACATCCGCGTCACCTGCAACAGAATAAGTACATATACATATAATTACATATAAAAATAAAAACATAAGTAGCTAAATGGAATGATATACATTGCAGAGAAACGTACTGTGCGGCATATGACACGTACCTGAACCCTGAGGAAGGATGATGGGCACGGAGATGGAGGGTCGAGCGAACTGCGCCTCTGCCAGTTCCACCTGCCGCCGCTGCAGCTCCATCTCCTCCCTCCTCAAGGCCATCCCCTCCCTCCGAAACGCCATCTTCTCCCTCTGCAGCACAATCCGCTTCGTTTGCAACTCCAACATCTGTTGTTGGGTTGCGCTGCAGAGGGCAAGGTGGGCTTCTGTGCCCCGCAGCACCACCAGCTTCTCCTCCTCAGAGGCCATCAGCCTCTCGCTACAGGTGTAGCGGGTGAGCGTTGGCCGCCTCCCCCTCATGGTGCCGCGGATGCGGACCCCGGCACGACCTGCAGGTGTGGTTGGATATGGGGGAAATGGCGGGGGTAGGGAGAAGTCACTGACAACCCTGCTGGTGGTGGTCAAGTGCGCCACCGTCGGCCTGCTGCCTGATGGCTGCTCACCATCCTCCTCCTCCTCCTCGCCGTCCTCCCCCTCCTCTTGTGCCGGTGCAGACGGGCCAGGTCCCGGCAGCCCTGACACGTCCACCCCCCCCCCCCCCCCGCTATCCCCTCACAGGCCGTGGTCCCGACTATGGACAGGACCCTCAGCTCGTCGGGGGTGAGGTCCGGTCCTGTCGGCGCCCCACCACCCGTGGCTTGGGCGGCCCTCCTGACAGTTGCCCCCTTCCGCTTCGTTTGGCTAGCAAACTGCCATTTCTTGCGGACTCCCTGCCAGTCCCGCAAACCACACGGACCTGAGGGTGCCATGCATTTGGCAATTGCCTGCCAGCACTGGATCTTAGCGGCCACGCTCTTGGCACCCTTGGTGCCCCCAAACAGCGTGGCCCGGTGTTTCTGCACTTCATCCAGGAGGATATCCATTTCCTCCTGGGTGAAGGCAGGCAATCTTTTAGCCCTGACCTTTGTCCTTTCCGACATGCTGTCTGAACGTTTGCAACTATCCACCATCATATATAGTCTGCAGTAACAGCTGTGTGTATTTGCAGGTGATTGCCAAGTAAACGCACATGCTGTTGGCCCAGCCCTGTAATTTCACGCGGCTGGGACATAATCAGGTGAGAACCAGGTGAGTAGGTATAAGTAGGGCCCTACCTGCCACACATGCTCCGTTTCGTAAGTGAGACACGACATGGCTGCCAGACAGTTTATTATTGGCGAGAACCAAAGGCGTCGGCATAGACGGGGCCGGCTTGTGTACATGAACGCATACATTCGGCAAACCTTCAGCCCGCTGGATGTGCTACCCGATCACGCTATCCTCATGAGGTATAGGTTGCCGAGGGAGGAGATACAACGGCTTAATCAGCTGGTTGCTCCTCACATCAGGAGGGCGACCCGCTGCAACTTCGCCCTCAGCCCCGAGGTGCAGCTCCTGGCCGCGCTGCGTTATTACGCAGTGGGGAGCTTCATGGAGGTGGTGGGAGACGGCACGGCCTGAGCAAGGCGTCGGTGTCACGGAGTGTGGCAGCTGTGACACCGATCCTCATGCGACATATCCAGAGCCACATCAGCATGCCCACAACGAGGGAGGAGGTCCGTCGGGTCCACCAGGGATTCTTTGGGATGGCGGGGATCCCCCGGGTGATAGGTCTGGTCGATGGGACATTAATCCCCATCCTGAACCCATCCCTGGACGACCCCAGTTGGATCTGCCGAAAGCATTACTCGGCCATCAACGCCCAGGTGGTGGTGGACCACGATGGCGTCATCACCGACATCGTCGCTAGGTGGCCGGGTGGCACACACGACAGCTTCGTGTGGGCTAACTCGGGTGTGGGTCAGAAGGCTGAGAGGGGAGAATTCCAAGGGAGCATCTTCCTTGGTGACAGCGGCTATCCCCTCCGCAGCTACCTCGTGACCCCTGTAGCGAATGCCACATCACCGGCAGAGGAGCGCTACAACGAGGCCCACATGACCACCAGGACCCACATAGAACGGGTGTTTGGCCGGTGGAAGGGGCGCTTCCGCTGCATCCACCGGTCGGCAGGTGGGCTGCGCCTGTCACCGGCGAAGTCCTGTCAGGTGATCGCCGTCACTGCTATGCTGCACAACATCTCGGTGCGAGCCTTAGCAGTTGACCCGCCTGCCCTACAACATGAGGATGACTCATCGGACGACGAAGACCCACCACCACCTCCCCAAGGACCCCGAGCAGCACTCTATCACGCCGGTGCCCAGGCCAGACAGGAGATCATCAACCTGTTTTGAGTTCCGACTTCCACACTTGTTGTTACGTTGCAGTCACCAAGCAGTCCATCCATTGAGCACGAGACACACCCCCCCCCCCCCCTCCCAAACGCCCGCAACACCCCCACCACATCATACCGATATTCAATAAGCCCCTGCCACCATGCAGTGCCGCAAGCATCATATCATGTCACTCTCCTGACAGTGACAGAATACACTGCATGTGTTATATGCATATTTATATCATTCAAATAAGAATATACACATGGAATGGCATGTCATACTGTTTCCATTCCGTGTTTCCATTGTTATTTCCCTGTGTTTTGTGTGTATCGGTGATTATTATTATTTGTGTCAATTTGTTTTTGTGCGCGGGTGTCGTCAAATGTCTTACTTTTTTAGCCGTTGTTTTACCGGTGAGTTCAGTCTGACGCCACGTATTATACCACACATTCAGTTGGGAGCATTTTACCAAGGATTCTAGAGTAGCGCTCTGGAAACAGTGATTTTACTATGGTAACTATGCGCTCCAATCGGCCATTCTGAGATCGATTGCTCATTGCGCTTCAGTTAAGAAGGCAGATAAGATGGTTCTTAAGACGTTGGTAAGAAGGGCGTTAAGAAGGCGTTTGGGAAACACTCTTATCTTAACGCTTCCTCTTAGCCGACCTCTTCTTAAGTGCCTTCTTAACTCGTTAAGAAGGTTCTTAACTGGGAAACCCGGCCATTATTGACATGTGCAGGCTGGTCTTCAGAAAGTTTTAGAAAAAGTAAGTCTGCTTTCTCCACCATAAAATTAATGTTTGGATACTTCCAGGTAGGCTATAGCGTCACCGAGTGCTTTTTCGATGTTTAGGATGTTTATCTCCAAAATGGTATTCAGTATTCACAAAAAAGTTGTTGATGTAGCTTCTGATTTTGTTGTGTACTGTTGGATTTTGGGCTTCTGCCGCGCGTTTATGTGCAAGCTTGGCTTATCATGGGTAAAGTGTCAGAACGATGGGTTAATCTTCTAAGTCATGTATTTTGTTACATGAGTGTCTGTATGCTACGTGTGTTAGTGTGTGGTCTTGTCAGACCTAAAATCAGTCATATAGGCCTGGGACAGTTTACATGTGTATGCTATGCACTCTTGCGATTATCCCCCTTGTGTAGATGCTATCCGTCTATGATAGATAGTTATAAACAATCTGTTAATGTTGTAAAATCTTTAGTGGCTATATGTGCTTCGGAGATGGACCCACCCTCCTCTGACATCGGTGTTGGTGGCAGGTGACAGGTTAGGTAGGTAGGTTAAGATAAAATCACAAGTTGGTTTTTGGAATCATGTGGCGTTATTATCAACGTGATAAGGCAATATTGATGCATTCCCGCTTGGACAGTTGGGCTATAATAATCATCACTGTGCTTTCATTATCGGAGATTGATGAACAGAAAGTTACCAAGATCATATTTGGAATAGCCTAACCACACAATTTCAAGATATGTTAAAATGACCGTCATCATAGCCTAGTTATTTCATAGTCATAGAAAAATATCTACTTAATGTCACCCAGGAATGGAACTTCCTCAAAATCCTCAGACATCGGTGGTCGTCGCGTTATTAGCCTAATAAGCCAAAATCACAAATTGGTTCTGGAATTCTGTGCGCATGTGGCGTTAATGTGGAACGTCGGGTACCAACAGGAGGGATATCAAGTGCACTAAAACGGCATTATAGGGGAGACCGGGGTTGGTTGTCACACGGGTTGGTTGTCACACTCATCATATCTCAGCCACTGAAGGGGGCTGATCAACGTCGCTGACATAGAAATGTTCAGAATTAGTGTTAGGGGCCATCTACATTGACAGTTCAAGTGTTTGACACAAAGTTTTGAGGTGAGATCAGTATTAAAGTTTTGCATGTCAAAATGTAAATTTTCAAAACTTTAAGTTTTCTTTTCTAGTTTTGTAACTAATGGGCTGACTTTAGAAAAACTATTACAATTAAAAAAGTATAAAGACAGAGCTATATTTTCAGTATGTTTTTTCTTAGTTATGCTACAACTTGTGGCTGCTAGCATCACTGCTAGCATACAAGGATGGTTGTCACACTCGGTTTGGGGTTGTTTGTCACATGTGCCACCAATGGCTATATATTCACTCTCTGACACACACACAAAAATCTAAATAGTAACAGTAGGCCTACTTATCGTATTGTTCTAATCTATCTTTTGGTGCATAACATGTATATTTAAATAATATGTTATAAAATAGTATGTATTCAGCAAGTCTATGTTTTATTTCAATGTTTCCAATGTCGATATTCCCA
This sequence comes from Coilia nasus, assembly GCA_027475355.1. Taxonomy (NCBI): domain Eukaryota; kingdom Metazoa; phylum Chordata; class Actinopteri; order Clupeiformes; family Engraulidae; genus Coilia; species Coilia nasus. The sequence continues at coordinate 1,912,576 of CM050215.1, read as the reverse complement.
GTGCCTGCGTGTTATACTTACATTCTGAATAAATTTCACTTCACTTTTTTGCATAATTTTCAAAAATATTTCTATGTTATCATTTCCTCTCCCCCCATTGAAATAACACTGTGACAACCAACCTCGTAGTGTATGACAACCAACCCTGCGATGGGGTTGGTTGTCACAAGCTGTCAGTGTCTATTTGGCAGCCCATATCTTTTGAACACAATGAATTTAAGGTGATTTACAACCCTCCAATCCTACCTGACACTTTAAGCTTACATTATACATTATACACAAGGGAATCTATTCTTAACACCGTTTTTGAGGGATTCAAATGAAAGCAAAAAATGTGACAACCAACCCCTGTCTCCCCTATAGCCTACATAGGAAGAAATCCATGACTCCAATATGCAGCACCCCTGACCTAAAATGTGTTCCGCACCCGAAGAAACGCTCTGAATGTTGTTTATCAATAAATGTGCTTATAAGCACCTGCGCTGTCTAACTGTTAGCTACGATACAACATGCGTGTTGCGAGTGAGTGAGTGACTTTCATATACTATATTGAACTTGTGGCTGAAAAGCATTTTCACACCCACCACAGTGGCAGGTAAAATGACAAAATTCACCCTCCAACGCTCATATTTACCTGCATTTGGCGGGTGGCGGGTGGTTAATTTCCATCCCTGACACACACAAACCTATACACACCTATACAGACACACACACACAAATACCTTTACAGAAACACACACACAGACACACACACATACCTATACACACACGCTTATACAGACACACACACACACACACACATACACATACACACACACACCTATGCAGACACACACACATATACAGACACACACACACAAACACCTTTACAGAAACACACACTAACACACACACACACACACACACACACACACACACACACACACACATACCTTCACAGAAACACACACTAACACACACACACACACACAAACACACCTACACAATATGTTTCTCTTTGTCTACATCTCCACAAGTGTGTCAAACCTGCATGTAAAAGCATGCATCATGCTGTGGCTGTTGTAACATCAGCAACAATCCATGAGACTGTTCTGAGAGGCTCAACAATACACAGTAAGAGCCTGAGGAAAGATCTGATTGCAAACATGTCTGGATTACACTAACACGCTCACCAAACAAAGGCGCTCGGCACAGCACAGCTGCAGTTGTCACTGGCATTAAAGGCAGCGGTGGCACTTTGTGTCCCATGCTAATGACACCCCTGCAGTCCCCCTCTCTGCTGGCCTGCTGCTTCTCTGGTGCTGCTTGTGGTGGGGAAAACAGTGTTGTTCACTCAGGCCTGTGGCATGTGTTGTGCTGAGGACATGAATACCAAAGGGTAAGGAGAAACAGCTGGCTGAACAGTTAGCAGGACAGCAGCGTAGGAACTCAATAGTGCCTCGGAGCCCAGCTCTAAGCTTGGGGGATGCTACCAGAATATTCAGAGGCATGCTTGTCTGTCTAAATGTCTGAGGAAATTTTAGTAGTTTAAAGGAGTGATTTTATGTGCCAGTCGAGCTGTCTGTTTATCCAGTGATAAGTAATGGTCCCCTTCCAGAAATTCTATTAAGTCTTTATTTCAGACATGCAAGGTGGACCATAGCATGTAAAAGATAAAATATTGACATTGTGGTCAGTTGCTGCTGGTTGGTCTCTTTCCCACAGAGATTCCCACAGTTGGGTTGGATCTCAGCCATGCTGTGGACGCATCATGACCAGATTGGGGCCGGATCATGGCCAGATTGGGGCGGGAAACCAGTTGAGCTGCAGTCTGAATCACTAATGCCTTGATAATCAGCTGTAGTGTAGGCCCCCATTGTTTTTGCCCTCTACTCATCTCCTCTTCGGATTCTCTGCACTTTGCTTCTGAGACATGCAGCAGAATAAGTCTGAGAAAGATAGAGAGGGACAGAGGGAAAAAGAATGTTTGTCTGTGTGTGTGTGTGTGTATGTATGTGTGTGTGAGAGAGAGAGAGAGAGAGAGAGAAAGAGAGAGAGAGAGAGAGACAAATTGATAGATTCAGCAACTGAATGAGAAATAATAAGAAAGTGATGGGCAGAGGAAAATATAGAGAACAAGGAAGAAAAATGCAGAGAGAATGAAAAAATGTTGTTTCCTTCTTTTTTCTTTGGTTTGGCTTCTCTGTGCGGTGCCCTTGTGTCAATGTCATTTGCAGATGGCCCACACAAATGAAATTGAACTTTGCAGAATCGAACTGAATTGAATTGGATTGAATCAAAGCTGCCTGTCCCCGCAAAGGCAGATGGAAAAAAAGAAAAGAAAGGAAAGGTTGGACAAAAAGCTTTTCAAAACAAGTTTCTTTGAATTAATGTCATCCTACCTATAACTCCTAAGCAGTAATTCTCAGTACAGAAAATATTTTCAGAATCTAAGTCCAACAACAAACAGTGTTGGACTTCCTGAACAGAACATAGGTGCACAGGTACCACACATCTCTGTTTTAACCAAGCTGACAGCTTATGTGAGCTGGTAAAAAGATGACTCCTTTGGGCATCTGCATGACATAGGACAAACAGGTAAAACACACCTCTTTCTGACATATTCAGAACACAGATGCACTGATAGGTGAGTGAGGCTTTATCATATGCAAACACATAGAATCATATTAAATCTAAATGATGAATTTAGACATTTTCCCATGTGAATGCATTCATAACTGTACAGAATAGAGAAAACTAAAAATGCTAAACTCAATTGCTGAAATTATGTTTGCACAAGTTGTTCTTGGAAAGTTCAGTCAAGTGTGTTTCTTCTTTCTTTCATGAGGGCTAAGGACATACTGCAGTGATAAAAATGTGTCCCCTATCTGTCACGTGGATAAGAATTGATTTAATCCAAGCTTACTCACCTGGCACAAGCTTACCAGTCGGGCTTGTATTGAGCCTTGACTCAATATTGACAGTGTGTGCTCCACCTGTGAGTGTGAAATGTCCCTGTTGAACAGCATCACACAAGCCTACTGGGGTTGTACGCATGTAAACATGTAGTTGTCAATCTGAGGAAGCACTGTGCAGTTTAAAAGAGATTGACTGGAACAAAGATTAGACCGTGGGGGACTCTCACATGGCCTTAGGACAAAACAGGTCAGCGGTAGATTTGTTTTCCTTACTCAAATCTTTTTAGAGTAATACAATGGGGACCTGACAATGGCCAGTTGGCCACCCCATGTTTTAGGGATGTGTGCCACTGGATGGGTGGTGTGAGAGAAGGAGGCAGCCAACCAGGAGAGCTTAACAGGAGTCAACAGCTTCAGTGTCAATCAGTACTCAATGCATACCTGTGCCCACAACTGTGCCCTAGGCAATCCCTGCCTGCAAGGCCCTGAATGGACCTTTTTTATATTATTATTATATTATTGACCTAAATCCTTGCCTCACAGTAAGCAGGGTTTAACTACGCATTCCACAACTTACTGTACTCCGATTTTCAGTTGTCTTCCAAACATTCTGATTCCTTAGCAGACACTACTGGTTCATCCTCTGCTGGCCTCTGTTCTTCTGTTACCAGTCACCAGCCATTCAGCAGGCTGGCCAATTAACTTATTAGTGAGGTGCAGGTGAACTGATGAGTGAGAAATTGAAACATTATGTCACGGTTTTACTCTGTTGGGTGGTGGTTTTGTGTTTTCCCCGGGTTGGTTGTATTTGCCGCTGCACATTCATTGCCTAGTAATTGGTTTCACTCAGTCACTTACCACTTCACTCTCTGTCTCCGCTCTGATTACCTGCACCTGCTCCGCCACGCCCTTCCCCAGCTGCCTCTCGTTTCCTGGTTACTCTCTCTCGCTATTTAGTCTCTCACTTTTCACTCGCTCACTGTCAGTCCGTCTGCGAACCCACGGTGTATTCCTCGGCAAGCTTTTTTGACTCCTGACTTCTCTGCGTCTGTTTGGCTGTGTATTCCCGGTGTTGCTCGTCTTCCGTCTGTTCCTGTGTTCTCCCCTGTCTGTCTGTCAGAATCTCCAGTCCTCCGGTACCGACTCCTGCCTGCCTGACTCCGCCTGACTCTCCAGCCCTTGGCTTTGACCCCGGTCTGTCCCTGGCTCCCCCTGGCTCTTCAGCTCCCTGGTAACGACCTCTGCCCGTCCTCGACTTTGCTCTGCTCTACTGCCCTGGTGAACGACTCCTGCCCGTCCTCGACTCTGCTCTGCTCAACTGCCCTGGTGAACGACTCCTGCCCGTCCTCGACTCTGCTCTGCTCAACTGCCCTGGTGAACGACCCCTGCCCGTCCTCGACTCCGTTCTGCTCGACTGCCCTGGTAACGACCCCGGCCCGGCTGACTCACCTGCTCCTGGTTTCGCCCCTGGTCCGTCCCGGGTTTTCCCTGATTCTCCAGCCCGCCGGCTGTCTACTCCTGCCCGCCTGCCTGGGTGTCTCGGCGAGTCATTCGCCTTTGACTTTTCCGCCCTTCCGGGCTGTTGACTTTCTCCCCTGTTTTCCCCGACCTTTTAATAAAAACTGTTTTTGTGAACGTGACGCTCTTGGGTCTGTGCCTTTCTGTTCTGGCTCTGACACATTAGGGAAACTCAAAACCAAAATCAAACAGTTAAGCACAGGTTCCTTACTGCCAACAGACAATTTAAACATGACAACACAAAAAACAAAATGCAACAACAAAACAGGGCAGGGAAAAAAAAAATATCTAGAAAATGTCAAGTGGTGAAAAGGAAGGTCTCCTTTTCACCGGCCCTCCATACAGCCTCAGACAGACTTTGCTTGTTCAGTGTCACCTTAATTATAGCAAAGTTTCTACCGTCGACACTTCTGAATACATTACATGTCATCTCATGTTATTCAGCTGGTGCTCTTATTCAGAGCAACTTACTTAGGCAGAGGGATAGTCCCACTGGAACAATATGGGGTTGGGTGCCTTAGTCAAGGGCAGCTAAGCTGTAGGTATGGCATACAGTAGAAGGGGCACTGATTATTCACTCTCCCACCCACATTTTTCCTACTGGTGCAGGAATTAAACCTGTAACTGTCCAATCCCAAGACCAACTCCACAACCATTAAGCCACAGAGCGACACAGTAGCAGAGTAAACTTGCCGCATGCTTCCTGAGAAGAAAAGAGAGCGGAAGTGCAGTTTCCTTCTTCTCTAGCAATGTGTGTAGTGTCCATTAAAAGGTGAGACTCTGACTTTTCATTGTTTTCCAAGTATTATAGAGTGTTGTGCTACCTATTTATACAGAGTATCACAAGCTAGAAATCTCAGGTCAGAATAAAGGCTCACAAAAACATGTAACATTTAAATTGCTAACAGCAAAATAACCTGAACCCCACATCACCTAACTTTCATACCTCTGTTTGCTCTACTATGACAGGGAATATATGCCTCACTGGAGAAGGCCATGGGTTCCTGGCTCTAAAGGGGTTTATTTTGGGATACTGACTAACTCGCTGTACATTATCCAGCTTATTATGCGAATATCTACATACAATGATTTAAACAATATAGTGCTTAACAGATTTTGAATCTTCTGCTAAACTCAGTTAAATCTGATGGTGCAAAATACAGTTTCATCACAATATCATCTGTTTTTCTGTTAGCAACTTAACCAACAGTCTGTTATACATAGCAACGGTCTATTATTCAGAAATATCAGACCTCTAAACATTGAGACAGGTTATTCAGTTCAATGAAACATTTATTCAACATGCCACATAACAAAGAGCTAAAATGGCTGGATCACTTTAAGTAATACCCTAATTTTTGACAACAAAAAAAGGAAGTTGAAGGGCTCTGGGCTACAACTCCAGCAACCTCAGCTGCTATGGGAACAGACAAATGCTGGGGGAGGCAGGTGGAAAAACTTTGGACCTTTTTTTGCAAATACAGGGAGATGAAGCCAGAGGTGTCTAATAGGGCCATGCAGAGGTAAAGGTCTGCATTTGAAAAGTGCATTCTTTCCTCTCCAGGGATCCATTTGTGGCATGGATGGTGTTTTGGAAAATTTGTCTTTGAAATAATTGAGTCTTGCATCTTCCAAGCTACAGAGTTTGTAAGTTCAAAAGGCAGCATCTATGATGGTATGGGGGTGCAGTGGTGCCTTGGTTACAGTATATTCATCTTGTCAGTTAACATAAATAACTGTATAATAATAATAAGTGTCCTCTGTTGTTTTTTCTTTACATAGTCTTCCTCAACTTTTCCTGCCTTTTATTGACTGTCCCAACTTTTTTGAGACATGTTGCTTGCCTAAAATTTGAAATGACCACAAATATCCCATACAACAACAAGAAATCCAGTTTAAATAACTGATATGTTGTCTTTGGACTATTCTCAAACACATATACAGTATTGCTTGTATGACTTCAAAATTATAGCATTTTTTTTTATTTACATTTAACACAACGTCCCAGCTTTATTGGAATTGGAGTTGTACATGCATGTGTGTTTCTTTTTTTTCTATATGTGTACTAGTTTCCTTTTAATGTGTTTATTTGTGCATGTTTATTTTTGTGTGTCTTTGTGTGTGTGTTAGCACCCACTTATCACCATACCACAGAAGGAGAGGGAGAGAGAAAGAGCAAGAGAGAGAAAGAAAGGAATAAAGACTGAGAGAGAGGTAGAGAGTGTGTGCACTAGTTTGTCTGTGTGTGTGTGTGTGTGTGTGTGTGTGTGTGTGTGTGTGTGTGTGTGTGTGTGTGTGTGTGTGTGTGTGTGTGTGTGTGTGTGTGTGTGTGTGTGTGTGTGTGTTTGAATCTAAGCATCCCTGACCCACTCATCTCTCTGGTTCATTTGGATGACACACTGCTGTGGAGACTGCATTAGCTGGCGTAGATCGATGGAGGGCCGCTCAGTTCAGGGCTCGCAGCAAACAGGAAATATTGTATTACAGCATGCAAGATGGAGAAAAAGATACACGCTTTGTGGTTGCCCTCGACACTGCATTATCCCCTGACAGATTACGTCCACACTCCTTTCGCTTCACAGATACACACACTGCTGCCGCTGCTGTCTGTGCCAACTGTCGGAAATGACGGGACTTGTTAACAAAAGAGTCGTATTTACTATCACAATCATTTTCATTATGGGAATTGATACTGTCCCTGACTAAATATTGACATTCCAAAAAATTATGTTGGGGGACAGCTCTTTAAACCTGGTGCCTATCTTGCTTGTTAGTGGAGAGCCAATGTATGTTTTATGCAGCTGACCTCATAGTTTGACATAGCGTAGCGGTGGGGGAAGGACTGGGTATGGTTAAAAACAAAATATGTGAGAGATCAGAAAAATGCATGTATCATGTGTTTGAAGTTCAATTATAATGTTGTTGTTTTTGTTTGGTAATAAATTTAATGAATCCATACCTATCCGTGACGTTAGACTGGTAATGAATTTAATAAATGCATAACTTTTCAAGGTGTTTGGCTGGTAATATAACTTACAAAAGCCTACATTTCATGTATACATCTGCAGTGAGCCAAGGACTGGAGCCCTATAGAACCCCTATAGGAGGCAAGTAGGTTTGACAAATGAGGATCTTATTGGATTTGAGAATAGAGCAGATAATGTTTCACAGCCTATTGTGCCCACACAGTACTATTCATGCATATCCATATTGTGTTTCTAAGCAGGAAACAAAAAGGAAGAAGAAGAAGAAGAAGAACCTCAGTCATCAATAAAAAAGTATTGCTGCAGCTCTTAGATATAACATGATGAGTGGATGACAGTATATAATGGCCCCTCACAACACTACAGAATGGTGCCCTTTACTGTAAATGCCTTTCTTCTGTTGTCAACACAGTTCTAAACCCAGTTTTTCCAGCTTTCATTGGTAATAAAAGTGGAGAATTGCATAAAAGCCACTTTTGACGTAGCCTGCTGCCACGACCACGCAGACCCAAGATGGCTTCTCATTTTAGCACTCAGACATTAGATAAATTATAACTCACTCACATCACAGACTCAGTACTCCTCCAGTGGGAATAAATGACAGACAGCTTGACATTATTTATCCAAAAATAGCCTAATTGGCACTGTGGTATACAAAAGCTAACGATTAGCTCCCTGCCAGGGTAGCTTGGAGCAATTCGAGAATTTTGACACGGTGCTGCTGCGTCGACTAGCATGCGTCTGATTGGTTGGTTGACCTTTTCCAGGCACTTCCCCTGAGCGATTAGAGGCGATAGAGGGGAGATGGGAGACATGAGGGCTCACTGATTTGGCTCCTCTATCCATTTCCTGTTTCCTCTCATCATATGAACGACAGCGATGCTTCTGGAAGGCCCCACCTACCTACCTGCCAGGCCCTGGCAATAAATGCAATTAGGGATTGATGGAGTTACTCAGCAATTACTGTTACATTCCAGCGGAGGTGCCGGAAATTATTATGCACCAGACAAGTGTGTGGCAGTGATGAAAGGAAAGAAAATATGAAATATGGCTTTTTAATTGAATCAGAAAGAAGAAGAAAAAAAATGAAACTACGCAGCAATCCATCACGAGGCAATATCAGAGCAAGCAAAGAAGGAAGATAACTTTAGTCAATTCAATCAGTTTTGGCCGTGGCACCTGGCTCGGTTAAGGTGAGGTATTACAAGGAGACACGCCACACAATAAAGTCTTTTTATAGAGCCCGTGCGCCGTCGAGTAAATCATTGCATGGCCCCTTGGTCACTACTAAGGCAAGACAACCAGAGCAATATCTGCGAGGCACATTCTTCAAGGTTGCTGCCGGTTGTGGCACCCATAGCGCTTATTTATGAGGTCATTTGCCAGGGACTGATGTAGCAATGACCATAATACCTGCCTTGTTTAAAAGAATAGCTAAACAATGAGAGCAAATCATACTTGTCTGTGAGGTTCCTACAGACAGATGTGGCTGCAGGCTTCTGTCCTCAGGTTATTACAAACTGCTCTTTACTCTTATCCCTCTTCAACACTTATCACAAAGGCTGGTTTTGATAACTCAACTCGGTACTCAGAGTACAAAATTATGCTAGCTTCACTGTGTGTTTGCACGTCACAAATGGAACAGCTAAACAGCTAAAAGAATCCAATTTGAGTAACACTACACCAGCTAAGCCCAGAGGCAAGACACAGACATAGCCTTGTCATGACAGATGCCATGTCTTTTTATTAGTCAAGTGTTTGTGCCGCAATGGCATAACAATGGTCACGACACCAGACACCAACCGTCATGACGATCGGTGAAAGGATATGACATGGTGCATCTCAGCAAGTTCAGGTACACAGTGTGATTGTATAACAGAATAAAACACATCTGAAAGACAATTTGTCAGATTTTCTGTGACATGTCACGTGCAATTAGTGGCATTAGATCAGCCATCCCAGCGCATCATGCCCTGATGACACGGCTCGCCTCAGATAACTGAGCTCTGCCTCAGACATGTTGTTAAACTCTCTCGCATCAAGGCTTTTCACCTCTTTTACCGCACTGTAAGCATCTGACTTTTTCATGTAAGATGTAAATTTACCCACAGACTTCACAGGATCTCTAATTCAACATCACTCACAATGCTGGAAGTAATATATCTTTGGCATCCGAACAGGAAGGCATCATCAGCACGCCTGGCTGGCTGCTTGTCCACGGTGGATGTGTTGGCATGGCAGCGGCAGCCAAAGAGCCTGGAGGAGATGCGGCTGAAATAAAATATTTGACATTACTATCTTGGCACATTACAGGCTGTCAGGGAGGGATCAGCATATTTCAGGAGTGACAGTGCTACTCTGTCTGCGCTATCCTGTGTCATGCTGCGCAATGCTGTGCTGTGCTGTGCTGGGCGTAGTCAAGATGGCCCGTGTGTGCTGAGTGGGCAGGTGACAGTGTTATGGGCTCGTTGTCTGTGTGTGGTTGGTGGGAGTTGTCTTTAATTCAGCTCGTTAATGATTGGAGTTTGAATCTGCTGGTCTGTGGGAAGGTTGTCTATAAATACTATGACAGTGGATGGTTGAGATCTGAAGGGCTCCCCATATTCCTTGCTAACAAGCCAAGGGGAAATTAACAATGGAAAAGCCTTATATTTCAGAGAGCATATCTTTGTGTGCATATGTGCGTGTCTAAAAAAGGGAATTATGAAAGCACTGTAGAGTAGAAAACGTGTGCATAAAAAAAGCAGTGTGAGTGTGTGTGTGTTGGGGGGGGGGGGGGGGGGGGGTGAATGTGAGTGTGTGTGTGTGTGTAAATAAGTTTTTTTTTTTAGCAACACCAGTAAGGAACAGAAAATAATAATAAAATAAGTGCTGGAGGGCCAAAAAAAACAATCTAATACCACCCCCCCTTCCACACACAAACACACACACACACACATCAAACTCACCAATACCTTCCTTAGGGCAGACTATGTGGACCCCAAAAACCTTACACCACACTCCACCTTCCAACTTCTACCCTCTTGAAGACAGTTTAGGTCTATTTGTGCAGAGACAACATGTTTCACAGACAGCTTCTTCCCTTAAGCCACCAGACTCCTAAACACTGCTAAACTGATCTGAATGATCTACTGTACTTGTTATTAATTAATTAATTAATTAATTAATTTATTTATTTATTTATCATTTGATTGACCTACCTTAACAACAATTACCATCAACATTATTGTGTAGCAATAAAGCAGTATCTATCTATCTATTTATCTTAGGGCAAACTATTCGCACCCCAAACACCTTATACCCCCCTCCACCCCCCTCTTAGGGCAACACCCAAAACAGAGCTAGAACAGAGAAATAGAAACCATTAGAGCAAGATGAGTTGCACATACAGTATACCTCCTCGGCTAGTAGGCCTTGCAATAACTCAAGGCTGTAAAACAAATGCGTGGAAAGGATTTGCAGAGCTTTAGCTCTGCTGACTTGTAAAGGCACCCTGTCCCGTGTATCTCAGCCACTTGGCAAAGGCTTTCACTTTACAGCCAATTTGGCTGCAGGCACTGGCCGCACTGCTAAATAAGCAATACTGATGATAACACTCCTTCCATTAGATTATCAATAATGAAAGTGTGGGCAAAATCTGTCATGAACAAGAGTAACTGCAAGGAAACAGAATGGTTCATATGCCGAGGTAGTTTGGGGACACTTCACAGACTGTATGCTGGCATAATTAGATAAAGCAGCAATCTGTGATTGATGGATCGCCTTTAAAAGCTTAAGTGTGGAAAAGAAGACTGCGCATAAGGTGGAAAGCGGTGGTGTCCAAACCAAATTTCCTCATTTGTATTCAATTGAGAGCTGTGATCAAGTTCGGCTAACAATAAAAAAACAGTCCTGAAACAGGAAAAGAGTAAACCACTCAACCCGCCCCCCAACCCTTTCAAGCACACTCACCTTATAGTGAGATAAGCACAGCTAAAAAATTTCAAACAAAATCCCACTGGCCCAGGAGGCATAAGATGATGAAATTAACACCTGTAGCCTTGGCAGTCTGTTAGGGTTTGCTGAGGCTGTGTAATACCACAAACATAAATCGGCTACATTAATTCCGCATTTTGTTCAACTTTAAGTCATTATAGGATTTTTTACACCACATGTTTCCACTTTTCTATGCATTATTGTGCCTAAAACCAATCAAGGCCATGAGTGGTTGTGATAACGTTGCCTCACATTAGCCACACACAATGCTGATTAATCCATGACGTGTTTAACATTCATAGCTCCTGTGGCAACTTACTGTAAAGTATTTAGCAACCAGGTTTACTCTCTTACAGTACGTGTATTTACCATGCTTGTGTTCTTAAGGGAGTAGCCTTAGGAGGGATCCTCACCTCTGCCTGCTGCATTTGCATGTGTGTTTGCATGCCAGATTCCCTGACCCTAATGTGCTGTGACCAGGTGGTAGAAGGGTTTGCCTTTTTAATATCGGTGCGTGCGGCGGTCTAGGCTGGCCTGACATCACCAATTACAGTGGGGACAGGAGGGAACCAGTGATTGCAGGGTGGACAAATACCACCTACACGGCTCCCTCAGGAAACAGCCTCGGCAAAACAGAGGCAGCGACGGTAGCAGACTGAGAACTGAAAAAAGGGTGTGTGCTTGTGGAAGTGTGTGCGCCTCTCTTTCTCGCCATCTGTCTGTGTGTGTGTGGTCATAAACAGGAGTAACTTTGAGAATCCTCACAGATGTGTGTGTGTGTGTGTGTGTGTGTGTATGAGTGTGTTTGTGAAATAAAAAGAGAGAGGTGGGGAGGGTTTGGTGTTAGATGCCATCTCAAACTCTGAACTCTCCACAGAGTTTTTAATTACAACAAGACACAAAGGAAATGGCAAATGTATAAATGTAATATTTATAGTAGAATAAAATAAATACATGTTAACTAAATATATTTAACACATAAAGTGAACATGGCCAGTGGCTAAACAATTGAAAATGTAAGAAGCATTTGTGTATTTGTAGTCAACCGTACTATTGTTGGCTAAGTCGCAGGGCCTATGACTATTCCATGACACCTCATTACTATTTTTTTTTACGTTCAGTGTATTGGTGAGCCAACCACACCGAAAAGAACACATTGATTCTATATTTGTCTTTCAATAAATAAAGAAACAAATAATGAAACAGATGGAGATAAACAGATGGTAAATTACAGACAAACATCTTACTTACAGGAACAATAGTTGGTGAGTCCACAAAAACATGCCATAATGAAAAAGTGATTGTGTTCTACCGCAAAACAAAAATAAATCTATTACTGTTTAAATGTAACAGCTAATGAAATCGGAACACAGAGTTTGGTGCATAGAATGGAACCACACTGGAGACTTTTACAAACACACACTTACTGAGAGGACAGACAAGCTAAAAATAACATTTATTACAATAAAAACAGAACTGCTAGCAAAGCTCAGGGCTAACTAATAAATAGTGCTGGAATTGGTGAAATTAGCCTGGGTGTGCCCATACTGCCTGTGATGCTGCATTTGCATTTCGCGAGCAAGTCAGTCTGGCCAAGCTGCCTATCTAAACCATTTTCGCTCGGCCCTCGGATAGGGGGCTAATGAAAATCGAGCATTTCAAAAGGCAATGACGTGGTAGTTTAGCGACCGGAAATCTATCTCAGTCACTCACACACACACATATCTCTGCCATGTGTTAAAGAAGTTTTTTTTTGCAATCTCCACACCATACCAAAATTCAAAGTGTCCTGGTACTATTAGAACAAAAAACTAACTAAAACTAACTTAAAAAATAGTTAAGTGGCTCATCTTACCTTGTGTACAGGGTAAGATGAGCCTTGAGAGTATGTGAGGTAAATTGAGCCAAAACAAAAATCTCGTTTTATTCACTCATAATTCCATTTAATGTTCATATCAGGAAATATGCCTTTAACAATTAATGCAACCCATTCAGACTATAAACTTAAACTTAAAAGCAGAACAATGTAAAAAAATTAAATGTTATTTTTTCATTAGGCCATTATTCTATTCTGTGGTGGTATTTAACTTGGCCGATGCTATTGTTAACACACAACAGATTCAAAACATGCATATAAATAAACTAAACTAAACCTAAATAACCGATGATTTTTAAACCATGCTTGAACAAGTAGGGTAGATTGACCAGATTTCTTGAATACAAAACCAGGACACTGTGGTGACACACAACTCAAAGTTGAAACTGTACTGACGTCCGGTCAACCTAAAGTAGGAGGACCAGCAGCTCAAATTATCCCACATCTTATGGCTCATCTTATCCCATAGCCACCATTTTGAAAAAAAAAAAAGTGCTTCTCACAACAAGGTAGGCTAAGATTTGGGATTTTGATTAACCCTCATATAATATCTTATAAGGGCATCAACTCAGATATAATGTGTCTGAATATTATTCTGTTCCTGTTTTCTCTAAATCATGTTAATTCTAGACAAACCTAGAGAGCAAAAACACATTTTTACTTTTTTTTTTTTTTTTTTTTTACCAAAAATTTGACATGTGCTGCCCTTCTCCACAGATGTTAGGACATGGTTTCCTCTTTAGAATGCTGTCACATGATTATATTTGTTTACCATTTTCTAGAAACGGGGTATGGCTCATCTTACCCCTAGGCTCGTCTTACAGCTCTATCCCCTACATCTAGAGTTTAAATTGGGCTTGAGCCTGCCGAAGCTCAGCTCTGCCTCCTTACTTCAGCAATACAGCCAGCCAGAGCTGAGCTCCCTCTGCTATATAATATTTATAGTAATACAACTGTGAGATATTGACCACTGTTAGTAAAGAAGGGCTCCCCCTCCAATTTAACCACTGTGTATATCTGTAGTACATATACACACCAGAAACGTATTTGCTGAGAAGCCTAACTGACCAGCTTACTGAGTCCTCTGCCATCCACAGATCTTATCTTCATATTCTTGTTTCAGCGAGTAGGTCAATGAGATAAACCAAGAGGCAGTTAATCTAAGGTGTACGGACAGGTGTCAGGGAAGACTGATTGTACAGGTGAGTAAAAACACAATTTGCTGTTTCGCTTTTACTCTCCACACATGTGGACCAGCAGATAGGTACCTGAGCTAGGCCGAAGGGTGATTAATCAGAGGTGCTGTGAAAGGTCTGTGAGTGTATGTGTGTGGGCATGTGTGTGGGCGTGGGTACATGTGTGTGTGTGTGTGTACATGTTTTATCATCTGTGTGTGTACATGAGTGTGTTTGTGTCAGTGTTCAGCTATTAAAAGCCATAGGTGAGACACTGCTGGTCAGCTTCACATGAGTCCCAGCTCCATATGTTTGTGCATCTGTGTCCTGTCACACACACAGGCAGTGCAGGCAGCATTAAGGTACAGGTAGAAAGCCCTCACCCTATACCACATGCATGGAACACACTTACCTGAAAGCACTACTGCACCCATTCATTTAGTACTCTTATTTATTCAAAATTTCCCCTGAAATGGGTGTATATGTGTGTGTGTGTGTGTGTGTTTGAATTGTTAAAAAATTACATTGCAAAAGTGGGGTTTGGGGTTTTGTCACTTTCCTGAATGGATTTGGTAAGGAAAATGTGGAAATGAATTTGGAAAGGAAAAAACGAAAACAAAAAAAAAGAAAAGAGAGGATAATAATTGTAACTAGACTGCATTCCCGCAGGAAATGCAAAATCTGTGCTTGCATGTGCCAAGGTTCGCAATCATCGGAGCATATGTGCAGAAATTGATGAGTTCTTTAAAGTTGGACTTCCTAATATTGACAACTTGACAAGTCATTAGCACTGTTAGCATTCTAAGCATACCTCCTAACAAACATTAACTAAGTCAGTACAGCAGAAGTTTTAACATAATTTATATCTTTAGCAAAATTAGCAATGTTAGCATAAGTGCTTAATGCCTTTAGCTGAGTTAGGTACATAACACTAATAACACAGTAAATTGCTTAACATTTTAGCATACTTTGCATAAATGAAACCAAACATTAGCTAAGTTAGCTATGTAACACTGTTTTCATATTTAATTACTTAACATTTTAGCACAGTTGACATAATTATCATAATTAGCATAACTACTAACAAACATTAACTAAGGTAGCTAAGTAGCCCTGTAACTCCATTACTTATTCAGCATTTTAACAGTGTTAGCATAACTGCTAACAGACATTAACTAAGTTAGCTGAGTAGCACTGTTATCACAGTTACCTAGTTAACATAATTAACATTACTGTATTAGCATAACTTAGCAAACATAAGCTAAGTAAGCTAATTAGCACTGTTAGCAAAGTTACTTAATTAGCTAACTTGGCATGACCCGAGGATTTCAGTGATACCAAGTGTTTGAACATTTGATGTATGGTTCAAAACTTACATGCATAAATGTACCTCTAAGTTTGAGCAGATTGTGGAGCTAGAGAGGTTAAAGTGCCAACATGAAACTTTGTGAAAAGAATCATGGGACATGAAGCAATGTGGCAATTTTTTTTTTTTTTTTTACCAAATGGATCTATGGACTGCTTTAGCCTTCCATAGCAGAACATCATGCAGGCCATGGCAGGCCATGACATCACTTGAGAATTCAAATTCAAAATAAAAAATGACAGTTGGTGTACGTGTAATGGCCGGCACACACTATACAATTTCAGCCCAATTTTGCCCTGAATTTGTCCTGACAGGTTTTCGGCATCATATCCGATTTTGAATGGTTGGGCACGACATCTGACACGGAGTGAATCTTACAATGTGACATGCTTTACGACTTCCGTTTTGTCATCTCCGACAAAAAGACTGGCATGTCAGAATTTTGTCAGGAGTTGCATGACGTTTCCATGTTCTATCATAAAAAAACTCCCAGGGAACTCCTTACCAGCAGGCGTTTGAGTTAAGGTTCAAATGGATAGCTGGGATTTGACAGCCAGGACAACCGACCATGACCACAGCAAAGAGTCCTGGGGAGATCTAAAGGCGGATACATGAAGCAGAGACAACATTTGTGGAAATGTGTTTTATACGACGTACAGAGGACGCAGAGGACTAAAACGCTAAGTGCTTCGGTAGCAGCCATTTTCATGAACTTTGTAGCACTGCAGAATCCTTGGTTGCTATGAGAACTTTTTTGACTTGATGACACATTCAGTCTTGTAACAACACACAGTCTTGTAATGCGGCCAGTGTCCCGACCAAGATGTGTAGAGGTCGTGTGGTTCTAAGATCTTATAATGTGACATGGTCAATCGTAAATGACAATCGAACACAACAAAAAAATCATATAGTGTGACCCGGCCATAGCTGCCACAG
The DNA here is from genome assembly GCA_027475355.1 of Coilia nasus. Lineage (NCBI taxonomy): Eukaryota > Metazoa > Chordata > Actinopteri > Clupeiformes > Engraulidae > Coilia > Coilia nasus. Next base: position 1,895,849 of record CM050215.1, on the reverse strand, counting down.
TATCATCTGTCTCCCTCTGTGTCCCTCTGTCTCTCTCGTTCACATGCGCGCCCATTATTTTTCAATCTCTCTCCCAGGGCCCGTTTACATGGGAACGCTTACAGGTAAAAACGTCAAACTATTTTTTGGAAGTGCCTTTCGTTTAGACGGTGACTGCGTTTTTGGGGTTAAAAAACGCAAAAAACTGAAACCACCCTCTAGAGTGGAAAACTTGAATACACTCCACCGTAGCGTTTCTGTCTACACTGCCCAAGACACAAAACTCTGGTCAGATCTGCTCATGTTGCGTACGTGTTTACGTCAATACATGTGGCAGTACAGGGAAACAAACATGACGAATCCATGCATTCGTCCTTCAAGCTGCTCTGGCAGCTCTAATAAACGTACAAGAGGCATTTCAGCAAATGTACAGAATTTGTATACATACTATTACTAAACAAAGAAGGATCTGCAACCACCTCTGTCAAATTCTGGATGCACCAGTTTGTCGCAGTCAAGCCAGACTGCTATGGACGAAACCTGCGAGATCCAGTTGATGGTGGGACAACTTTGTGGAAGGAGTAGCTAATGAAAATGTGTGGCGTGAAAAGTGCCTTTGTCGGTGCAGAGCGTTTCGTTGGCATTGTGGGTTTTATCGGGGAGAAAACTCGCAAATACTTCACACGGCTAGCGATCAAAGATTTATTTAAATTTTACAAGCTGAATGCATTCTGAAAAGCTGAACGCATTCTGTACTGTACAGGAGACACAGCACTGAGGAGATTAATTGACAATGTTCTACAGTCCCTTAGCCAATCAGGGCACAAAACACAATGCGCTGGGGAAAAAAAAGCATGCAAAATTGCACACAAAAAAAACATCTGCGAAATTGCAAGGCCGCCAAAGATGAACCGCGTTATAGCGAGGGACCACTGTAATGGACAAATGACACGGGGTAGTGTAATCCTGTGCTCAATAATTTGTGTCAGGCTGAACATATTAGAGTTGAATTAGAGTCTCAAAAGTCCTGTGACTTGTAGCCTAGACCAGGGGTTCCCAACCTTTTCTGACCTATGGCCCACCTCCGACCCAATAAACAGGTCAAATAATGTGTTCTCAAAGACCATTTTTTTATTTTGATGAGAAATATGACCTATTTAAGACTGAACTAAAAACAGACGGAGCATACAGGACAGCTCCACAGCACAAGGAGCACTTCATAGAATAGTTTAATGTTTTATGTAAAGTTTAATGTAAAGCAGTGATGGCCGGTGGGTAAATACCCTAAAAAACACCCTAAAATGATGACTTTTAATAGGTTCAGAGGAAATATATGAACAAACTGAGACTTAAAATCATAAGACTAACCTGCCAAAGACTGAGGGAGGGATATAACTGAGGGTGAAGATGGCTGGAATAACTTTTTGCAGAGGGTTATGTCACAGAAGGCCCACAGTCCTGCTATAGCTGGTACTGTGAATAAGCTGCATATTTGGCTGTGTGGACATGTGGTCACCAGGGTTGCCAGATTTCATAAGAAAATGGGAGCCTGAAAACAAGCCATGAACTGGCGATGGAAGACCCAAAAAGGTTAAAACTAAAGTATAACAAATGTACAAAAATGTGCATTTATTTACTGTTACTGTTAAGTGAAATGAAGGCCATTAAAAAACAAAACTAAATTGAACTTGGTGATTATACAATATGGAATATATTAATAGGACTGAATGTTGAACTTTAAAATGTAAAGTTAAAATTTACTTAGTAGCCTAGCTTATGAAGTTATTTGGCCGACAGGCCAAACTGAACTAAATACTTTGACACAACATTGTGAGTGAACGAGAGTGAGACAAACGAGAGTGAGACTTCTGGTGAAGCAACAAGCAAGGGAGTTCTTATTCACATATATTACCCAGAGAGCAAACTCACAATTGGCCTCCTGACTCTCTTTTCTTTTAATTCTCCCTGTTGCTAACAAGCAATTAATTTTGATACTGCAGGTTTAGCTGTTTATCAAATGCAGAGCGTAAACAAATGCCAGCTTCATCACCATGACAACAACCAAGCAAATTATAACACGTTACATTACTCCGTTAAAAGCCTACTGCTATTGGGAAAACCAAAACAAACCATAGATAGACAATTTATACATTAATATCTTTTATAATTAATTTTGTTTTAACATCTGAAAGGTCAGTCATGTTTTATTTGTATCCTCCACAAAAATCATACTGTTTTGAAAATGATTTGACGGCTCACTTGCAACACCTTCGCGCTCCCACAGGTTGGGAACCACTGGCCTAGACAAAAAATGGGTGAACAAAAGAAGAATAAACACCACTTAAGACGTTAAACAAAGTACAGTTGTCATTTGTTTTGGCTCATAATTATTGGCTCGGTCTCCTTTAACAACCTGGGTTTCAGCAGTTTTATAAACCGACCCTATACAGACCACTGGGATACATCTAATTAAAGTCATTTAACAATGGTTAGCAGTAAGGTGGTGTACAGTGCAGTCAAAATGCAACTGCTGAGATGTTTACAATCGATGTTTTTTGTGCTACTCATAAATAAATAAATTGATAGTAGATCTTGGTAGCCAAAGACGTGGTCTTGTGGCACGTCTTCTATGAGACTTTGATGGTCTCTTTGGCCCTTGCAAGTCACAGTTATATAGACAGATGTTTATAAAGTTCTGCTGAGAACACAGAACACTCTCATTAACTAACAACTCTTTGGTTAAGCAAATTCATAAATGGTGGTGTAGGACCAGTAACACAGAAGCAATGTTAAAGTTTATGCCAGGTTAAGTTAGACAGGCTATCCCAGAATACCTGTTGGATTTTACGTTTGAAATTTGGTTAAGTTCTGTAACCACTCCACACAATGGGTTCCCTGACAGTCAGTCACAAGCAATGAAATGCTGTTTCAGAGATACTAGTACTACAGTAAACTAATGCAGTAAAGAAACATCCAGAAGGTCTTCACTCATTTATGCATTCATGCTGTTAGGATCAGTCCATACCACAGTTCTTGTTTATCCAGTAAGACTATGAGCACACACACACACGCATGCAGCACCCCCCCCCCCCCTCACACACACACACACACACACACATACAGACCATCTACAACAACAGTCTTCTAATTCCTTGCAAGGTCACATCAATGCTCAATGGTTAGCCCTAAGACAAATCATTCAATCAGAGTTCAACTGCACAAATTCTTTTATGTCATTAGATTGAGCAGCTTACTTTAAAAAAAAAAACAAGAAAAGCACAGAATTTACTTAATGTCTACTGGGCTGGCAGCATATCAACCTCCATTTGGAAAAAAATAATAAAAAGGATTACAAAGGGACAGTAACACATCATCTAAACAGGAAACAGTAGAAAGCAATGTCAGAGTTCTGCGTTTTCATAGCATAAGCATTGTCATTAGATTGAGCAGCTTACTTTAAAAGCTGTCTGTGTGTGTGTGTGTGTGCTCATGTGAGAAGAAATGCAGCCCTGGCCAATGTGGACGCTTGGGCTGTTCCACTCAAATTACATGCTAGAATAACCAGCTAACGACCAGTTGTCACAGCTCTTCGCCAAGACAGTCTCTGTGAATTAATGAGTGTATCATTTAATATTTATGGTTTGTCGCTGGCCAGCTCAGTCTCCTCTCCCTCCTCCCCTCTCCCAAGCAGACTGGAGCAGTGACATCTTCACTTCGCTTGTCCCTCACTGGTGTGTGCTCTTGGTAACCTCTATACTCTTCACTTCTGCACACACACTACATACGGCAACACGGCAACAAATAAATTAGGACCAGAAGAGCCAGGGCATGGGCATATAGTACAATTAATACAACTCACACACACACACACACACACACACACACACACACACACACACACACACACATACTTTCTCAGTTTCAATTTATTAAAGTACACCTCAGCTAGTTGAAAGATGTTCTACTTAGAGCCATACCACCTTCATCTCTCAAGCTTATACAAATACAAGTAGCAAACACTGTAGCAAATACAGTGTTATTTTTATATTTGTGCAGCATATTTTATTTTCTTTGTTATCTATAACCATATAAGAAAACCTTTTGACATCTAGTTAATAGTTATGTTAGTTAAAAGTGGGTTTAAGAATTCTCTCATGTTACTGCAACACATTACACACAAATAGTGCTGTTGGTCCTGTATACAAATAGTATTAAGTACATGTTTCATTACAAAGCCCTATTCATTGGATACAGATTTCAAATGGTCATAAACAGTATTTGTCATCTAATCTTTTAATTACAAATACACCTGAACCACCTGGCTTGCAGTCTGCCGTTCCCAAAACACTATTCATTTAAAAATATTCATGGAAATGATGCCATTGGCATTCATCAGATTTCCCAAAATTGTATTCCAAAACATCCATGAATAAAAAATATCCCTTGGACCATTTCCCTGCTCTAACCAACTTTCTCATTCTTAGATCCCAAAAACAATTCTCAAAGCAGTGTTTTGGCATGTTTTGAGAATGGTGTTGAGATGTACATCTTATCAGTGGACTTGCAAAATTGGACAAAATTGCCACACACAAAATTGCCACACAACGGTAGGTTGTTAAAGGAGAATTAAATGACAAGGTATAGTCACACCAAAAGGCTACAAAAGCTGCTTAGCTGTTTGGCTCTCAGTCTGTCTCTCTTGGTTTAATTGTCGGGCTTCACGGAGGATCTGTGGCTGGAATCTAAGTGGTCTGTGCACTAATTATCACCAATTACAGCAAATTAAGACAAGAGCAGATGATTGCACTTATTGTTAGATGACAGTCTGAAGGCTATCATGTCTTTATTAATCACGCTCTAACCTTTATGGCCACAGATTTGCAGTGAGCAGACACAGACACGCACTCACACCCACTCACACACACACACACATGGCCACAGCTTGGCAGATTTACGCCTGTGCGGGGGCTCTTCATATACTCAGAGCCTTGGCCGCCGCTTGACAACAACCTTGAAGCTAAACTTTAGCATGAAAGGCTTTATGCACAGAGACCACTGCAGAGAGTCAGCGCATGTGAGTGAGCTAGCGAGGTAAATCCGCTGTCCTGGAGCCTCGCCACTCACATCAGGCATGCTGCAAGGCTCTGCAGCACAAGTGTGTAGGTGGGCGGCCGACTAATATTTATCATAATATTCAGTTTGGGGGACCCTCAGACACTCGCACAGAACGGTGGAGGATGCAGGACATAGATCAACCAGTGACAATCAAACAGGACCAGACCTTCTGCTAGTCTGCGCCGGCACAACAGGCAAATTACAGCCGGCGCTCAGCCAACTGGTGTCCTACAGTGTTTTAATTCTGTGATTTATTACCTACCTTGACTTCGTACTCATTATGTGGCCATAGCCACCCACTCCCACAGCCCTTCATCACCTCACCAACCCTCAACCCCACCCTGTCCACTCCAAAAGAAAAAGTCTGAATAGATTTGTTATTCATGCAGTTGCGGCACGAACTTGCTATTTAAACATCAGAGGAGAAAGAGAAGAGTTCTGGCACGGGTTTGGCTGCAACCGGTGTGGCTGGAACCAGGCCAAGGTTCCATCGGGAGAGCAGTTTTTTTTTTTTTTTTGGCTGGTTTCTGTACATCCCATTTCCCTTTCCCAGAACCCTATTCACAAATATTTCAGTGAACAGGGTTCCATAGCATGGAGGAAATGGAATCCAATAATTGTTTTGTCAGGAAGGCCTGGGAGATAAGTGAAGGATTGCTGAGATATGGTGGAGGGGTGCCCAGGGAGTAAAAACACACGCCTGATATTTGCACATTTGTTTGCCTTTGAATAATGAAGAATTCCAAATCTTTGTTTTCTGGCTGGTGTCTTCATTTGCTGGGCACAGGGTGGGACTGTGTGTCATATGTACACAATGTGCTGGTGATTTGCTCTACACAGAGTTCAGGCTGTTCCCTATTTGCAGAGGTAATAAATTGAGTATGCGCAGGCACTTCTGATCAAAACCATGGTAGATGTTGGATGGTGGATCTCTGTTGAAGAGGAAAGACTCCTCGTGAACCTTCTATCTGCTACCATCACCATAATCTCCTTCTTCATCATAATTCTACACTGTTCTCATCTTGAACCTATCTGCATTATTGTCGTCATCATTTTCATCATAACCATAATCATAAACTATCATCCTCTATTTTCCTCATTGTTCTCATGATAATTTTTGTGACTCTCATAATTATCATCCTACTTCATCACATTTTATTTATCATGTCTTTAGTTACCACCAGCACCACCATTATCAGCAGCAGCAACAGCACCACACACACAAACGTATACCAACATCACAGTCAGTGAAGTCAATCAAAATGCAAATGAAGATGTGTCATGCCAAAAGTAACTGAAAAACAATCAATATATAAGACATAAAACAATAAACATTAAATCAAAGTATTCTATAGTTGGAAGCAAATGGTGCTGTAAGGAGAAGTAGTCTTCCTTATGTGTTGATAGATGGCCTAAAAAAAAGACATCCCAGGCCCTGAAAGAGACATGAAAACACACCAAGTCCAAAGCATAATTCATAAGAAGCACACAGGCAGCTTAAGGCTCAGCCTGCTTAAAGCAATCAATGGAAGTGCGCTGGACGTGAGCCAAGGTTTTAGATAATAAATTTGGGTTCTGTGCACATAGACAAGAGGGAGAATGTTTGGGGGGGGGGGGGGTGTAGAATAGAACTGTTTTTTTTGAATGACCTGTGGTTGACTCATCTGGTTTGACACAATTTGTATTTAACAGCATTAGCAGGTGTTAAATTTCCTCCTAAGTAGAGATGGGTGTAAAGCATTACTGTACTCACATTACATTTGTCGGTAACGTAGTAGTGTAGCACGTTACTGTTGTAAGTTCATTAATCACACTACACTATGTTACTAACAGTGCATATGCTGATTACTAAACTTACCCAGTGGACAATCTGATCACAGATATCTGAGACAGATTCTATCACCCCTCTTCCAAAATCCTCAGGTGCACGCTTGCACAATAGTCGCGAGACATGTCCACACGCAACAGTCGGTGATTGTTAAATGACAAAGCCATCTACCAAAACGTTTGGGGGACGGAGATCTGCTTGTTATTTTAATATGTTGAGAGATGTTGCCGAAGTTAATGTGCAATGACTTAGGGAAGGGGAGAAGAGAGAAGTCATGAGGATTGCCATGAGTGTCGTGTTTTGCACCGTGATGTTGGGCCGGTTGTGCAGAATCAGGAACCTCCCGCCATATAGCACTGTCGTTGAGGAGATGTTTGCTTTTAATGAGGAGGAAGATACAGCTTCCCTCAACTCTGACACAAAAGCAATAGAGTATTTAAAGTTAGAGTCAGACAATGAAGTCCTTAACTGTTTTCCATATAAAAAGTATATACAACTTAACACTACCCCAATCTAGTGCACCAGTCAAGAGGCTATTCAGACTAGACGGTTTCGTGCTGAAGCCTAATAGAAATCGGTTGTCCAATGAAAGATTTGAACAACTTCTCATTTAGTATTATCATCGTTTTAGTGGGTAGCACCCCAAATGACTTAAAGTGCCTTTGCTCTAGGCTATACCATGCCAATGAAACATGTTTACCCTGACATCATGTGGTAGATGTCCAGAGTTATTTTATTTAATAACACATTTTTGAATGGTCTAGTTTGTTAAGGCATTTATGCTGTAGTATATATGCCAGTCTCTACATGCTATTTCATTCATTCTATTTTTAGTGAGTGCTGTTATCAAGTGAACCTGTTTTAGACTTTTGGCTTGTTTTTTATGACATAAGCCTGCCAGCAGTGCAATACTGATATGACCCTGCGCAGTGCTCTTCAGATTTTCACCAGTTTTGTGGTGTTGCCTGTTTTTATTAAAGAGCATGAAAGAGCGACTTGTCTTACAAGTCATTGCAGTAGGAATTTGTAATGTGTTTTGCTCAAGGCCATTGATGAGTAACACAAATTAATGTAAGGAGGTACTTTCCATAAGGAGTAAAGAAGTAAAGTAATGTATTACATTTTTAACAGTAGCAAGTAATGTGTAATGGATTACTTTTTTGAGTAACGACTCCAACATTGCTCCTAAGACTATTACAAAACATGTATAAGTTTAGCAGTCTGCCAACAACATAATCTAAGAAGCCAGCAGCCGCACACACATCATGCACACACGCACGCACATGCACAAGAACACACACACACATGCATGCACGCACACACAAACACACAATTATACACAACACATGCAGAGAGAGAAAGAATGTGTGTGTGTGTGCGTGTGTGTGTGTGTGTAAGAGAGAGAGAGAGAGAGAGAGAGAGAGAGAGAGAGAAGGGGAAATAGAGAGAGAGAGTGTGTGTGTGTGAGAGAGAGAATGCTAATACTGAAGGGGCACCATTTTATGTGGGAAACATTTGACAATTTGAAGTGGTGTCCTGCCTCAGTATTTGGCCCTGGAACTGAGTGGTACAGATGACTCCAAAGGGCCCTTCCAAACAACGAGATTTGCAGTGATAATTCCAGATAACTGCTGTCAGTGAACCACAATATGTAATTTTCCCTTTCTAGCCCTGTGCCACAGATTTAAGGAGGCTCCAGATTTTCCTCAGAGCAGTTTTCTGGAGTGACTCAGAAAACGTACCTCATAGTCGCTTCTACACAGCACTCCAGCTCACGAAGGAAATTTGCTGTTGGTTCATTTATGTATTTATTTATGCAGTGTGTTGGACTTTTTCTGTTGCACGTGACCACCCCTCCATGTAATTCAGATATATTCAAGTGTGTTCATGTACTGCATAAACATGTAACACAAGGTAAACAAAACAACAGAAACAAAACAAAACACAACACAAAAGTGGTGCATTTGACAGGTTGAGCTTAAAAGGAGACATAGTGGTGTTCTAGGATACAGCCATGACACAAACACCATGAGGCCAAAGTCCCTGTGAGCTAGAGGATACTCCTGAAAGCTTACATTAGAAAATAGCTGTTTAGTTTGTTTGTTTGTTTGTTTGTTTCCATTTTTCTTTTTCTTCTACTTCTAATTCTTCTTCTACTTCTTGCTCTCTCTGTATCTTCATTTATATGTCAAATTGTTCCACTTCATACTCTTCCAGAGCTTCCTTCCTTCCTACCCCTCACCATATTCTCACCATACTGGCTTATGCAGCTGCTGACTGGGGGCACAAAACAGTTTCATATCATGCTCTGACTGCCGCAACATGTGTGTGTGTGTATGTGGTTGTGTGTGTGTGTGTGTGTGTGTGTGTGTATGTGTGTCTGCGAACAATGCCCACGCATCTCTGTATGCAGCAGACACAACCCACTTCAGGGCCCTTAACTACATGCTGTTCTCATGGCCTGGCAGCGTTTAGCAGCAGAATGACTGAATGCCTCCATAATCACCCTTGCTTCTTAACACCATTCACCATTTAGAAACACAGGTGCAGACCGAGTGGTGCCCCCCCACCACCACCACCACCACCACACGCCTATCTGACAGCCCCCTCACCACCACAAGCCAATCTGTCAGCCCCCCCCCCCCCCCCCCCCCCCCCCCCCCCCCCCAACAAACATACACCTAGTCGTCAGAGCCCACCCCTCACGTATCCTCTGTCCCCCACCCCCTTCCTCTCTTGACTGCCCGGGTGTTTTCTGCTTTCTGTTCAGTTGTTCTGGTAGTCGCTTAAAGCTTCCTGTTCTTTTGTTAGTCGGTACAACAAAAAGAGACAGAGAGCAGAGAGAAGGAGAGAGAGGAAAGAGGAGAGGACAGAAAGGAGAAAGAGGAGACAAGGAGAGAGAGCAGGGAGAAGGAGGGAGAAGGAGAGAGTGCAGAGAAGTAGAAAAAGCAGAGGAGGTAGAGGAGGGAAGCGTTAGTCAGATCAACCATCATCCATCACAGAGGCATGCCGCTGACACCGTCTGCCACACAACTGTCAAAAAGTGCACATTTTCATCCGCCCCAACTTCACCAAACAAGCAGTGCAGGCTTAGAAGTTAGTTTTTTCTCCCCCCAAAAAATGTTCACATTTCTGTAAGTACTACAGACAGAGGAAAACTTTGCTGGATATACAACTGTTATCATGTACTATAAGTGTACAGTAATGAACAATACCAATCACTTTCAAAATATATGCATTTTTTAATGGAATTTTTAATGTGAACTTTCAAGATCTCATTTTATAAATTTTATGTGTCATGTTTGGGGGGAAAGCAGTGAAGAATATGTGAAGTATTTAAAGATTTTTATCTTTTTTGTTGCTGTCATCCACACAGGCCTTTTCCTCTCTGTTTTGGAGAACTCTTCTGAGGTCATCCGTCTTCTCCATACAATGAGGAAGATGATTAAATGCCTGGCCAGTTTTGCAGCGGGGGTTGATGCTGAGTTCTTGGCAGCCGAGCGCTCCGAATGCTATCCCTTCCCACTGTGCAGTCTGAGGCTTGATATATTCCCAAGGACATCGCCTGTCTTGAATCAGCAATGTGTTGCGTTGGCTGCGGGCAGAGCGTTTGGCTACTGGGTATCCACCCATCCTCTTTTTTCTGACTCTTTACATGACATTAGCAATTGCCTCCACCACCCAACCCCCAGCCCCAGCCCCATGCCCACCTCATCACACAACCACAGCCCCACCACCTCCTCACCACACCTACCACCACGCCCACCAGCCGCTTTTATCCAAAGTGACTTACAACAAGGAGAATACAGCAACCTAAGGGAACGCAAAGGCATGGCAACCCACCCCCTCATCTACACACACACACACACACACAAGCTCGAGGTACCTAGGTCCCCATCCCCACCCCCATCCCTACCACCTCCTCACCATAACTCCCAACCACACCACTCCCACCAGCCTCCACTACCCAACCACATCACCACCAAACCCCATCCCCAATCCCACCAGCCTCCACCACCACCACACAGCCAAAACTCAACCACCCACCACCCCCAAACACTCACCCATGCAGCACTACAGGACACAAGGGCCGAATAAACAGCTCCAGTTAGGCCTCACTAAATATGCTCCCATTGAATCTTCCTGTGTACAAAAATAGATAAATAAAGAGATAAATAAACAAACAAACAAAAAAATAAGGTCATAGCCCTCTGACTCAGAGCTGTGCATTCCCCTTAGCAGTGACAGTGGACAGTGGACAGTGAAGACAGAGAGACAGACAGAATGAGTTAGTGAAAAGAGCAAAAGAGAGAGAGAAAAAAACATGACTCATTTTCTTTTCAAAAGAGCTCGACATCTTTCACATGACACTACCCCTGAGCAGTACCTGCTATTTTTACCGGCTGACCAAAGGAGCTTTAATGGAGCACAATTATAGGCCAAGGCAGTGATTACAATAGCAATCTGAGACTCAAGCATGGGGCGCAGAGAGAGAGGGAGAGGGAGAGAGAGAGGGAGAGAGAGAGAGAAAGAGAGCACATTGTGATGCATCTTTATGCCCATTGAAATCATAATGAGGAAGAGGCGTAACAAACATTACTTCCAGCTGCCAGAAACAAAGAGCGTTTACATGTGACTCAGAGAGTGACTGTACACTATGAGGCTTGGATGGCAAGGTCACAGGGAGAAGAGGAAAGAACAGGAGAGGAGAGGAGGGAAGAGGGACGGAAGAGGCAAAAACAAGACAGAAGAGGAAAAGAAAAGAAGAGAAGAAAAGGGAAAAGGAGAAGAGAAGAGAAAAGAAAATAATAGGGCAGAAGATAAGAGCAGAGGAGAGAAAGAAAAAAAGAGGAAAATAAAAGAGAGAGAGAAAGCAAAAAGCTAGTAGGAGCGTTATCGCTCCACTCCATGATGGGGCATAGGAGGCGCACAGGAAGCTCAGGTGGTGTGAAGTTATTAACGGCGAGCAACAGGGTGATTATAGAAGGAACCGCGAGGTGGAGTCGTCCCCCGGCGGGGTTGGGGCTTAAAGTGCTGCAGTGCAGCACAGAACCTGATTGCACTGGGGATCCCTGGGCACACTCTTCATGTTCTTCCATTTGGAGAATTCGTTTAAGGGGAGAAATGAAAAACATGTGTGTCTGTGTATGTGTGTGTGTTCAATGGCATGTGTGTTAATGTGTGCACCTCTGACTGTTTGTGTGTGTATGTGTATGTGTGTTAATGTAGGGGGTCTCTGTATATGTGTGCCTATGGTCATGTTTCTGTGTGTGTGTGTGTGTGTGTGTGTGTTAATGTACTGTAGGGGGTCTCTGTATATGTGCGCCTATTGTCATGTTTGTGTGTGTGTGTGTGTGTGTGTGTGTGTGTATGTGTGTGTGTGTGTGTGTGTGTGTGTGTGTGTGTTAATGTAGGGTGTCTATAATGGGAAATGACTCAGAGCACAGCATAAAGTGGCCTGCTGAATTAACAGTGACCTTGAAATCCCTGGCCAGCCTAAGCCGCTGCTCTGTGGAGCAAAAGTGTTCTGTGTCAGGCTCTGAGCAGCACCACAACACTCACAACACACACCCCTGCCAGGGTCTGGCTCCAGAACAGCCTTGTGCTGCATCTGGGCCACATCCAAGCAGTGGATCTCCAAATAGGCACAGATAGAATTCCTTAAATAACAATTCCCTATAAGACCAGGTCTGTTTGAGGTAATGTCTGACTCTGGAGCTGCTCTGGGGAAAATCTGTTTTGGAATCAGTTACAACTGGGGATCAGAAACAGAATTTACAGACAGTTGCTGGAAATAGGACCAATGTCCTTTTCAGAATTCCCATGCAACATCCTGTGACATTGTGTGTGTGTGTGTGTGTGTGTGTGTGTGTGTGTGTGTGTGTGTGTGTGTGTGTGTGTGTGTGTGTGTGTGTGTGTGTGTGTGTGTGTGTGTTTGTGTGTGTGTTTGTGTGTGTTTGTGCATGTGTGCTTTAGTGGTGCTAAGTTTTTTTCAAGTCTAGAGGTCCATGCCAACCAACAGCTCTCAGCTATTGACTTCAGTTGCTTATTATTGATTCAATTTCTCTCTCTCTCTCTCTCTCCCTCTTTCTCTCTCTCTCACTCTGTCTCTCCCTTTCTCTCTCTCTCTCTCTCACTCTCCCCCTCTCTACCTCTCCCCCTCCCTTTAATTCTCCACAAGTCTCTGAATCTCTGTCTTTTTAATTGAAAATGTGGGTATAAATAGGCTTTCTTGTTTATCCAGAGCAAAGTGCAAGTGAAGGAGCAGAATCAAATACAACATGTGCTCTCCCCAATTCATTACATGCCCCCTCTCCTCCCCTCCCCTCTCCTCCTCTTCTCTTCTGTCCAAGGACACACATACAGCACACAGGGAATCAGCGTAGTGTGGGGGCCAGACACCCATAGACTTTACAGGCTTTATAGACTTTTTTTCGGGTCACTGAGTATGTATCTTCTCTAAGCTGTTTGTGTGTTTGTGTGTGAGTTGCAGTTTCAACACAGTTCCTCACGGTGTGTGTGTGTGTGGTATATCTTTTTTAGTCTCTCTGTCTGTCTTTCTGTCTCCCTCTTTCTCTTTCTCTCTCTCATTCAGCTCATGCCTTTCAGTCAAACCTGCCTGTCCCAGAAAGCGTCTTAAAATCACAGGCACTGTTTATGTCAACTGAGATGCCTGGAGACATTTGGAATGGTAAATAAAACGTGCCTGTCAGGGCCAAGCCAGTCAATAGGTCAAAAGGCAGAGAAGAAGGCTTGTCATCGATTATCTTTAATAACATGGCCTGTGTTGTCCACTGCCTTGTGGCTATATGAAGCCATTATGTTTTGAACTAACCCCCGCGTCTTACACCAGGATTCAGGAAGGAGGATAGAAGCTCCTTGTAGTCAGTTCAGCCCTAAGGCATAGCAAGCCTGAATATATGGAAGAGATCTGGAGGCTTGGTTAAAACATCGAGACAAGCTGATTTTTTTGTTCGGACCCAGTGGGGGGCCAGGAAGGGGTGGAGAGGGGCACAAGCAGAAGGTATTCTCTGTTCTACAGAGCACTCTTCCTTTGATAGAGACCCCCCGGTGTTGTCAGAGGAACACTGATCTCAGCGGCAGTCTGCCCAAGGTGGCGGCTGGGGGTGGTGGGGTGTGTAACTTTAGTGAGTGAGTGGCCCACCAGGGAGCAGTAGCTGGGAGATGAAGGTTATGGTGCTGAGAGACCAACAAGGTCCAACCTTGGCTTGGATTTGGCCTGTACGTGGCATACACATTCCCTGCACTCTGACACACACACAGAAGCATGCATGCACATACACACACATACACAAACACACACACACAAAAGTACGCATGCACATACACACACACACACACAAACACACACACACACACACACACACACACACAAACGCACGCACACGTACACACACACACACACGTACACACACACACACCTCATCTGCAGTGGGTGGCTGTGTGTGTGTGTGTGTGTGTGTGTGTGTGTGTGTGTGTGTGTGTGTGTGTGTGTGTGTGTGTGTGTGTGTGTGTGTGTGTGTGTGCAGTGCGGGTGCGTGTGTGTTCAGTGTGTCTCTGCATCCACTCTGATCCTATTAGCGCCATGTCCTCTTAGTTGGCATAGGGGCACTTGCCAGTTGTGCCTTCTGATAAATTATAAATGTTTCATCAGACTGTCAGCTCTGATTTTCTCCCCTCTCAACACATTGACTTAAGGAGAAATGAAGTATACAAAGAATACTGTGTATAGTGCCACATGGAGGAAAGATGTCATGACAACACACACACACACACACACACACACACACACACACACACACACACACACACACACACACACACACACACACACACACACAGACATACACACACGCACATACACACACAGACAGATGTGCACGCACAGACATATTTTTTTCTCCCCTCAGTTCAGGGAATGTTGTATGAATGCAGATGTGTGCAATATGTTTGATCTGTTTTTGCAATGTGTATTATGTGTATGCTGCTGGACACCTTCATTTCCTTCGGGATGAATAAAGTAACTCTACTCTACTCTACATACACAAAATCACACAGACCGTAGGCCTTTCTATTATCATGTTTCAGTTTTCCTTCCCCACATAACCCCACATAATCATTCATAGTTCATACTGCACTACATTATGTTACACAGATGTTTCATATAACTTAAGATCCAGGCAGGTCAGTTTGAATATTACCATATGAACTAACAAAGAGCTAGATATAAACATGTTATATAGTAAATGATCAATGCAGTTATAAGATGTTACATAGTGGGTACATATTTATTAACATTGTCATTATTAAAAGCAAATACACAAGATGTTTGTGTAAAGATGTGCAAGCAAACAGATGTGCAAACAGAATTTCAATAAGATGTATTGTGAATAGATGACATAAGAATATAAAAATTCAATACAAGGACACATACTTTTTTTGTAATGGATTCACTGCTGGAGAGCTTCCAGTCAAAGTGTGCAGAAACCATGTTAATATAATTAATGCCATGAATGCTGCTCTTTGATTGCCCTCTTAAAACACCCTATAACCTTTTAGTGACATCCACAAAGTCTTTAGCACCTGATGTAGTGTTAGTTATCCATCTTTGTGTCATACTGAAATGTTAAGTATGCATCTAAAAGCTACATTGTCATATAAAAGTATGAGAAACACAGAATGTTACTTCACTGAAGGCAAATTTGACTCTTTGACTTTGATTAAACCGGTCTTTACTGTGTCTTTGTTCTCATCAGGGTGTAGGTTTCACCCTTAGTTTTCCATTTCCAAATCTCTTGGTTTTTGACTTTGGTTTTCTTTGATGTTGCTTGACCAAATCTGTCTTCCATATTTTGTTCTGGTCATGGTGTTTTTTTTTCCCAAAAAGAACATTATGGCATGCTTCAAGTCAACAATGATTACTCTTCTCTTTCTCACAAAGAAAGGTTGGTTTCAGTCAGATATCAGTGAAATCCAAGTCCCATCTTGATGGGACTTTGAAAAAAAGCAACCTGTCCAGCAATAGCACATTATAAAATGGTGTCCCAGCAGGGGTCTTGGATAGAAGGCTGCTTGTGCAGATAATAGGATTGGCCAATGGAGACACACGCTGTGCAGATAGGTCCAGTAATAAGCTCATCACAGGCTCAGTGGATCCAAAAATGTATACCAAGAGTGGCTGGCAGCCACTAAAATGTCCCCCCATCCATTTTTCCATGCCAGCTTTTGGCCATACAATGGAAATCTGTTTGGGGGGTTGACTGGGCTATTTAGCTCCAAACACTACTGAACTCCTGAAGCTTTGTGAAATTTGGTGAAGTAATACTCAAGAATGATGAAAAACATTCAGCACTTTTTGTCCTTATCAACATTCCTCTGATTTAGCTCAACCCCACACAACCCGACTGGGAACATTGAGTTGTGGGGTAGAATGGCTGTTAGTGAACTACAATTGTGCCCTGGCTTCTGTTGATGGATCAGTGAGTTGGGGTGCATATTAAGAGATCACTCAGATCCTGCCTGGAGTTTAGTTTATACCTCAGTGCAACCTCTGTCAGACGGTACTCACAGGAAGGCATTATGTACCTTATTTTTTTCTTTATTTTTACATTACATATGAGCAGGCAGCACCATGGGAGGTTTGTGGGGGATTGTCTGGAGAGGCTTCAGACAGTGTTATAGTCAAGACCGCCTTAACCGAGACCAAGATATCGGCAAGACCAAAGAGAACTGGAATGGAACAAAAATCTTCTAGAATTTTCTTCTCTATACAATACAGCAACATGGTCTATAAAGTTAAGAGTGCAATAATAAAAAAAACTAGGACATATTATTGAGTGATGACACCCTCTCTTCATTGTTCACAGAACCTCCTACAGTTTCCTTTCAAAGGGAACCAACCCTCAAGGACAGTTTGGTCAAAAGCCACTTGTCAGCAGAGCTGAGCACCCAAGCTGAATTTTTCTAAGCCAACAGGTACCTACAGATGCGGTGCCTGTAGCCACTGTGATAACATTAAGAGGAAATACACGTTTTTGGATGTTTACACACAGAGAACTTTCTATTGTCACGTCTTTGCAAACTGCAACACAATGTCTGTGGTTTATAGATGAGTGTAAGTGTGGCTGTTTTTATGTGGTCCGCACCAAACATAAGTTTTGTCACAGACTGGCTGTGAAAAGTAGACTGTCCGGCCCACTCCTCACTATAGGATGTGAGTGCCAAGGCACACTGAGGTGGTTGGTGATAGTGCGAGCGACACAGCAAACCAGGTGAAATTTAGAGCAAAATGTGCAGATTTATTTACAGTGCGCAAAACATGAGAAACAAAAACACTTTGAAAAAGGACAAACAAAAACAACAATGCAAATAAATTCAAAACTCCAGACACAATGCACACAAAGTACTTAGCCTCACAACAAGCTAAAGCATTGGCACTCACCTTACGTCTGTCCTTCCCCCCTCTCTCTCTGACTAGAGAAAAAGTTACTCTTAAAATAGGGACACCAATTCTCTCCCTAATTGGCGACTGCTCCAACATAGGCTAGAATTGTAACAACAACCAAAGGGTCATAATAAAACATTAAAAATTCACCCATCACTATAAACGACATTATGACATTATAATAATAATATAATAAAACAGTAAGTACACACCAAATGTTTCCCTACTGATTTATAAGCACCCTTACAAAAATAAACACCCCTCGACCAAAACCATTTTCTCGTGTTCCAACAAAGGGATAAAACATTCGTGACACCTACAGTATGGGTTTCTTGAGGGACAAAGTCGGTGTGGGACGAGGAATGAGGAAGTGAGTGTTGTCAGCGTTTGTGTGTACCAAGGGGGTAGGAGCATAGGCGGAAGTTGAAGCACCCATGGGGAAATCCTAACCCGGAAAGGGCCCAATAGCCTTTAGCATTCCGTTGACTTCCATTCATTTTAGCGTTACTTTGAAATAACTTCACATTAGAAGGACTCTGTGTCTTGATATTGGCATTGTTCTAAACTGGAGAGGACACAGCACAACATATTTGCTTCGATTGGAAATCTGTCATGTTATTGCCTTGTAAGAAACATTTATCTGAAATTGTGCTAAAAATGGCATCACAAATCATGCGACGGCTAGTGAGTTTCTGTTGCACAGGGGAAAAATTACCATAATGTTTGGATAACAAGCTGTAGCCATAGTCATGCCCCTTTACTTTTCTATTCATGTTGCGGAAACATTTACATCAGTAGTTCTCAAAAAATAAGCTTAGAACTTGGTATTTGTTTGTGAGCAGAATCGCTATCTTTATGGATTTTACTATTTGATGCAAGTGAATTGAGAAAGATGGCTAAGCTAAGCTACACGCTATAGCTTGGTATGTACATGCTAACTACCTAGCTCCCTTGACATGCTGGCTTGCAAGACTGCCTGGAACCAAAGTTAGTTGACGAAGAATCAAGTTCCCACGCACAATATTAGCCTCCAGTAAGTGATTGCAGCTATAACGGTAGAAAAATAGTTATTAAGAAAATTATCGTACGCTGCCTGATTTCTGATTGAGCATCTACCACTTAATTTATCGTATTCGGGTTCGTTGCCCGACATGACCGTACGTCACCACACACTTGCGCAGTTGCCTGGTGACCAATTGAAATTTTCAGAATCGTGCTTCAACGGCTCCCATTGAAAACAACGCTATCCCACGGTCCATTCTCTTCTACTGCCTATGGTGTGTACTGGCGTGGGGAATGAAAATGCAAACAGGCAAAAATGAGTGTTGTAGCTGAAGCTGTGGGTGCCTCACCGTTCGCTAAGATGTTTGGACATAATGGGCAAGTAACAGAAAATGCACTAATGGTATGTGATGGTAGGAATGTGAAAGTATTCAAGATGCGCCAACGGTATCACGTGTCATTGAAACAAACGGAGGAATATGCGTGCGTGTGTGTGAGCGTGTGTCAGGGAATGTTTGTCAGTTTAAATGTAGCGGGCAGGGCTGGTGTCGTGTGCAGCGGTGAAAAAGGAGGCTGCCTTTTTCACATTGGCAGAACATAAAAATACTATTAAACCCAGAATTCAAACTATCCAATGGCTCAACACTACAAAAATGCTGGCCATACAAACCATAGGACTTTAAAAGCCATGGTCATTGAGGTAATTCCAAAATGCACCAGGAAAGGAGACAGACTGAAATGTCTCTTACAAAGGGAGACGTTTTGGATTCACACATTGAGGGCCACATTTTTTCCTGGCCTCAATAAGGAAATTGACTTTGCACTCTTCCTGTGACACACCCCATACGTGATTTACTTTTACATTGGTGATCTAATGAGTTGCTCACTCAGGGGTGTTTATTATGTAGGAAGCATGTCAACGCACTGTGTGATACTTCCACTGAGACCTATGATATGTGATTTGCCATAGTCTGCCTGCTAATGTACTGTGATACTGTTTACATGTCATATCTGTGCCCACCAGGCTTTTAGCTAACCTAGCTTTTAGCAGTACTGTGTGAATGGTATATCTGTGCCCTATTGGGCTTTTGTCAATGTAGTTGTTAATGGTTCTGTGTGACACTTTCTGAATATCTGAGCCTTATTAGACTCTGTTGTCAAATGTATGTAACCTGTACAGCATTGTCTCTTGTCTACTGTTTCTATGTAGTATGGGTGATTGGTTTAAAGCATTTAACAGTATACTGACTCTGATCTTTCATGTGAACAAGGTCACATGACATGGAGTCCATTTTAAAAGCACACGAGCGGGAAACAAAAGTCTGCTCTGAAGAAGACTTGGTTTGAGTTGAAACACGTAGGCGTCACATCCACTACAATAAAGGTTTTTTTTTTTTTTTCACTAAGATCAGTCTGCCTCTGATTTTTTAGACTGCCCTTTACAAAAAGCAGCCTACTGTTTAGGCCTTTACTATACACTTTGGGGGATGGTAAAAGTTACCTTCCTAAGGCTCAGGTGAAAGTGGGGAAACTCAAAATATAATTATCTAATCTCTGAGATTTTGAGGGTTAGGCCACGTTTTTTTGTCAACATCTCATCTGCTGTTATCTAAGACGATGCACCTGGAATAAAACCAGTTGGTATGTCAGATCCATCCTTGGCAGTCTTCAACTGCTTTGTCCCTATAGCCAGCATCCATTGCCTCAAGGAGGGACATCTGGTCGTGTGTCATATAAACCTTCCACCTCCATGCAAAAAGAACTCCTCTCTGGGACTGAGAAAAGGGGAATAGAATAGAAGGAAGAGACGTACCAGTCTTAAGTTATCTTCAAACCATGTTGTAATAGCTTTTCAGTGATGGAAAGCCACATTGTCCCAGGTGATGACAAAGGTCCACATGTTTTCACCCACCTGATCCTGCTCTGGAACCAGGTGCTGGTGAAAATCATTCAGAAAGGCAAGGAAGCGCTTGGTATTGTAGGGTCCAACCTGACATCTATGAAGGACAAATCCAGCATTTGCAATTGCTGCACCCATTGTAACATTTGTCCCTCTCTGTCCTTGCACTTCAACTGTGGCCCCTTATCCTACTATATTCTGTCCCTGCCAATGCCTTTTGGTAAGACTGAATCCTGCCTTATCTATATAGATGAATTCATGAGGGGCCTGGTTTGCCTCTAACTCTGAAACAAAGTTCATAAATTCATGTCTTTGTACCACAGTGTACAGTTACCTACATGTATACTTTCAATAGTGGGCAAAATCTCCTTTAGAATCGCCCCATTAGTTTCTATGCTGATACTTCTTTCTTTGAGCAACTAAAGTTCTAAATTATGATTCATGCCTGCAAGTGATTGACAAGTCCAGTAGCAACAAAGTGAAATGACCATCACTTCTGCACCTTCAGCTCTTCTCAATGAGTGCAAGCTGGTCCTATGTTCCCTCTATTTCGACCTCTTTGCCCAGTAACTTGTTGTTAACTCATTAAGTCCCTCCAGTAGGACTCTACAAGACATGTTACTGTAAAATGAAGCAACTGCAACTCTTCTGAAGGCAGCACACATGTCCCACCAGTCACACAATCTGCATTAGGGATGAGTCTGAAAATCAGTAACCAATTTGAATGTTTATTTGACTAATTCAGTATTTATTCATTAGACCTTGAGGTGTTTTAATGTATTCCTATTCTTATGGTCAATTATGTGCAAGGCAACAATGGCAAACCATATGCTGTCATGTATAGTAAAGGTTATGTTTGTGTAACTACTTTTGGGTCAATACTTAATATAATACATTTAATATAGTATTTTCCATACCACATTGTGTGGGTGGCTTGTACAACATACAGATAAACAGTTTATGATGTTAAGCAGTAGTTCTCTGAGGATCTCTTTCATACCAAAGTTCAAGCAAAATTGATTATGGAACTGAACTCACCTAATTAAATATTGAATTGTATCAAACTGAATCGGGACCTTGTAAAGTGTAATCAAATTGATTCAGTGGTATCAAATCGGTGGTAATTCCCAGCCTCAAATGGCCTCACCTTTTTCCTATGTATAGGCTGAAGGATATCTGTGGTCTGGCTCCACTGAGGGAGGCTGCCGAAAAAAGGTGAGGCGAGGGATTGGGCAGAGGTTTCCTGGCTATTCTCCCATATTGGGGTCAGCAGCTGTCAGTGAGGCAGCTTGGCACTGTCACAGACTCGGGGAACTCAACCCAAAAAAAGAATGGAGAACATCACGGTGATGAGACAGCAATGAGAGACTGTGATGCTATGCTCAGACATGCACCCACTGAGAGGCAGGGGAGATCGCAACCGTGGCAACCTACTGGTAGCCAGAGAGAGAGAGAGTCAGGAAGGAAGGGAGGGAGAGAGATAGAGAGAGATTGAGAGAGAGAGAGAGAGAGAGAGAGAGAGAGAGAGAGACATGCAGAACTTAAATTATATGGCATCATGTCAGGAGTCATAACTGCAACAGCTCTCCACTAAGACATGCACCTTTTCCTAATTCTACATTACTAAATAATTATTTTTACTTTAAATTACATAAAATAATTAACTTTAAATCAAGGGCTTATAGTGGCTTGTTCATGTTTAATGCTTTGTAAGAAGATGTTTATTGCTAATAAGTTTTTGCGCACGATTTCACAATCTGTTCCTGCATCCAATTAAACAGAAGTTAATTTCTGATTAATATTTACTATGACTGTATGTCACGAAAACATGGGCTTAGATAATTTGCTAATGTGTGTGTTTGTGACCGTAATTGATCTGGTGGCATATTTGACTTTGCCAAAGACAAACTATTGATTAACTCCCCCATGCAATTGCTCTTGTTTGTTTTCTGATCAGGTTTAAGTCTCTACACATATGACTGACTGAGGACACTGTGGCAGAGACTCCCAAAGCAAAACACACAGCACAGTAGATGGACAGACAGACAGAGTGATACATGACACATATACATACATTCATTTACATACACACACACACACACGCACACCAATTTCAGGGGAAATTTAGAATAAAAAAAGCAGTTCACCATCACAGCAGGGCCTGGTATGAACTTTTACATTATTACGCTTGGTGACATCACACTTCACCATGCACGCATGCCACTCCCCACTCACGCCTAATTTAATCCAGCTGTAAACGTGTTCATGCTCGGTTGCCACTTTAAAGTAATGTGATCCATGCTATTATATCCGCACTTTGTATCAAGTAGTGTAGTGTGTGCATGTGTGTGTGTGTGTGTGTGTGGTGGGGGGATTTTAATTGGAAAGTGAATCCTTACAACTGTCCATAACGCAGTCCACTTGGCGTCACCTTTATGGGCATCGCCCCAGGACACACATCAATAGCCAGCCATGTTCACTTTGTGGCGGTGCTGTGAAAAGGTTAATGAATGCGTCATCATAAAAAGGGAAATTTTACGCTTCCGCTCATATTTGTAATGGCTCATTGACATACTGTATAAGAGGGAGTGGGGCAGGATGTGGACATAAAGAACAAGTTCCAAGAGTTGTCTCACCTCCATTTCCTGTTCACTGTAACTGTGCCAATTGAACTGAAGCAGCTGCTCTATATAGATGTATGTGGAGGGTGTGTGTGTGTGAAAGTGAAAGTCCCATTTTTGTCATTGTGATCACACGGCACAGCACAGCACACAATTAAACTCACCTCTGCATTTAACCCATCAGACACGTGAGCAGGGGGCAGCCATGACAACAGCACCCCGGGAGCAGTGCATGAGCAGGGTACCTTGTGTGTGTGTGTGTGTGTGTGTGTGTGTGTGTGTGTGTGTGTGTGTGTGTGTGTGTGTGTGTGTGTGTATGCGCGCGCTCTTGTGCATGCATGCATGTGTGTGTGTTCATGTATGCATGTGTGTGCGTGTTTAGATATGAGTACGAAACTCCATGCTTTTGTAATAGAGGTTTTCCCAGTGGCATACATACAGTAGTTGTCAGGAACGTGACATTGTGTCGAGCTGAGAGACACAAACAAGTAGCTATTCCTCAGTCGTGGCAGTGAATACCAAAGCAGTCGCATGTCCATCAGACACATGTATGAAAATCTATCAGTGTTTTCTTAGTACCTCTTGGGCCTTACAAAAACTATTTGTTTTACTTTCTGTTTTGTGTGTGTGTGTGTGTGTGTGTGTGTGTGTGTTTGTGTGTGTGTGCGCATGCTGTGTTTCTGTGTTTGTTTGTGTGTCATTCTAGAACAGGGTGACATTGCCTGAAACCTGACCAGCATAGCAGCTCCACTACTAAGACATGCAAATCCAGGTATTGATTGTTTCCTGCCTAATGACTTTTCGTGGCCAGGTGGACTTTAAGCAGAAAAGAGCTTCAAAGCAAGATTGTTATGCTCCAGAGCTGTGTAGGACAGGCAAGCAGAGAGAAGAACTCTGCCTTAGGTAACGCTTTATTTGGATAGTCTGTACACAGAGACATTACATTGCAGGCGGTTTGTAAAATTTGATGTCATTTTGTTTGTTGTCTACTCACTTCTTACCATAATCAAACCTAACCCCTGACCGTAACCTTAATCAAAAACCAGAAAACTGAGATGGTTTATTACTGTCACGAGTTTACTCTGTTAGGTGGTGGCTTTTTGTGTTTCCCTGTATTTGCTGCATTTTCTGCTGCACTCTCGTAAACCGGTAATTAGTTTTTAATTCCAGTCACTTTACTTCCTTGTTTGCTACCACCGTGCTGATTACCTTCACCTGCACTTCCCCGCCCCGTTTCAATTGCCACTCGTTTCCTGATTACTCGCTCTCACTATTCAGTCTCTCACTTTTCACTCACTCTTTGTCAGACCGTCAGCCAACCACAGACCCATCCTGGCAAGCATTTTGACTCTGGCTCTACTTTCTGTTTCTTGCCTGCGTTTTGTTCCCTGGTTTCCCTGCTCCCTGTCGTGGTGTTTGTTCGTAAGTTTTCGTTCCTGTGTTTGCTCCCTGCTCGTTTGTCTCCTCCTGCCTTCAGTTGTCCCCGTGTCTGGCTCCCCGCTACCCTGCTCCTGCTCCCTGGTGACGAACTGGGACCGAACTGACCCACGCTCTGCTCGCCTGCCCCAGCTACGACTCCTGCCTGGCCGCGACTCTGCTCTGCTCCCCTGCCCTGCCCCGCTGCCCTGCCGCCCTGCCCTGGCTATGACTCCTGCCTGTCCACGACTCTGCTCTGCTCTCCTGCCCCGGCTCCTCAACCTGCCAGCCCACGACTCCGCTCTGCTCTCCTGCCCCTGCCCCTGCTACAACTCCAGCCTGCCCACGACTCTGCTCTGCTCTCCAGCCCCGGTTACGACTCCTGCCTGCCCGCAGCGCTGCTCTGCTCTCCTGCCTCGGCTCCCTGACCTGCCGCCTGCCCATGACTACGCCCTGCTCTCCAGCCCCGGCTCATTGACCCGCCGCCAGCTGTCAGCCCTGAGGACCCCGCTCACCAGCAGCACCACGAGCGGCAGCCTGCCGTGCTGTGGGCTTTGGATTATTTCCCTTCTCCCCCAATCCTAAATAAAAACTCTTTGTTTAACGTGACGCTCTTGGGTCTGTCCGTTCTGTTCTGGTTCCTGACAATTACATGTAGTAGTCTAAGCATCTATTAACACTCTATAGGACCATCTTTAGAACAATCCAAGTAAAGTGTGGACCAGTCTTTAAATAAGCTCAACTAACGGAGAAACTGCCAAAGGCTTAAAATATTGGATACCAAGTACATTTTTGCATTTGCACCTTTGAGAGCAGAAATGCTATGTCTTGCAGTCACGTTTAAGATGTTCTGTACATAATTTGTCTGCTTCTGGTAAAATGTTTTTAAACGCTTGGCACACTGCTCGGTTACAATACCATCTACTATTGCAAAAATGTCTGATCTCTGGCTAAGCTGTTGAAAGGGACATGCAGTTATGGGGATGAAGGCATCTGTTACCTCTGTAAACAATTTCCATGCAGCCAATGCCTTTTTGCTTTTGCCCTATAATTTAGAGGTTCTAACCAGAGGTTCTAGAAGCCAAACATTTCCAGAGGCAACCCACATATCGATATGTGGGTAGTTGCCAAGAAGCTGTCCAAAAACGACGGAACTACTATGTCTACATCCATTGTCTTAACTACAAGTCTCTGCGCACTGTTTTGATAGAGCAACTGGTATATAATAATAATAATATAGTATGACTAAATGCTCTTTCTCCCATAGAGCTAAGGTTAATTGATGGTACTCTCAGTAAACCTGCTGAGGAGAACTGCAGTGAGCAGAGAGGGGTGTAGATAAGGTGGAGCAGAGTTTGCAGGGCCTTGTAAGTTAGGAGCAGGACTTTATGTTTAACTCTGTATGCAATTGGGAGCCAGTGAAGCTGCATAATTAGTGGTTTTGCATGGCTTGAGGAGTTTGAGAATTACAGTATCCTAGCTGCAGTGTTTTGAATCATTTGAAGCTGGTGGAGTAGCTTACTGGGGATACCAGAAGAGATGGAGTTGCATTCATCAATGCGAGATGTGACAAGCATTGGTCAGGATTTCAGCACTCAGCTGTGAAAGAGCTAGCTGTAGTCTTGCTATGTTCCGTATATTTAAAAAAATGTGTGCATTGAGGGTCAGCATACTGTCTACTCACAGGCTCTTAACCTGAGGGGGAGCAAGGTATGGTTCAGTCATCCTAAGAGCATGTATAACAAATTCCATGGTTTTATGAGTTTGTTTTTGATGTGTTCTGAATCAGCTGCCAGTTATATGGGTGGCCATTTCTTCAAAAACTCACTTCCTGTTTAAAATTTGTTTGGGCACCCCTTCTAGGATGTCTTAGAATGACTCAAGGGACATATGTACCAAATTTCACGCTTCTATTCACCACGTAACGATTTTTCACATAATTCGCCCGACTACATGACATCCACTCTTCCCAAACTGGACTTTTAAAGACATCAAGTGAAGATTCCATGAAAACTATTTCATTTATTACAAGCTGTCTTTTAAAGGAGATTAACAAAATGAAAATAGGATTACTTTGACGATGATATTCTCTTTCATGTAAGAAAAAAGGCATCTCTTAGAACAATAATCACAGAGTTAGGCACACCACATTCTCAGGGAGATTTGAGGGATTCTTTCAGACTGACTGTATTGCTGATTCCAGAAACTCTGGCCTCCTTTCTTAAACCCTTTTTTTTCCCTGGCTCTTGATCCTGTTTTTGAGAGGAAAAAAAAAAAAAAAGTAGTGGAAGCTTCTGTCACTAATCTCCCCTCATTCCTGGCGGAACTTTGCTTCGGCGTTTGTGTTAGCTGTCTATGCTGCCATATGGCACATGATACCAAACAATCCATCTAAGAGCCTTTGGTCAGTGGAGTGTGCAGGCAAGACACTTTGGAAATGGAGCATCCTGAAGGACAGCCAAGAGACACACTCTCCACAGCTGTTTATCACCAGCCTCACTCTCTCACCCTCCCTCTCAGTCTGTCACACACACACACACACACACACACACACACACACACACACACTACAATAAAAATTCAATACTATGCACTATAATGGAAATATTTTAACATCTTTTAACATCTCTCTCTCTCTCTCTCTCTCTCTCTCATCCTTAATCTGTTTACAGGGATGTGCAGAAATGGACTACTATGCTTTTATAATCAATACATTGATACGCCTGGTCTTAGGAGAAAGCTTAGAACATGTACATTTGATCAATAGCTAAAACAACATACAGATCCAAGTTATTGATTAAATATCCCCTCCTAAATTAAGCCTGCAAAACAAAACAATACTCCAGAAATTGATTTGGGGTATTTAAATTTTTTATTGTTATCGTAGCTTAACATCAAACTATATTTCAGGCAAAACTATTTTTCACAACCATTAGATTTCCCACTTTGCATGTTAAAATGGTGTGCAACACATCCATATTAAAAAGAAAATGACTAGAAAGAATGGCCAGAGACTTGAGTTATACAACTTTGAATAAGTAAAATGTGCTTGGCCCAACAATGGATAAACTCTTGAAGCATTTCATCTTTTTTAGATACATTTCTTTTTTAGATACATTTTACATACATTTGTATTAGAAAACATATAACTGTTAATATTCGTTGCCCAGCTCTGTAGCAAATACAATTCTCGGTTATTGACAAACACTGGCCTACTCTCTTTTAACAGCTGCCGGATAATTACACTTTTTTACTTATTTATTTAAAACAAGCTACCTGGAATGGAAGAAATAGGTAGTGACTCTGGGCCAGAGAAATGGCCAAATACATCTTTGGCTCCTATCACTTTCTTGGTGATTCGTTTTGCTTTTTAATGAGGGAGGCTTTCTAAACCTCAGCTACAGTGATGTCCAGCTACTGCAGCAAAAATGACATACTGACTATGTGCTGAAATATACCTTTAGCATGGTTCCTGTTTGTTCATCTGATTTTTTCATTTCCACCTTGACAAAGAAAGTAAGAATACTGATTTTGCTCTTCGTTGAAATGTTTATCAGGTGGAGAATTAAGCGTGACATGAGAAAGAATTATGTTAGTGTCAGAACGATATGTAAGTGTAAGACAATGAAAAATCTTAAATTTTAAATGATTAAGTTGGCTAAAATATTAAGTTGGCTAAAATATTAAGTTGGCTAAAATATTAAGGTTGGTCACACTGGCTCTGACACCGGTTAGTATTATCCTGTGACTAGCTGGCTACTGTATATAAGACCACATGATGCTTTTGTGACTATATATTCCTCTAGTAAATTTAAGCATTTTGTATACTAACATGTAAATGTCAGTCTAAGCTCAGTTGTTTAACAGTTTGGCATTTATTTGCAAAAAAGGAATAAAATATCATCTAAATGTGAAATACAGGGTTGTTGAATGAAGGTGAATGCAGGAATAATGATGCTTGTATGTGGGTGTGTGAGAGTGTGAGCGATATTTGTGCTGTGGTTGTTATCTGTCTTAATGTCATTTAATGTGTTTAGTGTTTCTCCCTCTTGTGTTAAAGGTCCCATATTATACTCTGTTTCAACAAGTTAGTATACTGTAGGTCTAAAACATATTCATGAAGTGCTTTGCACAAAATCACTGTCACATGAAGGAAATCTGACCAGTTCTATTCTGGCCAGTTTTGTTCTCATCGTTTCATTTTTTTACGCCCATGTTTACAATGCCCATTCAGTGCACGTGGAAATGGAAGGCACAATATGTGTTATGTTTCGAATTTATGTGTTCGACCCCAAGTCAGACCCAGACCAACAGGAAACAGAGCCACTTACAGAAACACCATGAATGCTGCAAGCAGTTTCTGAATGGTTACTCTACTTTTTAAATTGTAAGTGTAGCCTACAGATTGTTTATTTAAGTGCTGGTCTGGCTTTAGCATTGCAAGACCACAGATGTCATACCATGCTCTGCTATCTCGCACACCGCTGTAAATGAACTTTGGGTGGCTGTTCCTCCTAGGTGAGGCCGAGGTCTGGCCCCTTGGACTCCAGAGAATGGCTAATACAAGGTGCTCCAGTACGGCTCAATCTGGTTGTTTGATGATGTTGTACATTGTACAGTTGTTGGTGACTGCATGTTTTATAGCCATTCCCCCACGCAACGTAGGAACTATAAAAAATATAAAAATATGAAGTTTGACATTCCTTTCTGACAGAAGGAAGCCAGACAAGAAATGGCTTATAGAAGTGCAGTATACCTGACACAAAAATTTTTCAACTGACTCACAGCAAATGAATGGATGTTTTTTTTTGGGAGTGTTTATTGGAGCAATGCAGACCCAAATGACAATAGAAAAACATGCAAAAAGTGATTTTTGCATAATATGGCCCCTTTAATGGCTATGATGTCAGTATGAATTTCAATGAGTGATTAGAGACAGTGTTTCATCAGTTATGTTCCCAGTCTTCCCTAGTGTTTCATGTGTATGCTTGTCATTACTTTCTTCTGATGTGTGTGAACATGACAGAACCCTTTTGTGTCCAGCAATCCTTATTTTCTGTCTATGTTTGAGATCTGTATTTCAGTGAATCACAAGACAATCAAACATGTGCCCATCACAATTTCAGTATCTATAGATGAATGGGATGTAACATATCAGAGAAGTAAGTTTATTAGTATTCATGTGATTGAAAGATATTTAAAGGAATAATTTGAAACTAGATAAATGACATCTGTATGGCTTTACATTCAGATATGTTGCTTGCTGGTGTAGTTATGTGTACCTTAGTTATGCAACTATGCAACTGTGCACCTAAAACAGAGACTGTTCCAAGAAAATTGGGAATGGGGATGTCTGGTAAACCTAGCATTGAACACTGTTTAGATTCACAGGCTTTCTTCAGATGCTGTCAATGAACTGAAGAGTTTGTGGTTAAAGTCACACTGAAAGATTAGCAGACAGTGTGCAGGAGTCTTGTCCAGTTTTATTCATATTTGCATAGGCTGGGCCGGAAAGAACTCGCAACATTTAGCTCAAATAGAACTAAAACTCGAGATTGCAGGAAAATGCTTCTTCAGCAACTGGAAAATATGCAAAGAGTATGAGACAAGACAAAGACACATGAGACACAACCCCAGACATGGCTGTAAGGAGACAAAATAGTTTTTAACTCTTCAGGCATAAATGTACTCACGTCACTCGCTAAAATTACAATAATCTTCTCTGACTGGATTACAGAGCAATGCGACAAATTTGGACTACAGTGTGTGTTTCCAAGAAATCTAATCACGTGTGTGCAGAGGGCATTAAAAGGCCACAAGATGGATCGTTTTCTTTTCTTTTGTAATGCCACAAAGGATGACTAGCACTACTGGAGGGGGAAACGTCACTGGCCCAGTCTTGTGTAGGCAAAAGCTTATGTTAGACAAAGAATCTCGGTTGCCTCAAATCATTTTAGCATACATTATTTTCAAGAGAACATCGGTTTGGACCTGTTACCGCAGGATCGCAGGTTCGAATCCCCTGCTCACATGTGTGTAATAGGTTAAATGCAGAGGTGAATTTCGTTGTGTGCACTGTGTGCTGTGCTGTGCTGTGCCGTGTGATCACAATGACAAAAATGGGACCTTAATCTTTAAGTTTGAAATTAGCCTCAGATAGTTGGAACCAGATAGAAAACCAGGCAGTAACACACACTTTATTTGCAACAAAAGCTAAAACATAACATGAAATAGAAATAGAGGGCCATCCATGGTGGGGGTGGAGCCTGGCTCCTTCGATGGCTCCTAACTAAAGTATGAATAATGGCCTAAGCTGTGCCTGTGTGAAAGTGAATGATGGCCTAATCTCTCTACAGTTCCTAGAGTAGAGTAGAGTAGAGTAACTTTATTGATCCCGAAGGAAATTAAGGTGTCCAGTAGCATACACATAACACATATTGCAAAAAAACAGATCAAACCTATTGCACACGTCTGCATAATACAACATTCACTGAACTGAGGGAAGAGAAAAAAAACACTGAGAAATGTTACAAATATTCAAATGAGTGAGTGCGCCATGGCAACCTTGGCGCAGCCATGAAGCCAAGCAACACTCCCATGGCATGAGTGTGAAACTGTTGCCATTTTCTCTGGCATATGCGTGGGCCATCTCTAATGATTGTACATAAAGCGGGAATGGAGATAAGCTTCCCTCAACACACTCTGTGGTAGGGAGACAAACAAGATGTGTATTTAGAAAGAGAGAGAGACAGAGATTTAAAGTAAGCATGGGGAAAGTTTTAATGAAAGTGAAAACAAAGGGCTCTTGATGAGGCTGTGACCACCAGAGGCCAAGCAGGATGGAAGTAGGAGGAATGTGGCATGGGAGAGCATAGTGTGTTTGTGTTTGTGTTTATATGAGTGAATGAGAAAGAGGTAAGAAAGAAGTGCTGCAAATAAGCTCTGGTAAAAGTAGGGGATGCTGTTGAAGGGAGAAATTGTGTGTGTGAGTGTTTGTCTGTTTGAATATGTGTGTGTGTGTGTGTGTGTGTGTGAATTGATACGTGCGTGTATGAACCATTTATGGCACTCTTTTTTGAGCAAAGGAGGTGTTGCAGAAGAAGCGAGAATTTCAAGCGAGAAATTCAAAACAGACAGAGAAACAGAGAAAAGGAGTGAAAACAAAAGTATGTATATATATATATATATATATATATACACACACACACAGTAGCCCTGTAACGATATGCGTATCGAAACCAAAATCGCAACACGCAGAGCCACAAACCTGTCTCGCGGTGTAAGCAGAATCGCCTCAGTAGAGATCCAGCCACATGATATGAGCTGATAGTGCTACCAAACTTTTAAAAATACTATTATTTTCATTTGACATTAGTTGTCTATTTTAAAATACGTGGCCGTAAACCACAAAACTTTTTCTCAAAATCTTTTTTTCATCTACCTGCAAGCATCCTCCAACTGCGTGTTGATGACGACCTTTCAGTCATGTGACTGCAAAAACTTTAGCTCACGCAATAACGTGGATGAGACGGATTGTGACAGGCAGCAAGCAATGGCTAGTTCAGGTAGTCCTGATTATCCAGGTTGAGAGTAGTAGACGAGTACAACCTTTTCATTAAAGCTTGTCATTGTTCATTTGTTCTCACTTGTTTTATGTTGTTTTATTGTAGTCTTGACATAATTATCTCTGTGTCATAGGCCTACTATATTACCTTGGGCTAGGGCCCACACTAAATACTTTACTTAGGGCCTAGGCCCGGACCGACTACGCCAGCCGCGGGGGCTATGTCCCCGGAACAAAGAATTTAGTTAAATACAGGGATGGTACACTGAAACCATAAAGTGAGGCATGCAGATTCACAGACACTCTGAGGCAAGAGGAATATGCTTCTCTGACAACACTATTTATTTCCATACAATGGCACTATTTACAACCCAGCATGTCCCAGACATATGTAACCCCAACCCCTCACACCCGCACACACACACACACACACACACTGTAACACGCGGGCCCCAACGCACACTACTAAGGCGCCTATGCACTAGGCTGGGCCTGTGCCTACACAGCAAAAATGTTAGTGTCAATTTAACACCCACAGTGTTAAATTTAACACCCATACGGTGTCTATATGTGTCCACACTATACATTGTTAAGGCAACACTTATGAAAGTGTTAAAAGACTAACACTCAGATTTAGTTGGTTCAACACTCTTTGTTGTTAAAAAGAGAAACCACACAACACTTCAGAATGTGGAATCCACACTACACCAGTGTTGGTGTTAAGATACGGTGTTAAAAGTAACACTTTTTCTCACAACACCTACACCAGTGTAGTGTGGATTCCACACTCTGAAGTGTTGTGTGGTTTCTCTTTTTAACAACAAAGAGTGTTGAACCAACTAAAGGTCAGTGTTGTGTGTGCCCTCCCCCCCCCAATTAAAACACAACAAGCAGAAAATGTATATGACAATGTATTGAATTAATTAAAAGGTACACCTCATACAAAACAGCAGTATGGCACAATATATGTCATGTCATCATTGGCAGAGGAAAACTGCCCGTCATAAGGCCGATAATAAGTCAGGTCAGACAAACAAATAACAGTGAACTTATCATCTAGCTCCTCAATTCTAAATCCATTAAGGTGATCATTGAAATACATTGTATTAACATCTGTGGTAAGTAGAAAGGCTTCATCATCCTTGATGATAATGTTGGCAATCTTTTTAAAAACAGGCATTTCATTTTCAGTACTAGCACAGACAAACATTCCAATATGATATTCTGATCCATAGTTTCTAACCCAGGAGGTAGTAGAGACAGTACAGACACTAGTAACATTTAATGCTTGACAGGACCCCAAGGCCTCACTGCCCTCTAGATCACAAGTTAAGATACGTTTAATGGGACCAAACTGAAATCTTTTAAAATAAAATTGTTCCCAATGAAAAGCTAACTGATTCTGATGCTTATTTACTAGTGTTTTTGTAATGTTTTTGAAGTTCTTCTCACACCTTTTAAAAAAATTGTGTTTTCCTTCATATCGCATGCACCACATGTGTATGAGTGGACCTATTTTCCGAATACATTTGGGGTAATGAATCATCAGATGATGCTTCGGTATCAGTCTCTTGTTTGCAAACACAGATTTAAAAAGTTTGTGATGATCAGAAATCAAATTCTTCAAGTAATACGTCATACCCTCTGTAATAATAGGCGAGAACACAATATTCACTATCTGAATTAATAGCAGAATAACGTGCCAGTAGTTGTTATCCTCCTCAACTATATCTCCAAAAATTAAAGGCATATTACGGAGGAGGCACCATGACTGAATGGCATTGAGGCCAAGGTCATTACCACCATCATCTACTTTGACTGTACTGGGTCTGTTCTTTCTCTCACTGAATCCGTAGTTAAAGCTGTGAATCCTTTCTGAAAGTGAGTTTAACGATATAGAATCTCTGACTAAGTACTGAAAAAAAAGTTTTAACTCATATTGCACAACACCTTCTAAAAGGTCATGCATAACATCAACTGCATAATTGTCAGAGGAATTGAAAAACTGTAGTGCATTCAGAGGACAGGGTCTTTTAACACCAAATGAGTGGGCTAGAGAACAATTCTGAGCCACAGCATTGCAATGTTCCAAATTTAGCTCCCTGGTGCGAAAAACTAAGCCTGGGTCGTCCTCAGAAAACACAGACTGCAAACTATCTTTGTCAGTTAAACAAAATCGGCAACAGTAAGCTGCACTGAACGATTCCACCATCCCAAAAAGGCCATGTATAGCTAAATTATCGCCAGTAACCTGAATAACAGTCCCCCTTAGAGGTGTGTCTGAAAAGGGCACCTGTATTCCTTCTGTCTCCAGCAGCTTTAAATCATTTAGAAGAGGCTGTAAGATTGGACCAAAACCATATTTTTTTAAGTCATCTGAATGAAATAGTGCAACAAGATGGATGTTCATCAAAACTGAATTAAGCTTGGCTGGCAAATTTCTTAAAGTAAAGTAAACACAGCCAAGCTTGTGTATTCCTTTCTTAGATCCAAGGGGATTGGCTGTTTCAAAGTCGTCATAATACAGTTGAATTTGGAGAGCATGTTTTTGTTGTGAGAACAATGGATGACTTCTAAAGTAAGAACCATCATTAATGTCTTTAAAAATTCCATTTTCATGAACTTTTACCTGCTGAAAGCAATTACACAGCTCCTGGTTTGTAAACATTGACTCAAGAGTTCCCAAAATTGGCACGTAAGTGAATTTTTCATTGACTGGAATCTCACTGTATATGCCTGTGGTTCTATCTCTGCGTACATCAAATCGCACACCAAGAACATGCTCCACTGGTTTGACTATTTTCCATTTTTTCTGAAAATGTCTTTGCCGCTTTGTTTCCGTATTGAGGTGTGAGAAGGGATTATCAAGATTTGCAAAGCAGTCCTGTACTTTACCTAGGGTTTGTTCAGCAACCTCAGATGAAATACATGCAAGAACAGCATCTTCCGCTTCACTATAAGCACCATTCACAATCTCCTCCATTGAACTAACTAAAGACTCTACAGTACTTCCAGACAGTCCAGATGCTTGTACTTCGGCGATAAGAGAGCTACACATATCCAACAACAACTTTTTTTTAGGAGGTGCCACAGAACTGACAGGAGAACTAGAACTTGGCATTTCGTCATAACTACTAACGTTACTTGTAACATTGTCCATATTATCATCAGAATTCAAATATACATTGTCTCCATGTATTTTCAACAAATGTTTTTTGTATCCACTGTATGTGTAAAAAACTGCTGAACAGTCATGTTCACCACATTTCAGACGCAATGTACGACTCGGATAAAGAGCATGACTAAACTTTAAATGCTGAAAAAGCACTGAACAATTTCTGTATCGTACCTTGCAAATATAACAGGTGAACATTCTGAAACTTATATGTTATCAATTCTAACTCTAATTTCTTTTACCCTTGGACTCTCCTTTGCGGTGGCCACATCAATTCCATAGACAGTAGTTTGGATGAAAGTGTAGAAGTTGAACAATGCCTCGTCATAGGCTACCGCGAATACGAAGTGCGCCTTGAACAGTTCATCGAAAGCAGCCACAACAGTCTGTGCCATGCATGGCAAGGCCTTCTGGTCCAGTATGATGTAATACTTCTGGATTTTGGACTTCTTTTCTCCAACGCAGAGGAGAAAGGGCTGGGTGGATGCAACACCCTGAAGGTAGGTCACCATGCTCGTCCCCACCTAAGATCAAGGAATGAGACATGAATTAATCATTTTACTGGCTCCACAAGCGTCAAGTGTTCCTCAGATTATTATTGCTCCAACGTTGTCAGAAAATGTCATGCACCGTAAACATGCACATACAATTGATTGGCAAATTCAGTAGTTGACAACCAGAAAACAATTTTATATTAACTGGTTAATAATGTTATATACAATCACCAATTTCTTCACTTCAATTCTTCATTAGACAGCATTAAAGCCCCACTGTGTAACTTTTTTACTTACTTTACTGCCGGTTACAAACGTGTCCTTTTTAATGAATATTTACCACCACCATTAATTACAATTGGCTTCAAATTTTACATCTGTATATGCACAAACTGGGGTCGACGATCCATAGGGTTTGCATGCGCCTAACAACCATGAAAAAAGTGAGACACGCTGGAACATGCAACATGCAAACCCATACCTTCATGAACTTGACGACATGGTCAGCAGCGTTTGCGGCACTGATTTTCCCATGCATTTTTCCTTTCGCGGTTGGAGGCAACAGATGAAGGAGCAGGAGGATGGCTGCCAAGTCACTGTCCCACCCTAGTAGATACAACAGTAACGCATAACGTCCCGTCAGTGTATGGTCATAAACATCTGCTAAAAATACCAGCAAATGCAACCATCCATATTCACTTACCATAATCGTTTGAGGCCTCCTGAGCAGAAAGAAGGTCATCCAGATGAAGACCAGGGCGAAGGCCTTTGCAGATAGTGATGATCCGAGGTTTGTAGAATGTTGGCCATTTTGCAATGAACTTGCCAGAGACATTTTCTCCAAACAGCATTGTGAAGTCTTGGTCAATCTTAACAATACAAAGAAATATAATATCAGGAACATGACATAATATATCATAATACATGGTAGTTCAGGTTGGTCTCAATTTCTTACCAAGCCTGGTGTATCCAAGAAGCGGGGAAAGTGATCTAGGATAAGTGCAGACTGATCTGGATCACGCAGCAATTGTTGACGATGTTTGAATGTTGCCTTCATTTTCTCCTTAACAGCTACTTGGTCTGTTGTATGCTTCATCATGGACATTGCTTCATTACATTCGTTACCAGACAGCTGTTCAGATGACGAAGTCTCACGCAGGGTCTTCGGGCCTCCTTGGTGAACGGACTTAAACCTCTTCTTGGAGTCACTTGCAGTATTGCGTTGCACAGTTTTCAATCTGTAGGCCAGGTAACCCTGCCCACTCTGAGGATCGTAATAATGCTCCTAGCAGACAAAAAAGACACAAAAGACATGCAAGACATGTTAGAAACAGTTTAAACACATAAAAAAAACAAACCTGCACACAAACAATTAAATAAGGCATATTAGTCATAACATTCCTGCTACTCACATAGCCAGTTGGCGAAGCTTTATCTTTCAGATTGGGAAAAAGGGTAACTATTCCAAGAGCGTAGGTAATGCGGACATTAACTGGCGGTATCCTCCTATTCCATCACAAGTCACAGATTTGAAGAAAAGAAAAAAAAACATAATAAACAAACAAACAAACAAAATAAGTCTGTCTGACAGACAAAGGATTGATATAAACAGTGTAAGGCTGAGTACAGAGGATGTTTTAAGTTTTAAATATGTATTTGAACTTATCTTATGTCTTACTTACCCATGACTCTCAATCATATCTGCCACCAAGATGTTGACAAGTTTCCTTCTCGAATGATCAGACAGACCATTTGTTTTGTTGTACTCTTTGATCACCTCTTCACCTCCAGGTTTTTGAAGCAGTGCTACATAGACCAGCTGCAAGAGACCAAAAAGAGGTTGCATGTCAAACTGCTGCATTTTGAAAATACACTGACATTCTAGCTATACTCCACAATAACTCACATCTTTAGCCACTTTACTGTCAGGTGGTCCCTCAACCAATTGCCTTTTCTGTGCTTTGGTGCTCTCTATGATCACTGTGGAGGCTGAACTTCTCGTGGAGCTCACAGACTCAATTGATGAGGATGACATTGTAGACTCAACGGAGAAAGATGCCCCCTCATCAGAGCAGAAGGAGGCTTCAGACACCTCCGTATCAGCTAAAGGTTCGAGTGAAGGTGAAAGTGTGGAATAATATTGACCAAAGCATTATACAAAGATGACATTTATATAGTACTCTAATCAACCAGACTAGTTCTCTTCACCATGTGCAGTTTTATCAAATGTCCTGCACTGCAATTCCTCTTCTTACTGACAAATGTATTTAACCCTCTGGGCGCCACAGGCGAGTATACTCGACAAGATGCAGCACTGAATAAAACGGTCGATTTTGTGAAATAGGGTGTTAAATTTGGTTTGAACTCCCTTCCACTAGGTGGTAGACATGTCATACTATGTCCCTGACTCAGAAATACGTCATGTTTTTATACAAAATAGTCGCGCTAGAGCATGCTGAATCAGTGCGAGCGAAAGCGGAGCTAGTTTGCGTGTGAGCCATATTATTAGAGCGATATTGTCAACGTCAGCGAGTGTTTGCCTTCGTTTTTCGTCTAATGGCATCAAAGAAGTTTACCTGCAATGAAGTGTTGGGTCTTCTATTCGCAGACACTTATTTTGAAGGCGAATATCTGCCTCCAGAATATGACAGTGATGCGTTTAGCGACGACGCTTCAGATGCGTCCCTGCCTTGCAGTGATGCAGCTGGACAAAGTGATTGTTTAGCCATACACCAAGCACAGTCTTCGGATACTTCAGATCTACACCAAGCACAATCTTCAGATACTCATTTGCTCAATGTCAGCGATGGGAACAGTGTTTCATGGGGTGGGAATGTTTATCAGGGAGTAAGCAGGCGTGTTAGTAGGGTGGGGAACGAGGCTGGAAGTGAAGTCGGGGTCCAGTGTTTTTACTGCGCTAGCTATGTAGCTAATTTGTTTTCCGACGGTGCCTTTCCCTAATCGCGGGGACAGTAACGTGGTGGAGCCTTTGTCTAATGCCACTGTGTATGTTAGACGAGGTCAAAGTGTTTCTAGGAGAGCTAGGGGACAACGTAGAAGCAGGGTGAGAAGACGCAGTGAGAGTCATACCCATGAAAATTCTCTCCACTCGGCACGAGTGCGTAGCAGATCTGGGCGTGCTGCTCGCAGCAGGAACAGAGGCGGTGTGGCACGGGGCAGAGAAGCTAATATGCTCGTTAGTTTAGATGATGGGAATGCCGGTGTACTGTCGCACATGCTTTGAGTTGATCAATGAGGAGGGGTATCAAAATTGGCTCACGCCCTTTGATCAGCCAATTGGATATCTCCAATGCCAATTCGCCCCTAGATTTTCTGTCACTCTTTCTCTGATGATTTCTGGAATGTTCTTACAAATCTTACAAATGTTACAAATGAGACAAATCGCTTTGCCCATCAGTTTTTAGCCTTTGTCAGCTCAAAAAAAAAGCCCAACCAAAAAAACAAACAAATCCAAAAAAAAAAAAAAAAAAAAAAAAAACTACTAACACTGTCTCTCCTCTCATCTTGTCATCTCACTCATGAGATTTTAAACTAAACAGGTCTTATTGATATATGATATGATATATATAGAATAATATATGTGCCCCAAATATGGAATCTGAGTGCCTATGTAATAAATGGAAAATCTCTATAGCAAAAGGTCAGCCTACTGCTACATGCATTCGGTTTGGTTCTGCCATTTATTAGTAAAGATTTACACTGTTTGTTTGCTATTTACTGAGCATTCAGTATATGCAGTATAGCATACAGAAGGTACATACACTATTTTTGGGGGAGGGAGTACTGCATTTTATCTTTCAAACGTGACAATTTATAAAAATTCTATAATCCAAGATGGCCGCCACTATGTGACGTCATAATATGCTAATTAGATGGGTAAATTTAATCCCTACATAAACTTTGGATCATCCTTAATATTTCTCTAATTTACAGTAAGTCTCTATCTCTTATCATTTTTAAGTTATAGCCTTTTGAAATTAAGATGTCAAAATTGAATGTTTTAGGAAAAAACCTCTGGCGCCTAAAGGGTTAATGGATATATAAACCTGCAAATGCCCTATAGAGAACAGAAATGTAAGGATTCTTACCAGAGTTCTTGATGAATGCCTTGAAAGACACTGTAGCTGATCTCAGTAGCTCATCAAAAATATCATCATCCACATCCACTCCTAAGGAGTCCTGTAGCTCCACATCAGCCGCATTTGGCAAGTTGAATTTAGCTGAAACTAAGAACCAAAACACTAAATGGAATTTGACAACAGATTTCCAGTATCCCAAGTATTGGTGTAATTGACAGAGGCAGACTTGAACCAAAAGAGATCAACTTTCTTATTATTATTATTTTTTTTTTTACTGAGATATGGCATAACCACATATGTTGTCTTTTTTAAAGGTTGAAGGCTTGAGCTGCAGCCAGAAAAGGCAAATGTGCAATGCTTTTCTTTAAACATATTATACGTTGGTTTTATCAATTATGTTATTTAGGTGGGTGGAATGCAGTGACAGTTGCTCTTTTTTGAATAAGGATAATGATAGCCTACGAGAAGTCTTCGTTACACATAGCTAGTTGAGAGAAGTATGAACGCTATTTGACACCATTTGACACAACAGGCTGATTTTTTTCATTCAGGTCATGTTAGTCAAAGGAGCTACGTTGTAAGCAACTGGATTTCTTTTAGGAGCTTGGACGTTAATTGTTCCTCACACAGTGCATACTTTTCGAAAATGACATCGTGGCTATTTTTAGATTCCGCGGGCTAACTTACTACACGCACAAGCAGTGGCTACGGTACTCACGCACATGCTCACCATTTGACGAAGCTGGCTGTTAATCATGGCGATTACCTTCCAAATGTTTACGGTCTTCAACATAAATGCCATCTATATATAACGTGATACTAGCAAATTTAGAAAATACTGCGCGTTTTATAAGTTTAATATATATTTGAGGAGTGTACGGTTGTGTTAATAAGACAGGGCAGTGAATGATGTTTCCATGACTGCACTCTACGCTGACCTACCATGTTGTACTTTTTAACGTTTGGGCGTTACAGATAAAATAATAATATGGGTCGAACTTACCTTCTTCAATGAATCTTCTGTAATCGTAGCAGTCATCATTTGTTGGTACTCGTACCCACTTCTGTACACCCCTGAAGCCCACCTGAACGAGCATTACTGCGAAATTGAGCAAAGTCAGTCAGTCAAAGACAAGCAAAGTTGTAACCGTAATACCTACAATAATGCTATCATGTTCTTAATTATAAAGCTATAAACCTATAGTGACAGATGTAACACTAGGCGTCCAGGGCAAAGTTTAACTAACCGAATTTTTTAACTACCCGAAGTTTCATCCTCCTG
Organism: Coilia nasus; assembly: GCA_027475355.1. Classification (NCBI taxonomy): domain Eukaryota; kingdom Metazoa; phylum Chordata; class Actinopteri; order Clupeiformes; family Engraulidae; genus Coilia; species Coilia nasus. The sequence goes on along the minus strand of CM050215.1, from coordinate 1,854,908 downwards.
ACCAAAGTGGGAAGGCATAGTAGACCGTTAAGTAGCCGAACAATGTCACACCAATATTAGGCTATGAGTAAATGTGAAACATAGCCTGGTACTCAAGCTCTTTTAAAATACAAAAGTGTTTTATATTGCCAATTCGACAAAAACTTAATCAGTAGAGAGAAACTATAATAGCCTATATGAAGCGAAGTTAACTTACAACTATTGCTCTCAAGCTGGACACCCGCCAGATTCAAGTAAGAAATGCAATCTGACTAGCTGTGTTTGGTCTAAGACAGCAGACTTTTATCACATTTAAAGAGATATGAACTATTAACTACGGAAGCCGAGAGAGGCCATGGTCTCAATCATTTTTTTCCACCTTGTTATCCCGAGATAACTGGATAATTAATTAGAGATCTCGAGAAAACAGGCACCAAGACGTGAATGCTGACTTCGGGCTATTTCTCATTCTTTGTAAACGCAACTTTAGTCAAGAATGTCTGGAATGATCGATCACCTAATAAGGCAATATTTTGATCAGGGTTTGACAGAGGCAGAGATTGCATTAAGTCTTTTAATAAGGGATAATGTCAAAATCAGTCCGCGCCACCTCCGCAGAAGACTGGCCCAGCTTCGTCTCTAACGACGGAGATACAGTGATCCAGCTGAGGTTGTAGGTTTTATCTCTAAACTTATGAACGGGCCAGGAGAATCCGACTAAAGTTGGGTTTACAAAGAATGAGAAATAGCCCGAAGTCAGCATTCATGTCTTGGTGCCGCTAGAATGACCCATAATCAATCTCTACATCATGAAATAATAGTTTTGTTTTCTCGAGATCATGAAATAATTGTTTTGTTTTCTCAAGATCACTGAATAGTTGTTTTGTTTTCTCGAGATCATTAATTAATTGTGTTGTTTTCTCGAGATCTCTAATTAATTATCCAGTTATCTCGGGATAACAAGGTGGAAAAAAAAATGATTGAGACCATGGCCTCTCTCGGCTTCCGTAATTAACTGTGCGTCTTTACATAAAAATCATAAGTTTCGCTTACCTTGTGCAGCTGATTGGCAAGAACTGAGAAATGTCTTGATCGATGCGTGGTTTCACTCAAACAAAATGGCGATGGTTGGCGGTTGGAAATTTTCCTTACACGTTCTACAACTGTTACGTAAGAACGTGATTTCATCTACACCAATCGGGATTAATTTAACATCAACATTTACAACACTCTGATTCGACAACATTTGTTTGTCAATGCTACCATATGCAGTGTTGTTTTATATCTATGTGGTGTTAATACAACACCAACACTCTCTATTCAACACTGTCCCTGAAATTTTAACACTTCCATATTTGCTGTGTAACAGAAAGAGAGGAGGACACAAATGGGGCAGTATAGGGGCTCCACCAACACGGCTGAGGTCAGTTAAGGCATGGTTAGTACTGCGGGAGTGGGACCGCCTGCAGGAGCAGGCAGGGGTGTTACATCGTCGGGTCTTGCGGGCAGAAAGTGGTGAAGAAATCCTCCAAGTTCTCTTATCGGCAGTTCTTCAAAGAGATGTCCTCACCAAACTGCACCAGGAGCATGCCCACCAGGGCGTGGAGAGGACCTCCGAGTTGGTTAGGCTCCGATGCTACTGGCCAGGCATGTCTTTGGACATTAAGGAGTGGTGTCAACAGTGTGAACGCTGTCAGGTTGCCAAGAGCTCCGGGTTGGGCCGGCATGGCTTCATGGGGCATTTGTTGGCTTCTAGGCCAAACGAGATCTTGGCCATAGACTTTACGGTGCTGGAGCCCTCCCGTAATGGGGTGGAGAACGTGTGTGTATGCCTGCGAGGATCTAAATCAAAACACCTGGCTTATAATACTAAAAAAAAGAGGATGGTGACACTCTATTCACCCAAATAAACAAAACAAAAAAATAAATACAATCAAAGAAACAAATACATGGTTGAGCAGGCACTGAGCACGCTAATAGACACCCAGCCGATGCGAGTTTGCACACTACAAAACGGCAGCCACTGAAGCCATGGGGTACAGCAATCACACTTTCCAGATGTCAGCTAATCTGTTAAATTGACAAGAAAATCCCACTACGTTATTTACTACTTCAGTGATAAATGATGAAATGGCCCACATTAACGGTGAGGTCACAGACAGCACAATACCTACCCTTAATCTGGAAGCTGTTCATACAAGGCCGCCATCAGTTATGAGCCGCGCGCTTCAAATTTCCCACTTCTGCTACCGAACCAAAACCAGGAAGCGTGTTAGATAAGAATCAGACAAACTTCAAGCCCCAACGGAGTCCTATGATACGGTAGCTTACCTGCTTTCCTTGACACGCTCACCTAGCTAGCCACCACCAAAGCTAGCTGGACGCCAATAGCTTTGACACTGTCTGCAGTGGCACCAAGCGAGATCCGACCACACTACGACACAAACAAACATTTGCGCGCTAAGAAAAGCTGCTACGAACACACAGTAACCATTTTAACAGACTTCCACTTACCATACAATAGCTCCTAGCCTTCCAACGCCACCTTCCACGGCGACACCCGCACCCCTCTTCCCAAACAGAAACAGGCATACGCCTGCGTCAGGGTACGCCCCTTTAAATACGCCCCTTTAAATACGCGCCTCACCTGCCTGGTAATCAACACACACTCATGGAAGCGGTACAGATGTCAGCCCGCATCCCATCACATCTGGTAGTGTGATTTTTTGTTTGACACCTTTTCTGTTGTTTAGTTCCAATAGCTTGTTGGCTAGCTTAGCCACCTAGCACTTGACTTAGGTTAGTTTTTCAACCATCTTTTCCAAAAGGTCTGTGTGCACCATGCAGAGATTTTTAGTCCCAAAGACTACACTTTCAAATAAGCCGGTTGCTGCGTCTGGTCGCTCAAGCGTGGGTTGTTGGCCAGAGCCTTCCCTTTCGGTAAGCAGTTCCAATGTTAATCTGCCCACTTCCCAACCTAACAAACATAGTGTTAGCAGTGTAGTTCCGGCTGCTAACATAGATATGCGTCAGCTAAATAATAGTGCACCAGCCCAGCCAATATTAAAAGTGTACCCTAAACGAATAATTAGTCAGACTTAGTCAATTAGTCAGTGTTCGTTTAACTCCAATTGGTACCAATCCCGACCGTGGTTGCAGTACTCTGTCAACCTCGACACATGCTTTTTGTTTTCCTTGTCAGTTTGCAGGCATGAGTGATAGAGATGTAGTCTTAGCCAAAACAGGTTACTGTAGTTGGAAAGGTGTGTTGGAGAAGGGTAAAGGATTTCAAAAGCATGCATCTAGTCACTCCCATAAGCGCTGCAAAAAGATGGACTGAAATGAAACATAGAGAGAAATGTGGTGGTGACAAGATCTCAGGAATTAGGAAAAACACAGGTGGAAAACAATCACTACTATATCATGTTACTTTGTATTATGGGAATTAGGACATAGTTTTACAGAAACTAGTGAAATATTTATTTATTTTGCTTAGGGTGACCAGATTTCCAGAGTCTAAAACCGGGACACTATGTGTGACGTCATGCGCGTGCACATTCTCTTAGGCATTGTCGTGTAGTAGTCTAGTCTGCTATCGAAGAAAACCGTTAAAACACGGCCGCTGCAAGATACATTGTAACATTGACTGTGAAGATTTCGCAGAGCGCACCTTCCATTGTCACTCACACACACACACACACACACACACACACATTGACTCTGAATTACTGGAAACTTCATTAGGCTTTAATTTAACAGTTTTGTATATGCGATCGCTGTAATTTGGGCAGCTTGATGTGGTGTTGGGTGGAAACCGGGACATTTTTGCGTCCCGACAGGCTTCTGTCGGGACTCGGGACACGCGACTAAAAATCGGGACTGTCCCGGTCAAACCGGGACGTCTGGTCACCCTAATTTTGCTATACTTCATATTATTCAATTGTTAAATAAATTATGTGTAAACAAAATGCCTTTGCAATTCATTAAAAAAAAATCGTGGGGTGTATTGACCCACTAAACATTGGACGTCTTATAGACGTGCAGATCATCGTCTATATTGCGTCCGTCGGTCCAAGACCAATTCTGGATGTCTAAACGACGTGCAAGTCAGGTCCACTATTTGGATGTCTAACTATGACTCCACTTCGACGTCACTATGCAGTTGAACATTTGAACTGCAGACTAGGTGACCTATTTTGGACGTCATGGGGACGTCTAACGTGGATGCAGGAAAATTACATTACTAATGAATATAATGTGGAGTGTGTTGAAGGAGGAGACGGGAGACGGAGGTGTGTCGAGTCAGCTTTAATCTCCACTTTTCATATATCAAACAGCACACACACGCGAGGTGTAAATCGCGGACAACAACGTGAAAACGAAACTGAAACTAACTCCACATAAACAAAACTCTTAAAGGTACAGTCTCTTGGTGAATGTCTTCTCTGGTGTATTTGTGGGTCACCACACAGGCCCCCCCAGAATTCACCCATACCAACCAGGCCAGCCCAAACTAATAACGCAGTACTGACACCTACCCAACAGTTCAAAACAGGACCATCTAGCTAAGAACAGTCAGCGTATAGGGGGGCGGATCCTGCGGCCATAACGGCTCCTCGTAACTGGAGGGGGGCTCGAGGCACGGGGCAGAGCCAGCGTTTGGGCTGAATCCTGAAAGGAGGCAGGGGGGGGGGGGCTGGAAAAGCACCAGGGACAGGGGTGGGAACCGCCGCAGGGGGGCGTCCCCGCCTTGGGGGTTGGGCTAGGTGAAGCGGTTCGCCAATATCCACATGAGCAGGCTTCAGACGGTCTATAGCCACCCGCTCAGGCTTGCCCCCCATATCCACGACAAAGTTCTTAGACCCCCCTACCAGGACTCGAAAGGGTCCGTCGTAGGGAGGTCGCAGCGGGGTGCGATGGCCATCATGACGGACGAAAACATACTTGGCTGATGGTAAATCCCTGGGAACGTAAGACCTGAGGAGGCCATGGTGAGATGTGGGGATGGGAACGAAGGTGTTGGCAATGTCCCGGGAAACAGCACGATGGGAGGCCACCGGCCACGGGGCCGTGGCATCTGGTAGAAACTGCCCTGGAACACGCAGAGGCTGGCCGTATACCAGCTCGGCTGCCGAGGCCTGAAGATCCTCCTTGGGGGCGGAGTGAAGGCCAAGCATGACCCATGGGAGGCGGTCAGCCCAGTCGTTGCCTGTAAGACTGGCCCTGAGTGCGGCTTTCAAGTCACGATGAAACCGTTCGCAAAGTCTGTTGCTCTGTGGGTTATAGGCAGTGGTACGGTGGATCTTCATCCCCAGGGCCTCAGCAACCGCGGTCCAAAGCTCAGACGTGAACTGTGGACCCCGGTCTGAGGAGAGGTCCGACGGTGTGCCGAAACGGGCCACCCAATTCATAATGAACGCCCTAGCCACCTCCGATGCTGTAGTGGAGGACAGGGCAACAACTTCCGGCCACCTGGTGGTCCTGTCCACCATGGTGAGGAGGTAGGTGCAACCACGGGAGGGGGGAAGGGGGCCCACCAGGTCCACATTCACATGATCAAAACGTCTTTCTGGCACCTTGAAGGGCGCCAAAGGGGCTTTGGTATGACGTGTCACCTTAGCACGCTGGCATGCCACACAGGCAGCAGCCCAAGCCTTGACGTCCCGCTGTAGGCCTGGCCAAACGAACTTAGCCCCCACCAGCTTGGTAGAAGCTCTCACCCCTGGGTGGGAAAGGCCGTGGATGGCATCAAAGACCTGCCGCCTCCAGCCGGCGGGCACCATGGGGCGTGGATGGCCCGTGGAGACGTCACAGAGGAGCGTAGCATTGGCAGTGTCAAGCACTATGTCCTGCAGAAGCAAGGCCGTGGATGCCATCCGGTAGGCTTGCACTTCAGAGTCCGCAGTCTGGTCCGCCGCCATGGCTGCATAGTCAAGACCCAAGTGAACAGATCCTGTGACCGCCCGGGAGAGGCAGTCAGCCACGAAATTTTCTTTGCCAGCCACGTGCTGAATGTCAGTGGTGTACTCAGAGATGGCAGAGAGTTGGCGCTGCTGACGACCCGACCATGGCTCCGAAGATTTAGCCATGGCGAATGTCAGTGGCTTGTGGTCAACGAAAGCTGTGAATCGTCGGCCCTCCAGCAGGAAACGGAAATGACGTGTGGCGAGGAAAAGACCCAGGAGCTCTCTGTCGAAGGTGCTGTAGGATCTTTCATTGTCACGGAGCTTCCTGCTGAAAAAGGCTAGTGGCTGCCAGGCCCCATTGACCCATTGCTCACACACAGCCCCCACAGCATAATCAGAGGCATCCGTAGTAAGAGCAATAGGGGCAGTTGGAGAGGGGTGTGCCAACAGAGCAGCATTGGCCAGTGCAGTCTTGGCAGCATCAAAAGCCTCTAACATCCGAGGGGACCAATCCAGCTCACTTGCCGGCCTCTTACCCCAGAAGGCGTCGTATAAGGGCTGCATGAGCTGGGCTGCATGGGGAATGAAGCGATTGTAGAAATTCACCATGCCCAGGAACTCCTGCATGGACCGCACAGTGCGTGGGCGCGGGAAACTGGTGACAGCGTCCACCTTGGCCGGGAGGGGGATGACTCCCTGTGAGGTGACGTGGTGGCCAAGGAAAGTGATAGACGACCGGCCAAACTCGCACTTGGCAGGGTTGATGATGAGCCCGTGTTCATTGAGTCGGCTGAACAGCTGCCGGACATGCGTCAGGTGGTCTTCTACCGATGCACTGGCCACGAGAATGTCGTCCAGGCACACAAACAAGAACGGCATGTCTCGCAGTCCATAAGAACGGCAGTTCAGAGTCCATAAGACGCTGAAACATCTGCGCCGCCCCCTTGAGGCCAAAAGGCATCCGTAAGAATTCGAAAAGGCCAAAGGGCGTGATGACAGCTGTCTTGGGGACATCTTGTGGGTGGACAGGCACTTGGTGGTACCCACGCACTAGGTCCACCTTTGAGAAGATGGTGGCACCTGCTAAGTGGGCGGAGAAATTCTGTATGTGCGGCACGGGGTACCGGTCGGGGGTGGTGGCGTTGTTCAGGCGATGGAAATCACCACAGGGGCGCCAACTGCCATCAGCTTTGGTCACCATATGGAGGGGGGAGGCCCACGGGCTGTTGGAGCGCCGTATGATGTCGAGGCGCTCCATTGTGGCGAACTCCTCTTTGGCAATCGCAAGCTTGGCAGAGTCTAGGCGTCGGGCCCGTGCGTAAACTGGTGGGCCCACTGTGGTGATATAATGCTCAATGCCATGCTTACCCACCGTCGATGAAAATGTGGGTGTGGTGAGGTCAGGGAACTCAGCGAGCAGGCGTTCATATAGGTCCCCGGTGGCAAGCATGTTTGACAGACAGAGCGCCCCCACACCTCCCAGTGTGCAAGGGTATGAGGCAAAAGAGAGGGCGTCGATCAGGTGACAGTTTGCAACATCCACTAACAGTCTGTAAGCGCAGAGGAAATCTGCCCCGAGGAGCGGCGTAGACACGGCGGTCATGACGAAGTCCCAGACGAAACGTTGCCCACTGAAGCATACTTCCACATACCTAGTACCATAGGTACGTATGGGCGTGCCATTGGCGGCATCCATTGGGGGGCCACACCCACCAGCCGTGGTGTCTGCAGGTGTCGCCGGCAGGATGCTGCGCTGAGCCCCACAATCGACCAGCAGCCTCCGGCCGGACAAGGTGTCGGTAATGAACAACAGCTTGCAGTCCCGGCCAGCGCCCATAGCTGTTAATGAACGCTGGCCCTTGCTTTTCCCTGGGCTCCGAAACTGCATGGCTTACGACACTGCTTAGCCTTGGCCCCAAACCTAGAATGGTAATAACACCATCCATCCTCACGTTGTCGGCGGACTGTCACAGCAGCTGTCGTGTCTGGGTCGTCGTGTGGAAGTGGAAGTGGGGCAGGTGTGTGCTGGGAGGGCAGGAGCGCATTAACAAATTGCTGCCGGTTGGCGAGAAAAATCCTGTCAGCCTCCGTAGCCAGCGCCCGGTAGTATTTGGAGGAGGATAGGGGGGAGCTAGCTAGTGTGGTGCGCACAGGTGCTGGGAGCTGCCGCAGGAATATGTGGGTGAAAAGAAATGCTGGATCCGCTGTGCCCAGCACAGACAGCATTCTCTCCATTAACTCAGACGGCTTTCCGTCGCCCAGGCCGTTGAGGGACAACAGACGGTCCGCTTTTTCAATCTCAGACAGTTCATAGAGCTTCAACAGGAATGCTTTGAGAGCGTTGTACTTGCCGTCAGCTGGAGGAGCTTCCAGTAAAGCCATAGCCCTGGCTGTCGTCGAGGCATCCAAAGCCGCTACGACGTGGAAAAATTTTGTAACGTCCTGCGTTATTCCTCTCAGCTGGAACTGGGCTTCGATGTGTTGAAACCACGGCCGTGGGCTGTGCTGCCAAAATTCCGGCAACTTGATGGTAGCAGCGTAGATAGTACTGACATTAGCCGCATTGCCAGCAGTGGCTGCAGCAGCAGCATTTTCACCACCATCGTCGTGCGACATTATTTAACAGTGTCCAACTAGCGTCGGGGTCACCAATGTGGAGTGTGTTGAAGGAGGAGACGGGAGACGGAGGTGCGTCGAGTCAGCTTTAATCTCCACTTCTGATATACTGTATCAAACAGCACACACACGCGAGGTGTACATAGCGGACAACAACGTGAAAACAAAACTGAAACTAACTCCACATAAACAAAACTCTTAAAGGTACAGTCTCTTGGTGAATTTCTTCTCTGGTGTATTTGTGGGTCACCACAATAATACTTTTTTTTTCATTTATGAGTAATATCAATATTGTTTAATAATAATTTTGATTATTTGTGATTAAACATGTATTGCTATTTATTTGAGTACATTATATTTTGTTATCTGTTTAATTAACTAATTTAGGTATGTATGTATGGTTATTTATGTGGAAATGCGGACAATTGTAGCGTACTCATACAAAAAATGGTTATAATTCCATGGGTCTACTTGAGTTCAACCAGTCAACACCACTCTGATTGGTTGGAGCAATACATCTTCATAACCCAACAAATAAACGCCACTCTGACTGACCGAAACAACACGCCAGGCATTTGGCGCGATAGAGTGCCTAATCACAGTCAAATGTTTTCCAGAGAGGTTGCTTTTTTTCCTTCGTCTCTACTGGAGAACCAAATGACTCTGCCCCAAGGGGGTAGGAATATATCCGGAAGTTGAAGCACCCATGGGGAAATCTCAACCCGGAAAGGGCCCAATAGGCTTTAGCATTCCGTTGACTTCCATTCATTTTAGCATCACTTTGAAATCAAATAACTTTACATGAGAAGCCATCCGTATCTTGATATTGGCATTGTTGTAAACCGGAGAGAACACAGCAAAACATATTTGCTTCGATCGGAACGTTTATCTGAAATTATGCTAAAAATGACGCCATAAATCATGTGACGGCTAGGGAGTTTCTGTCTCACAGGAGAAAATTTAGCGTACTGTTTGGATAACAAGCTGTAGCCACAGTCATGCCCGTTTACTTTTCTATTCATGTTGGGGAAACATTTACATCAGTATTTCTCGAAAAATAAGCTTAGAACTTGGTATTTGTTTGTAAGCAGAATCGCTATCTTTATGGATTTTACTATTAGTGCAGTGGCAGCAGGGCTAAAAAATCACCAGACCCCTCCACCTGGTAGAACAAAACAAAACCTGTTTTAAATGAAGGGTATGGATGCCATTCAACATATTCTGGGGTTTGTACTAACTTAAAGTGCGTACAAGGGTATGTATTAACCCCTTGTTTGCCAAAATGTTGGAAAATTCTGCAGGTCATCTCACAAGCCTGTAAGTCAGTTCTGGGTAAGAACAAAAAAGACATTTTTTATTTTGTCTTGGTTTTTATCCATAAAACATTTGGAGGAACGCATACATGTGCAAAAAATGCAAGATTAACCCCTTCAGGTCCTCTTTTTAACCCCCTATTACCCAAAAGTTAGTGTTTTTGAGGTTATAACTTGACTTCATTTCCTATTTTCTAGTGGCTAAATGGATGGACCTTCATGAAAATTGCTCCAAAGGAGGGTTTAGATGTGCTTTTAAGGAATATAGGGTGTTTAGGGAGCTAGGGTGAAAAAACAACCCACATATTAACCCTGTATGCTCAAGGCACCAAACAACCAACAAAAAATCCATATTTTCGTTACTTTAAAAAAAAGTGAAATATATTTTAATGTTTACCTAGCTTGTACATTGTAAGGAATGTTACATCTACTAGTATATAGTCACTTAGTGATTTTATGACCAAAATGTTGCAAAGCTTTCAGACCAGACAGGTATTATTACCCTTTCCCAGTGATTCTTCTTCACATTTAAAGGGCCACAGTATTTGATTTCTGAAAAAACGAAGCAAATTTGTTTTATACTTCTGCACTACTAACAGCTCCTGACTGAACATTAGGACAGTCCTCACAGCTACAAATGTCAATGCACTTCAGCCCTGCATGAACACAAGTGCACTTAGTACCATTTTCGCAGTTGCTTTCCTTGCATTGACAGTACAAATGAGTCAGGTCTCTCACTTCGGCTGGAGCCGACTCCTGTGTGAACAACACAGGGTGTAACCCAGAGGAATCTCTGAACCAGCCACAATCCTCGGGCTCGTCAAGCTGTGGCTTAGGCAGATGGCTATTACACCAGATGAGTGACTGGTACCTGGCCCGTGATGCATGCTGCTTAAATGCATCATCGGTGGGGGGCAACTGTGTGGCCGGTTTATCTGTGGTTGTGGCAAGTTTGTAGCGAAGTTCATTAAGGGTTTTGCACTTTGCAGCCTTCTTGCCATACATGCGCAAGACTAATTCTGTCGATGCAGCCAACCAACATTCTGCAGGACTGTTGTGAAGGTTGGAACAGACAGACTTTGGGGTCTTTAGAAGAACGGCACATGCCGTTTTCTTCCCGATGCCAAAGATTGAGTTGGTAGAGTCACAGCCTGTAAGGGCGTGAAGAGATGGGAGACTCAGACATGTGGCTTGACCCAACTCTGATGCCAAAGTGTGAACAGGAATAAACCGCTCTCTAGTCACATACTTGCCGGAATGGCCAGCATGCATGAAAACTTCATCAGTCAGCAACCCAAGGCTCATGTAATAGATAAGGATCACTAGAACATCAGTGTCATCACACCGTACAACAGTACGCAGATACTTTGACTTCACGGACACTGCATGCAGAACCATCCTAGTATCTGCTTCTTCTTGGCTACTGAACTGTTCCACTATCTCCTCTGTACCCTGACATGTAACTCTGACCACCTTTTCCCCATCTCGAAAACCCCCTGCTATGACAATTGACTTGTCTTTTGGAATGCGGTCCACAATCCCAATGAGGTACGAACTGACAAATTCTACAAGTGCAGGTTTGTTCCCTGCTCCTTTCAAAAACTGTCTGAAGCTTGGCACAACTCTGTTCCCAACGATTAGATGTGTTTGACTGGCACCAACTGATGCCCCACGGCGCTCCCGTTCATCTGACTTCACTGACGACAGGCAGTCATATCTGTCAACGATCATGACTTCTCCAGCTTGATAAACTGGATTCTTTAAAAGTCTAATCAACCTTTTGGTAATGACTTCAGCCAAGTCGTCAAAGGTTTTGAAGTAATCCTCGTTTAATGCTTGTATCAGTGCCATACCATCAATAATGTAGGCCGAGGTAGCATCTCCACCTCCAGGTAATGCTGGCAACTCCACAATCTCCTCAGATACTGATTCAAGCTTCTTTGCCAATTCGGACTTATCTGTCTTCCTCATGGCTCCATCATCATGGAAGAGGGATGGGGGGACTGCAGCAAGCTCATATGACAACACCATTTTAAGGTCAACATCTCTGTTCTTAGAAACAGCAAGCAGGCGCCTGAACAGTACTTCAGTGTCGATAGTGATCTTCTTCTCTTTGTCATTGGTCATGTGCTGCTTCATGTCGGCAAAGGTGAGGGCAGGCTTCTTTGGAATGGCATCCCAAAAACTCAGTTTCTGCTCAACCAGTCGTTCCTTGATGAACTGTTCACAAGCAACTTTTCCCTTCTCTGGCAAGGATCTGAGTGATTCTTCGACTGGCTTTGATGCTATTCTACCACTCACGACATTCACCAGTTCTTCAGTAACTTCCTTCAGATTGAAAGGGTCTTGGCAGTGGTTGCGAATGTAATCCCTTACTCTGGAAACATCTTCAGCATCTCGTAGCATTCTAGCCTTGCCCAATTCACTATGTTCCTTCCTACTCTGTTTGGTGCTACAGAGATCTTTGAAAATCTCTGAATACTCCCCCGTCACATGCCTTGTAAGGAGCCAGTGGAGAAGGGCACTTTTCCGTAGTGTGAAGCCGATGACACCACCATCGCTTTTGGCTTCCCTATTTATAGTCTGCTCCAAGGCCTGATCAGTTGGAACGCAGTTGAAGGAAATGTCACCCTTCCTCCGGACTACAAACCCCCCATTGAGAAGATGCTGATAGTTGGCTGGATGAGTATGCTCAAGCATCTTCATGTCCAGCACATAGACAGGGGTGTATCTAGCATAATTTATTCTACCTGCTAGATGAAAATAGGGCACGGTTTCAAGAACTGCGTCTAGATGTAGAAGGAAGTCACCCTCTCTGTCTGCCCTCAGTAGTCGTAGAAGCACTGACACAGCCTCGAGAAAACTATCCCAGTAAGCGAATGTACTAGACTGATCTCTGCCCTCTTTCTTGAACTTGGCTAGTGTGTCTGTCACGGCTGACAACTTGATTGCAATCTCAGAGCATTTAGCTTTAACTAATGCCATGTCACCCTCTTGGAAAGAAGCGTCAAGGTCAGCCATGAGGCTCGTTGTCTCATCATCAACCCATGGTAAGTCATTGTCACTGGCGTATGCCTCTGCTGCAGACAAGAAAAAGTGCATTATGGCTTCATATGCAACCTTTAACCCACGAACTGCACGAGCATAATGCTTTCCTTGGAGCATTTGAACTGCGGATGAAGCTGCGAAAACACCAGATGATGTGAGGATCTCCATGAGGCCTCCATCACTGAAGAGCTTTCCAATGGCAGCTATAAAAGCCATGTTGAGATGCATAACTCCTAATCTCATGGTGACTTTACCAATTAGTGACGGAGGGCTCGTCCACAGTATTTGCTGAGCCTTGCTATATATGGCCAGATCAGCCGTGACACAGATTTGGTCCTGTCCTAACTTCGCCGCATTGGCCACTAGTTTCAGCAGTGTGGTGTAGATGGTAGAAAAATCAGACGGTGGTGCATGAATGAAGGGTAGGTACCTGATGGTTGTAATGGGAACAGAAACCTCTGCAGCTTGGGAGTTAAAACCACCCCATGCTGGAATGGATGAACCATGAGATTGGAGTTTGCGAGCAAGAACCCAGATCAGGTCAGTGACCTGGGATGCCTCATAGTTACCTTCCCCTTTGACCTCCAGCACTGACGCTGAGGATGCAACAGGGGGCTCAGGTTTTTTGTGGGGCTTACGATATATTTGGATGTGTGGTTGCTCATATTCAGCCACATCTAAGGACTTTGCAGACTGTCGTGGTATTCCACTGACTTCTTCAGTCTTAGACGAATTAGTTTGGTACAATACGACTGCCATGCAGTGTGTGGAGGACTTGCCATCTAGGGTATCCTCATTCTGATCGAAATTATCGATTGCAGAGTGCACCATTGAATTTGGGTTCTGACTGTCAAAAGCTGATATTCCACTAGGAATATAAACACCTGACTCGGATTTGTAAATTTCGTCTTTGGCTACAGATGTGAGAAATCGCCTGACTTCATCATACGATATTGAATACCCAACAGCACTCAAATCTTCAATAAGACTTTTGCATCCAAAATCATGGTGCATTCGTACACCCAAACCGAAGCTTATGGGCGTTTGGGTTGAACATGACAAACCAATGATATTATGGCATATGGCTAAAGCTTTAAGCAAACGTAGGTCATTTTCATCTCTCTCTGAGGCTGTTGTGGCATTATCTAGATCATTTTTGTTTGTACACCAATTCACAAAGTCCAGGAGTATGCTGGGTACGAAAGCTTTGCATTTTTTCATTTCCAAATCTCCACTAGGAGAGTACTGGTCGGAGTTAAATGTAATACCTTTGACAGCATTCTGAATTATCCCTGCAGCCTTGTGTAGTGTTGAACACACATCACCCTGATCAACTTGTGCAACTCCAAGTTGGAATTCACCTACATCAGTTTGGTCTTTACCATGCTCTATAGCATCAAGAAATGACACACTGCTTGAACAAACCAGGTCTGATTTCCCCCTTTGAGAAATGAATACAATCTTTGAACCATAGTAGGTCTGAAGCTTTTGCTTCAACCTCCAAGAGGTATAGCCCTGTTCGTCATCAATACCTCCCTCTCTCAGAAACCCTACAAACTTATCCTGAAGATCTGACAATAGTACAATAGGCTTCTTTTTTGAAAGTAAAGTACTGTCAATATCTTTACAAAGTTGACTAAATGCCATCTGATGTGCCGTTACTTTTTCTGGACCCTTTGCTGCCGCAGCAGCAATGTTACGTTCTGATATGAAGTGTCCATAACATTTCCGGTGGTATTTTGCATCAGCTGCAAATAAATCTGTGTGAGCAAGCATTCTAAGACGTACTGCATGATCCTCCCGACGCTCTGCTGCATCAAGTGTTCGCTGTCGAGTGGAAGCCCCAGTACCGGTTGAAACTTTAGTTAACTTGTCTTGACGCCTGTTCTCTTTGCCACAAATGAAGCAATCTCTTCTGATGTCGAAGGCGGATGTCTCGGATCTCCTAGGTATTTTGGAAGTCCCTTCCCCAGGATCTGTCAAGTCTGTATGCTCAGATGATGAGCCCTGAAGGAATCCTAGGTTACGTTTGCTCGTATATGTTGCCCTGCAGTTGTTGTGGAATGCTACTTTAAAACTGCCCTCAGGGTCTTTAATGTAAGGCTGAAGCCGGACTAGAACATCATCCTTCCGTTTTTCTGCCGCATTGATCAAAGTCTGTATGCCAGCAGGGGTTGGGTTGCATATAGCTTTCCCACCTTCGTTGAGAGATTTCCCGCAGATTATGCAGGATAAATCAAGTTTTCGAATCTTTTGAGGGGACTCCTCCATTTCTGGACATGAAAACCGCAAGAAAGATAGCTGTAAATAAAACGGTTACATGGCAGAGTTCAGCATAGGAACATAAAGTTCAAGATTTTTTAAGTAATGAGT
This sequence comes from Coilia nasus, assembly GCA_027475355.1. NCBI lineage: Eukaryota > Metazoa > Chordata > Actinopteri > Clupeiformes > Engraulidae > Coilia > Coilia nasus. Next base: position 1,839,673 of record CM050215.1, on the reverse strand, counting down.
TATGGAGCTGAGCGTCAACTAGGGCATTATTGGCTCTGCAGAAACAATATTGGGCGATTAATGCATGTAGGAGGGAACCCACGACCTCAGAGGTGACAGGTACTGATCTTACACACTGTGCCACTCTGACAAACCTCAAGCTCAAGATAATGATGATGGCAAAAGAGATAGAGGGCCTATGTCCCACTATAACAACAGGAACAGCTCAACTGAAAATCATAGTCGCAATAGGCCTATATTTCACTTCGGAGAAATGCATGCTCTATCTTATGGATATTGATCTGCTCTTTCAAGGGTTTCAAACGACTATTTACCTGCTAGGACTACACCATGTGTGCTGAACCTCTAGAATAGATAGGCAACTGCACTGCATGGATTCAGTGCTGCAAACGCTTGTGTTAGAATGTAAATGACAGCTCATGAAATTATAGCGCAACGTTCTTGTTAGACTATGACATCAAATTACGTCTCGGTCTAAACATGACGTAACAATAAGTGTAAACATGACATAACAATAATAACAATAAGGGAGATATATTATCTCAATGCTGCTGAAAAATGAGTATTGACAGTAAACACAGGGTCAACTTTTCAAATACTGGCCCAGTCATGGACTGAAAGGGTTAAATCACAAATGACAGCAAAATACCAGCAAAGATAATCAGATTAGTCAATCATAATCCCTATTAGGCCCTATATTTGACATTTTATTTCAAATTCCAAACTTAGAATATCAATAGTTTCCAGCAAACACGAAAAAAAAAAAACGATTTTAGTGAATTTCGGTATGGTAGTAATAAAGGGTTTATTAAATGGGTTGTTTTTTCACCCTAGCTCCCTAAACACCCTATATTCCTTAAAAGCACATCTAAACCCTCCATTGGAGCAATTTTCATGAAGGTCCATCCATTTAGCCACTAGAAAATAGGAAATGAAGTCAAGTTATAACCTCAAAAACACTAAATTTTGGGTAATAGGGGGTTAAAAAGAGGACCTGAAGGGGTTAATCTTGCATTTTTTGCATATGTATGCGTTCCTCCAAATGTTTTATGGATTAAAACCAAGACAAAATTAAAAATGTCTTTTTTTTTCTTATCCAGAACTGACTTACAGGCTTGTGAGATGACCTCTAGATTTTTCCAAAGTTTTGGCAAACAAGGGGTTAATACATACCCTTGTACGCACTTTAAGTTAGTACAAACCCCAGAATATGTTGAAAGGCATCCATACCCTTCATTTAAAACAGGTTTTGTTTTGTTCTACCGGGTGGAGGGGTATCTCCTTAAATAGGGCTCTTTTTTGGGTCTTGCCACTGCACTATATTCGATGCAAGTGAATTGAGAAAGATGGCTAAGCTAAGCTACACGCTATAGCTTGTAGTTTACATGCTAACTAGCTAGCTCCCTTGACATGCTGGCTTGCAAGACTGCCTGGAAACAAAGTTAGTTGACGAACGTCCCCACATACAATATTAGTCTCCCATTTCACTAAGTGATTGCAGCTATAACGGTAGAAGAATACTTCTAAAATTATTGTACGCTGATTTGTGATTGAGCATCTACCACTCAATTTATAGTATTTGGGTTCGCTGGTCGACGTGACCGTACGTCACCCCGCGCTTGCACAGTTGCCTGGTGACCAATTAAAAATCTCAAATTGTGCTTCAACGGCTCCCATTGAAAACGATGCCATCCCACGGTCCATTCTCTTCTACTGTCTATGCTCTGCCCAGCACGCCAAACTCGTGTTCAGGAAGTTGAAAGTAAGTTTAAAGTTCGGTCAGGTTAGGTAATTTTATGTTTATTTGTGTATTTGTAGTGTTAGCTGTTTTAGCTTTGTGGTATTAAACCATCTGAATCTGCTGCTGCTATTGGCTAACGTTAGCTATTGGCCATAGTTAATTTAGAATGACTGAAAACGAGTGCCTAAAAATGACCATGTTAACCGAAGCTTTAAAGGGGGAAATTCGCTGTAAAATCAAAATTGGCATGTTAAAACATCATACCGTGTTGGTATGTTTGCTGAGGAGCAAGCACGATTGTGCTAGTCTGTTGCATTTAGAACGTCACTATTTTTTTTTTTACCGTTTTGGCCCAGAAGGCTAAGAATGCAAGTAAGATTACGCTATTTTTAAACCATTAAAACAGCTTGAATAAACTCCACACTGCATCAGTAGTATAACAAAGGCCCTGGTCTCATATGTACAGATGATTAAAAACCAAATTGTGGAACCTTATGAAAATCTTGTTTTTAAGTTTGATTTGGATAAAAAACATTTCTTTAAATACTTACAAGTAAGAATATAGCATTAAGGAACATTTATCAGAAAAAAACTGAAAATGAGCTGATGCAATATTTAGGGGAAAACAAATTTGCCGTTAAAGAAAAAATCTCAAAAACATATAGACTAGTACAAAAATATACTTGTGTTGAATTTGAAGTAAAGCGTAAATGGGAAGAGGAATTAAGAATCGATATTACAATGGAAAACTGGAAGGAGTCATTAAAAGGAAACGTAGGAATTACACAATCAAAATACTGGAATGAATTTGCATGGAAGCTACATCAGAGATTCTTCATTACACCGGACAAATGTAAACAAATACAAACTTTTGGTACAAGCTGTTGGAGAAACTGCGGAGAACAAAGAGCAAATTATAGCCACATATTTTTTATATGCCCAGCATTAAAACAATTTTGGAAAGGATTTAAAAAGGTGGTGGAACATATATTCGAATTGCAACATACTCTGACCATAGATAATTTATTAGGTATAAACCTCTCTAGTAAAATTATACCAAAAAATCAAAAGCTATTTAACATCCTCCGCATTTCTGCAATAAAACAAATAACAAAAGTGTGGAGACAACCAAAATCACCAGATCTGAATAAGTGGTATAGCACAATTACAATATTTGAAACATGGAGAAACTCACCTTAAGTTCCAGGAGTCAATTATACAAATGGAATAAACTATATCCAAATAGCATAGTAACAAAAATAAAAGGTTACTTTAAGGACATGGACTGATATAATCATAAGTAAAGGCAAGTATAAGACAACAGAATTTGCAACATTTACGGTCCCGACACATACATGCACACACGCACGCACACACACACACACACAAAGTACACGTTTATTTACATGACTCACATAAAGGTTTATAAATGTTATGATGAATCTACATTAGCATTGGGACTCTTAATTTATTTTCTTTTGTTGGTTTATTTTATCCTTTCAATGATTTGTTTAGTCCATCTGTTTACCCCACCACTTATTTGTTTATTTCACCTGTCACTTTTCACCCCCTTCGATGGAAAAAAAAACACTTGCAAGGTGAAACTAGAAATGATTAGAAGATATTTATGTATGTGTGAATAAAACTTGCAATAAAGTAAAAAAAAACAAAAAAAAAACAAAGGCCCTGGCATTCAAAACGAGGCACTGAAAACTTTGTAAGTGTACACAAAACCGTTCTCACAGGCAGTAGTTTGCAGTTGTTTCTTGTTGACGCCATGTACAAACTCATGGCAGAAACAAAGTTCTCAGTGCCTCGTTGTGAATGCCAGGGCTTTTGTTATACTGCCGATGCAGTGTGGAGTTTCTCTTTTAATTTATCTCAAATGGTAGAATGGTTCTCAGCCTTGCCTCTGAAGCAACCGACTTGCAAGTTTAAAAGCACAGTTACCAGCAAATTTCAAATATTTTGTGTATTTTTAGTAATACATTGAGTTTTATAATTTTTGGAACTAACTTGTGTACCTTGACTGCACGTCACTGTTTCTCTCACAATTGTAGTCCATAAAGCCTGGTGTCACTTATGCAAGAGAACATATCTATGCTTTTTGGTGAACTATACTTTTATGCATTGAAGTAATTGTTGCAAAGCTTTTAGTTGGCCGCTTCTAAACCAGTACTGTCTTTGTCAGGTAGTGTACGGTGTCTTCCTTATTTTGGACTTGGTGGTGTCCTGCCCTTTAGGAGTGAAACAACACAAATAAGGTAAGTGTTGTGACCTCCGCATACCCCTTGCAAATGCCCCGGTCGAAGAAATAGTAAAACTAAAATAATTCTCAGACTCATGTCTGCATTTACATATGGCTTTGAGAAGAGAACATGCCAGAAACTCCAAAGAGAACTCGGTCAACTTCTCCGGTATTCAGACAGTGATGATAAACGGGGCATTGCACAATAGCAGGTCCAGCTCCAGGTCACAGTATGGTGATAGTTTGCGGCACACCAGCAGGTCCAGGCCTGATGGGTCACGCTATAGTGATCTGACAAGCCCCCTGTGTGACAGGCCAAGGCATAGTGAGTTGTCTAAAGACCATTTCATCAAAGCACTTTGCAATTCAGTGATTTGTACTGATACACCCCTGATTGTTAGGTTATGTCTGTTTTCTTCTACTATTCTGTCTATCTACTGTATTGATAACAAACATGGAAGCCGATTACAATAACAGTTGTGAACCAGCCAGCTAGCCTTGCTATTCAAAGATCATCAGAGTAATGAACTTATTTGTTTCAGTGTATCAGAACAAGGTCTTAAACCTACTGGTTGACCTTCACACTCATCTCAAACAAACACAACCTGTCTCTTTAGCCATTCACATTGAGAGGATGGAGACCATGGAAGACTGAGAGGAGCAACACCTCTGTGATGAGCAAGACTTTGACACCCTGGTAAGTTTTGCAAGTCTGAAAATATATAGTTAGTTTAGCATGATACAATACAGTGGTCTCACACAGTTACACTGCTCTGGGGAGTGTCAGTCACTTATCATGGACTTATTCCAACAGGTGCTGCGACTTGCAGGAATTGGGGGAAAGGACGCCAAAGACTGTCCACAAAGGTATGTTTCTACATAGAGTATGACGTTTGTGTGTGTGTGTGAGACATGATGGGGTGCTCTGTTTGAACGGTCTGTCGTGCATCTTTTACGTTTTACAATCTTGGATCTAATTATAGGCATTTAGAAGAAAGCATTCTATTTCTTACCTTTCAGACATTTTTTGCACCATTGCCTCTCAATCATTTTCTGTTCCTTCTGTACTTGTTGGCATAAAACAGTGTATGAACATATCATCTTGTTGTGATGTTTTTGCATTAAATCAGTATTATAGTGGATGCATAGGCAACCTATTTTGTGTACTAATATGGGGATGGTGTATGACAGCAGATTACCTTTGTATTTCTAATCACTTGTCTTTTCTACTTGTGCAGATGGAGTCATGACATGTGATTCAACAGCAACAGAGGGCTTCATAAGGCTTTGTGCCTCTGAACACCTTAAACATACACCGCAAAGACGGGGAGGTCAAGGTCACGCCACTGTTTCTCAGGATTGCAGACTTTTCACTTTATCCATCAAGCCAGTTATCCAGTTTTGCCAGTCTTTTATAAAAATGAAGAGAAGTGAGTGGGGATTGAATTGTGATTCATTTGTAAAGTGTTTATAACTGAAGAGTTGAGAAGCAAAGTCAATTTGCATTGGCATTAATTAACGTAACACATTATTTGTATAACTTTGATTAGCATTATCAGTCCAAATCCCATTGGAGTGTTTTGGCTTGATTTCTTTTTACTTAAATCATGGTTCCCACTGGTCATGGGATTTCTGGAAAGTCAGGGAATTTTATATATTTTGTGTACAGTGTCTGGGAACATTATGGAATTTTGTGTTGTGTTGCCCCCTAAATGTGATATTGACTGGGTTGTGCTTAACCTTACTAAAGTTTTGCGCTGGAAACAAGTGAACCTGAAAATGGAGATTGGTTTAAAATACCATGATTTTTGTTTGTTTTTTATTAAATTGCAATTATATAAAAGCACTTCATTTTGCGTATTTCTATAGATCGACATAGGTAGAAGATGGAGAACCTGTTAACTGTATCCTGCCATTTTCCTGTAGCTACGTATGGCTCAGCAGCAGATTTGCTTTACGCCTTTGCATGCGTTTCCAGTTACCTGCTGCTGAGACAAAAAAAAAAAAAAACCTGTCTATCCTGTCATTGCTTGATGTGCCCATCTTGATTTCTATCACAGATCTACAGGGAGCCAGACCAGCTTTGGAATTATGGTACCTCCTCCCCACACCCCCATCTCCATCTCACACACACGCGCGCAGCTCTGGAGCTAGTGTTACCCCTTATCACACACAAACCCCTCATCACACACAAACACACACACACACAGTGTGTCTCTGTGGGGTGGCGTGTGTGCAAGGTTCCATCCAGATGCCTGTCTGCCAGGGTACTCTGTAGGGGAGATGGCAGAGGGGCAGGCGAAACAGACCAGTACCCCCACTGGAGCTTATGAAGGGGAAGAACAGGTAGCCGCCTGTGTGTTTGTGTGTGTGTGTGTGTGTGTGAGAGAGAGAGAGAGAGAGAGAGATTAAGAGGCCAATGTTAGTGTCATTCAAGAGAGCAAGAAGAGATGGAATGAATGAGACATATGAAAAGGACAGAGAGCGACACAGAGACAAAAGGACAGAAATAGACACAGATGGTTGGCTATGTAGATAAAGAAGTTTCCAGATGTAGATAAGATAGATGAAATCATAACCATGTGTGTGTGTTTGCTGTGTGTGTGTGTGTGAGTGAGTGAGTAAGTGTTTCTGTGTGTGTGAGAGAGAGAGAGCACAAATGTCTGTGTGGCTGTGTGTGTGTGTCCATGTGTGTGTGTGTGCATGAACTTCTCTATTTTGCACTAGTTTTGATTAGAAGAAAGAGAATGTTTGAGAGAACTCTGTAAGTCCCTCTTAAATAAGTAGGCCACAGATTACTTCCGCTGTCTGTGAAGACTCTGATAGCATAAAAATGGAACAAATCTTTCAGGAAGCTCCGCGCTGAGATTTAAAATACGTTTTGGAATCCGTCAGTGTGCTCTGGATGGGTTAATTTGAAAGCCCCTAAGCCAGCAAAAGCTGGGAAAAGTGGGAACAGCGCAGGAAATTAGTACAAATCTTCGGAAACAGACCTCGTCAGCTCTCTGTCCAAACTGATGGCAATCTGTTACTCTACTGCAGACTGGGAGGAGACAGTAACAAAATCAGACTAATGCTATCTGTGTGACTGAGAGTGTCTGTTACAGACAAAGAGGCAGACAGAGAGTGAAGGTGGGGATAGAGAGTGACCTGGTACAACAGCCCCTGGCAGTGCTGTATTGAGAAACGATTTCTTCCTGGAGGTGTGGACTCTGTTGAAGTTTAAAATAAGTGGCTCTGTTGCAATTGCTAATGTCTAGTCGTCACGTATGCAATTAGCCTGCTTACACACTATAATTGAAATGTAGCACACAAAGCAATGTCATGCGCTCACGAACACTCCCTCTGTTTGCTGATTGGCTCGGATTGGCTTGTACCTAATACAGCAATAGCAATGGCAGCATGATGAAACCCTCTTTGGAAAATGAAATGAAGTATGAGGGGCTGGTTTACCAGGCTAGATAGAGAGAGAGGGAGAAAGACTTTTAAGAGCGAGAAAGTCAGACAGACAGACACACCAAAAAAAACACCAAAAAGTTTTCAAACGACTGACCATGACGCTTTCCAAACATCTCAAATTTGGCACAGCAATGCTCAAAGACGGCACCGACACTATCAGATGGCTGACATCGGGGTGGTTTGCGTGGCACTTTACTGTAGATGTTAGATGATTGCTTTGTATGTGTTAAAATCTAGCATCATGTGTTAGATAATTGGTTTCATACCCAGACACGTAAAATACACACTCACATTTTTTTTTTAAATGGCTTATTGCTTCTTTTACATATCTTGCCTGTTGCTTTCTAAGACTTTTTCTGAATGATTGTCATGTGCGCATACACACACAGTTAATGGCGGCTACAGCCATTACTGTTGCAAACATTCTTTACCAATCACATTATAGAATAGAGAGGAGGAGAAGATGCAGAACAGCAGGGGTGGGAGAGAAAGAAGAAAAAGAAGAGTGGAGGAAGAATGTAAGAATTGATAGTTTGAGGGAAAGCAAAACCAGGTGAAAGGAAAAGGGATGCAGTGGGGAAACAAAGAATGAGTTTGTGTGTGTGTGTGTGTGTGTGTGTGTGTGTGTGTGTGTGTGTGTGTGTGTTTGTGCTTGCAATGACAGCCAGTGAGGTTAACAATAATAAAGCAGTTAATATCTGTTCATAAGCACCTTATTTTTTGATAACATTCCAATTCCACTGAACATAACTCATTTTTATTTATGTACATGTGTTTGTGTGGGGCTTTGGCGATAATGCTCTGTAACCTCCATGATAACATTCCTCAAATGAATCAAAAATAAATCAATAAAACAAGAAAGGGTGTGAGTTGGTTGGAGAGCAGGAAAGATGTAAAAGAGACAAAGAGGAAATGGAGTGAAAGCGTGAGACAGGGAGCACGAGGTGATGGAGAGAGAGGGAGAGAGAGAGAGCAAGGTAGAGAGTTTGGATGGGGTGAATCAAGGGTGTGACCAACCCTAAGTGGGTCATCTGTTCTTTTCTGTGGTTGTGTGTGTGAGTGTGTGAGCGGCTGTGTCTCATTTCACAGGTGCCGATTGGAATGCTTGCCACCTGCGTGGAGGCGGGTCCCTCTGTGCTTTAATGCCCGCTCTCTTGTGACGGAGACAGATCATCTGACTTTCTTTGGTGTGGAGTTTAAAACTTTGAGAAATAAATGTGACCACTTTGTCTCAAATCCAGATGTAGAGAAAGGTAAAAAGGGAAATGGAGGATGAGGAGATCGAAAAATTGAGATGTAGAGAGGGAGGATGAGGTGATTGAGTGACAGAGAGGTAGACAAAAATGGGAGGATGAGGTAGAGGGGGAGAGAGAGAGGTAAAGACAAGGAGGATGAGCTTTTGAAGAGTTAGAGGAGGATGAAATGAAAAGCGATTGAGAGGGTTAGAGAGAAAAGGAGGATAAGGTGATAGAGAGATATAGATACAGTGAGAGGTAGAGAGAAGAGGAGGATAAGATTAAAACAGGAACAGAGAGAAAAAAGAGCCTGAGAGAGAAGGGGGGTATAAGGTGATAAAGAAAGAGAGAAGATAAGGTGATACAGAGATAGAAAAAAAGGTACAGATAGAGGTAGAAAAAGAAAAGGAGGATGAAAAGGGACTGAGAGAAAGAGTAAAACAGGAGGATGAGGTGACAGATAGAAAAAGGTAAAAAGAGAAGAAAATGAGGTGATGGAGGGATACAAAAATAAGTTTTATGGTTGCTTTCACACCTACTTTTGTTCCAATACAAACCCTAAACCGATACAGATTCTTGCCCTTGTTCCGGGATCGTTTCGTTTCACAACACATTTTTAGAATGGAACACATTATGTAAACATTAAGTTCAAGAAAGAAGCCTAGAGGGCTTCGGCGTTCAAACAGTACAAAAAATAGTGTTTTGAAGGTGCTCTTTGGCTAACACGTAGAAGATATGAAAAAACAGGAAGGATACCAAGGCACTCTTCTGGAGTAAACCCGCTTTAATAGAACGGCTAGTTCATATTTGAACTTAAAACATTAAAAACACTGCCAACATGTTTTGGCCACCTACAGGGCCTTCATCAGGGCAAGAAGTGAACCAAGCAATATTGCATGCCAGATAGTTAAACAGATCAATCAGCTGATTGACTCCAGGTAGAGTGGGCGGAGTCCACTTCTGCAGAGCTGCAAGGCAATAGCACACAACCACAAACACTAGAAAGTCATCCTAGAGGTCATAATACGTATTACACACATGAGACATCATCTATAGGAGGCCAATAGAAAATCAAAGAAAATCAATCATTTCAATGTTATCATTAAGACCAGGAGAACACATTGCATTGAGTCTATGGATCCAGCGACCCTCTTTCTGATTTAACATCTTTTGTCTATCCCCTCTCCTAGCTGTTAGAGGAACATAATCAATACCTAATGCAGTGAAAGAAGCAAGAGTATCATTGTGTGCATCCTTAAAATGTTTCACCATGGCATAATCATAATTTCTAACTTTAGCAGCATATCTATGCTCAGCTAATCTATCCTGAAGGCGGCGTTTAGTGCGCCCCACATAGAAAGCAAAACAACGAGAGCATTTCAAGATATAAACAACAAACTCAGTTTTACAATTGATAAAATGTTTTGTTGTGTATACTTAATGGGTTACAGGGTGAGTAAATGTTTTACCCTTAGTCACGATATCACAAATCGTGCAGTGACCGCACTTAAAAGTGCCATTAGGAACTCTAGGTAACCAAGTAGTCCGATGTCGTGCTGGAAGGTGACTATGTACCAACCTATCACCCAGTGTTGGAGCTCTTTTGAAAGAGAACACAGGGGGATCTTCAAATATGTCACTTAACAGATCATCACATTGAAAAAGCTCCCAATTTCTTTTAATTATCCTTCGTATTCCATACTTCGTATGTGTGGAGAAGTATACTCTCTCTTTCTTTGTAGCCACCGGCCTTCTTTTAAGTAGAGACTGGCGTTCTAGGGAGGCAGCTCTATTCAATGCCAAATCTAATGTTTTGTCAGGGTAACCCCTTTCCTTGAAACGCCCATACATTTCTTTGCTTTTAACATTAAATTCTTCATCATTATTACAAATCCTTTGTAGTCTCTGAAATTGACCAAAATGAATATTTTTAATCAATGTAGGTGAATGAAAACCTTTCGCATGAAGTATAGTGTTTTTGTGTGACTATTTCCGAAAGATTGTAGTATGCAAATAGCCTTGTTCATCTTTGTAAATTTCTAAAACAAGAAAGTGAATCTTGTGTGAATCAAACTCAAGTGATAACTTCACATTAGAGTTTGTTGAATTCAAGTAGCTATGAAATAACAATTCCTTTTTAGTACCTTTCCACCATAACAAAACATCATCTATGTATCTCTCCCACCAAATTATTTTATAGAAAAACATTATTATTGAGTGTCCATTCAGTCAATTGAACCAAAAAATCAGTAGGGGGACTTTGAGGGTGGGGGCGTTTGTCCAAGAAATATCTCATTGCAGCAAGGCCCTGTACATGGTCAATGTTAGTGTAAAGGGCTTCCACGTCCATGGTTACCAACAAGGGATCTAAGCCAATGAAGCCATGTTCTTCAATTTCACATAAGACGTCAATCGTATCCCGAATGTATGCCGGTAGAGTTGGAAGTAAAGGCTTAATAAAGAAGTCCACATATTTTGAAATTGGTTCTGTGAGTGTCTCATTACCTGAAATCACAGGCCGTCCTGGTGGATTACACCTATCCTTGTGCACCTTAGGCAAAAGGTAAAAGGTTGCCATGCGAGGATCAGGTTTGAACAGAAAATCAAACTCCTGGGTTGATATCAAATTCACTTCTTTGGCCTCAAGGAGTATATCCTTGAGGTCCAGTGTTAATGACCGTATCGGGTTACTGGTAAGAGGGATGTAGAATTTTGTGTCACCCAGCTGTTTGAAGGCTTCTTGTATGTACTGATCATAACCCCACACAACTGTAGCCCCTCCTTTATCAGCCTTTTAATTACAAAGTTCTTATTCTCTGACCGTTCCTTTGAAGCGTCCCGTTCTAGCAGTTCTATTAAAGCGGGTTTACTCCAGAAGAGTGCCTTGGTATCCTGCCTGTTTTTACATTATGTAAACAAACACACGTGCGATCAAATCCATTCCATTGTTACCTACACACTAGGCTAAGCCGTACTCTCATTTGTTACATTTTAACGGCTTCCCGCCTAGCCTACTACCATAGCTAAATAACTATCTCGAAAATGGATGCTGATAATACTAGCTTTTGTTGTAGTCCTTTGGATGGCATACCAGTGTATGTTATCAAGAATACATTCAATTTGAGCTTGAGTCCAGACTACATCTCGAAAATAATGTGACACTACACCTTATGAGGAGACGCGGTGCCAACAGAAGATACCGCAGGAGAAGACGAGCTCTCATTAATTTTGTCAACAGACCAAGAGGGTGTGTCACAAGTGAGTGCACATACCTGATATGTCTCCTCCTATTTAGAAGTTCGGTGATTCTTTGGTTGTGTAATTGATAAGAACTTCGCCTTATAGCGGACTTTATCCCACACGCATTTATTCTATACAGGAGGTTCAAAGAGGCGCCATCTGAATAATTCCATAAAGTCATGCAAACTAACTAGCTTAAATAATGCATTTGAGTACATCTCGATAAGATTCATTTGACATAGGGAATAGCTTTTAAAAATACTGGTTTTAGTGGTGGTGGGGCACAAATGCATAGCCTAGGCAACGTGGCAACGTTACAAAGTTACATAGAAAGGCTACAAAAATAAGCGATCGAGAGACTTGAAAGTTTTTACTGTACCTGCTTGTATCCTATGAAAATACAACATTGTACTGTACAGTGAAAATAACGTGATATCCCACTACACTGGCCGATAGCTTTCACACTGTAAACGAACCGTTCTAGAGATCGATTGAAAAGGAGCTGAGAACACCCCCTCCAAGTAGTCTGGATCGGTTTGTTCTGTTCTGGAACAGAGTACGATTGTTGCTCTCACATATAGCCAGATAGCAAAATAATTATGGCCCACATTTGGCCCAAAACTGGCTTGCCATTTTGGCAAAGTTTGGGCACAGACCATGGCCCTATTTTGGGCCAAAATAGGAATGCCAAAATTATAACCAAAGGAGGCCAAAATCAACCCTAAACCTACCCACTATGGAACTCCAGAACATAGCCATATTCCAGCCAAAGAGTAACCAAAAGTTACCCACAATGGAACCATAACTATACCAAATGGCTTGCGTATTTATTTATTTATTTATTAATTTTCATTATATCCTAGCTCTATGCTCATAAGGTTATATTGTTATGTTAAATTAATTATGTTCTAGTGCCCTAGGCTTATAAGGTTTTATCTTTAAATTATTTGGTATGTGTCGATTTGTAAAAAAAAAAAAAAAGGAAAAAAAAACCCAAGTCAGTTTTACAGTTCAATTTTTATTAAATTGTATTGTTTTTTTCCATTAACTACTTTTTTAAACCTCACTAGCATGAGTAGGAGGCATCCCTTCCTTCCTCCCCCCTTCCCCATCCTTTGCCCAGTAGAACCAGCGTTTAATCGTTGTTGTGATGTCTGCATCTGTGGCAGCAGCGCATGGAGGGTTTCTTCTCACTGCATCTGAAAGTGACAACACACAGACAAGGAAAAAACAAACTGAATTACTTAATTTGTTATACAAGTACCTGCAACACCCTCCAGGATTACTGCCACAAAAAAAAAAAAAGTGGAAGTAAAAATAAGGGTGTATAGTCACTGCAAAGACAGCGTCTCATTTTATGTACAGTCAGTAATCTCGCCTAGTCACGATGGAGAAAACAGCCACAAATAAACTTTCTGGGGCGCATTGACAGTATTAACAAACAAGAGGAAAAGAGAAAGTGGAGGATAAGATGAGAAAGCAGTTGTGTGCTTGGATGAAACACAGGTAGGATGCGTGACTTCTCTGACAGCATAAGCAGGCTGTTGTTTCTACATAAAGTTACACTGATCAGTCACACTGATCCAAAGTGGCAATATTACTTTAAGACATAGGCTACCACAAGTTGACTTTTTTGGACTTCTCCAAAATTTTGCTACTTAAATGTTGGCAGATATGATCAGCTGGCAGGAGGAGAATTAACTTCAATTAGAACGGCAATGCGTTTTAGCTACAAGCTAAAACGCATGGTGGGGGTGGGGGTGCAGCGTACCTCACGATTTTTTTCTGCAGGCGGTCCTGCACGTTCTAATGATTGCTGCATTCTTTTCCTGTACTAGGGATGACGCAACTGAGCGAGCAAATAGGAAGCTGCACATGCAAATCCTGCACATGCAGCTTTGCAGATCTGAAGTTACAAGTGCAAACTCGGAGATGCGCTATTCAGAAGTTGTGCAATATGCTTGCAGTTTGTGTTTTGCAGATGTGTGGATCTGGAGTTACAAATATGATGACTTATTACTGGCGCCTTTTGATGTATTGTGGTAAGCCATAATCACACCACAATAAAGCCAAATGCCAGGGCTTTGGCTAACCAGACATATGCCATAACTCAGCTGTATCACTGGCACCTTTTAGTCTTTTATGATAAACCATAAGCATTCCAAAGTTTGGCCAAAGCCTTAATGCTGTGCCAAAATAAATCCAGAAAATGCCAGATGTATGCCAAACCACAGCCAAAATGTTTGCTATCTGGGTACCCAATCAAACCGATCCCTAGGGGCAAGCGATCGACGTTCCAGGTGTGAAAGCGCCCTAAGATTAAGCCAATGTTAGTGTCGTTCAAGAGCTCAGGCACTGACCTCGCAGCTGTGCTTGGATTTAGCTTCACGTTGTGTCTTTTGGTCTCCTCTCCTGAGAGCAGGGCTTCTCTAAAGCAACAATCCTCCAAACTTCCTTTCTAGCAATCTTAACTCTGCTTCAACAAAAACACTTCCAGAGGTTGATTCCTTACTCAATTCAACAACAGAACAGTGTGCTGTGTTTAAAAAGGCTGTTAATTTCCCAGGTGACCCACAGCACCTGCCAGAGACAACTGGAGACACCTGGGAGGGGCGGGGTCTTCTATTACCCTGTTCTGGTCTAACACCGTCAATCTAGCACCACACCCCTTGCTCTTGGTGTGTGCTTGCCAGTGTGGTACAGCACATATTCTTTGCATTCTTATTTTATACACTTTCAGTAATATATGTCAGTGCTTCTTTGCATTTGTGGTGCTCCTTTGCTAGCTCACTAACATTAGATGCAGACCCCTTACAGCATTGTCCCATCTCCAACAGGTTTCACGATGGCCTCTCTGGACTGGAGTACTGATTTTACATATAAAGACAGTGCTCAGAAGCATTGGTACACAGCTCAGAGCATGAATCATTACTACAGGGAAACACTGACACCACTGACAAACATGGTGACCATAAAAGGCCAGCTGCAAAATTCTTTAGGGATGATGACAATGTCCTTGCATACCTTTCTGATGAGAAAAACAGCTTTCTTTATGCCACGATAATTTTTGTTAGAGGCTTTTTACAAGTCTTCCAGGAGAGTCATTTACAGCCCTCTGTCATCTTGACTTGCTGTCATTTTAAGCCTTTTAGTGTCTACCCTCTTAACCACGGACCGTTGTGGGAATATCTGGCCCACACTAATGGGCAGATAATATAGCACAACTGACTAGCTGTGGGAAGCAAGTAGCAAAGCAGGCAACTCTCAGACAAGCACCTTGAGAGTTACACAAACAGCTCTTTTCTCACACACTTAAGGTAGTGAGCTATTGGTCATGCAAAAAATACGTTCCACCCCCTCCACCCCACAGAATCACACTGTCATACACTATTGCAACACAGCACACTGCAATACTGATGGATTGGTCACCTTAAGAAACTCCATCATCACACAATGGATACACAACCCACATTGGTCAAACCTCAGTATTGCACGCAAACACACCCACACACACACACACACACACACACACACACCCTGCCCTGGTGCTACTCAGAACTATGTAGTGCTGACTGGTTTAGTCTGACTTTAGTCACTGTAATAACTTGTCATCTTCTGGATGATAATAGCCCAACATGAGGCCCTAAGTAAATCAACCCACACCTCAGTCTACAGTGGGGTTGCACTTTACTGCCCTCTGATCCAATTGGGAAGGTTGGTATTGACATATCCAGCATGAGCCTTACAGTATTTATGGCACTGTACATTAACCTTTGGTTGTATTGAAACTCAAAGTCTTAGGGGTGAAAAATAAGACAAATACAGGTGGTGTGTGTTGCTGACTAAAATAAACTGTCAGCAGCTCATCTTTTGAGTGAAGGGGGTTTTGCTACCGTTGTTGAAGTCTTTGATTTTAGGTTGTCTTACACAAACAGATAGACAGAAAAAGAGAGAGAGAGATGTTAATGGTGCACTACTTTGGTTGTTTGCAATATGTGATTTTGTGCTTTATACACTCACAGAAATGTCTCTCTCTCTCTCTCTCTCTCTCTCAGCAGTATCATTATTTTGGATGCTTCTGTTTCAAACACCAAACAACAGACATTTCTCTTGACATCCAGTGTGCTGCTACCTTCTCTCTTCTTTTTCTTTGTTTCGTTTTTAGAGAAGCCTCTCTATGTCCATCCCAAAGGATATCGACCGAATGTGTCATCCCCCCACTCCCATATGGTTCAGAAGGTAAGTTTTTATACAACATGAGATGGTGGAGAACCAGTCCATCACATTAACATACACACACACACACACACACACACACACACACACACACACACACACACACACACACACACACACACACACTCCCACGTTGAAGCTTGGGGTTTACACTGCAAAGCAAAGCAAAACATGTCAAGTAAAATTTTAGTAAAAGGATTCCTACAAAAGTATACACAGTTGTTACATACAATACAGTATAATATTCATACAATATGTATGAACACTGAGCAATGTTTGTTAGGGTTTATTTATTTATGACAAAACTGACATGCCATTTCTTTTTCTTTACATATAACATTGTACTGGCATGTGGTGTGGTCATTTTATCAAAACTCTTTACCTAGCTTGCCTGCCGCACCAAGCTCATAGACAGAGGTGGGCTGGCAAAGATCCCATAGACAAAAAGTTCTCAGAGGCAGGATCAACGGCCTTTGTATACTACCGGAGAGAGATACAACCAATCAGAAAACTGATTCTGATGACATATGCGTAGCCTTCATTTTTCATTGGTGCCCGATATTTCTGGCAAAGGAACTGCTGAGAATAGGCAGGTTGGCCAGACTGACTTGAACTTGAAGAATTCTGATGTAAGACCTTAATAAAAGTTGTACCTTGGTAATGTGTTATTTATTGATCGATTTATTGGTTTTCATTCTCTCAAAAGATTATTTCATGAAATAATTTTGCAGTTACAGTTCCTTCAACTAAAATTATATATATTTATTATACAGCTCTTTAGAATGATAACAAACATCTCAATGACATTGAATGGGCTACTCCAACGTTCAGAAGTCAGATGTCTACTGAAAAAGTCTAATGACTGCTGTCAGTGGCAACGGATTTATTGTTTCTTTCAGATCACTCCACAAGTAGTCCGTTGACTTATCGTAATAACAATCAACAATAAGCTGCAATTAATTTTTTAGCAGCTGGACTTATACATTCTATTTGCTCAATCAACTATTTTTAGCAGCAGAGGCCATAAAGCGGTAACAAAATATTTAAAATATGACATTGTTAGAAGTTTTTATTATCGTTTTTTGGCTGGTAGCCATATAAACGCAGAATAATGTTCAGCAAGGTGGTCTCTCTGGTGGTTTCTTGTGAAATAAGCCGTTTGCGTCGGGGTCTTACATCACTCTGTCAGAGCTTATTCCATGAGAATGACCGCCTCGCATAACATTATCCCTTATTGTTAGTCCAGTCAAAATATGATTTGACCCAAAACAAATTGCAACAGAAACGGCTTTACTGTCATTTACCTTGGAATAGGCCACTTAACAACATATCAAAAGTTTACCAAAATCGGAGTAGTGGAACAGTGTCTAATTTGCATATTTTGTTAAGTGATTTTGCCTATATCTTGGGATCTAAGATTGATAGAAACTTCAGGTTGGTGTCTGTACCTATGTTTTTGTGGTCAGGGAGTCCAAATATAACATTATTTATATCATAAAGTCACATGTTTTGGCCTAATGTGCATAATTTCAAAATGACGGCCATTTTGACACCATTTTTACTATATCTCGGGATCTAAAACTGACACAGGCTTTATGCTGGAGTCTTTACACATACATGTATCATGTGCAGGTGCACTGCCTGCTTCTGCAACCTGTTTTGCACTTGCACCTTATAATTTTTAGAAGGTCTTTAGGGGCTGCTTCTTTGTCTGTAAGGACTGGGTTGTACCCCCCACTTTTCTCACACCAACCCCACTCGGTGGGTTGCATCTGATCTCCATTTCCCATCCACTGCTGTACCTGCAAGTAGACCCTCATACTGTGGAACTTAGCTGCAGCTGAGGTGGGCGGTAGAACTTCTGGTTTTACTACTGTGCTACTGCTGACTTTCTGTTCAAATTTCTGCAGGCGGAGAGAGTATAACTTATCGTCAGATTTACCTTTGTACAAAGTCACTAGTGCTTTCTCTCCAGTAGATATAATGTCTGCTTTGGTCCTGTCAGAATGTCCAAAAATCTCTGCTTGTTCCTGGAAAACCCTGTTTGTGCAAATCAGCACAACACCCTTTCGAAAACTGTGAATGTGTGATGTAGTGTCACAACCAAGTAACGCATGCACAAAAAGCATACGGTTTCATACTTGTGGGCCCAGTGTAGCGTTTAGAACAGCTATATTCCAACATCTTGGTTGCTTCCTCATGTCATAGTGAGGTTCAGGTCGAAGGTACAAATTTGTGGTGTTGAGCTTGCTGTGGAAACGGAGCAAAACAAGAATATCTGTATCATCTGCGACAACAGCAGTTGTCGTCTTTGTCCTGTCAGCAAGAGCAATAGCAGTCTGTACAATAAGCAGGTCAGCATCTGCTCTAGCATGGTGTGTGCGACATCCATGGTGACACAGGTGTTTATCAAGCAGGTTGATGAACTGCTGCTTATTGTCCTTGTTGGAAAGACCTGCTTCTGTCCAGTAAACACCACTGACCCTGAAACTTTTACAGGTGCTCCTATATGTGGTCCTGATCTCCTTTGCTGTGTTGTATCTTTGGTGGTTGGACCACTGAGATAACCGTCAAACACAATGACTGGTTTACCATAGTGTCTGTTTACATACGTGACATACTGCTTACATATTTCATGTTGACCCGCGGTTCCATATGATTCTGTGAAGCAAAGCTCCACCATCAAGGACATACTGGACATCCCCAGGTGGTATGGTCATACCTGGAGGCATCAGGCGCCATATCGCATCCGCCAGTTGAGCCTTATTTGGCAGACGTGGAGTGCACTTATTTTGGAAAAGTGCATGAGGGTAACTGCATAACTCATATTTGAACGCATCTGACAGGCTGTTTGTCCGTGTTCCCAGTGTTATAAGTCTCTGAAAGAGTAGCTGAGGATCTATTTGAATCATTCCTTCTTTGGTTTTTAAACCACTGCTATCAGTCACAGCTGTGACAGTGACAGCTTGATCTTTCTTCCTAAATGTGTGTTGTGTAACACGCTTCCCAACCATCTCATGCAGGATATTCTTCCCCATCTGTTTCGCAGAGTCAACATTAACAGTGTGAGCAGCCGTGACACCAGTTACAATATTGTGCAGTGTTGCATTGTTGTCAAAGGGATTTCTTGGTATTAAGATTTTCAGAAGCTCTCTTGTGTCTGCCATGTCCTTCTTCTGTCTTGCCACTGACATATCTTTGTGTTGGGCCTGCTTTTGCTCTGGCACCTCATCATGCTGCTTACTGGTCATATACTTTACTGATGTGAAATCTTGCATTGCTAAGTTGACCTCTGAACAGGCATTAGATGACAAAAGCCACACTAGACGTTGTGTTTCCGTCATACCACAGCCTCTTGTCAGGCCACCAGTAGTTTTCAGACTTTTCATTAACACTTGCTCAATAAGCAAATCTTCAGAAAGGCCAGCCCAATATCTGTCTGATGTCTACATGGAAGCCTCTTCGGAAGTGCTGATAAACTTCTCTATGTTCTTTCTCAAGGTTTTCCATCCTACTCAAGTGGATGTATACAGATTTAGTGTAGTTTGCGTGGCATGCTGCTGATGCATGGACTTCAAATGTAGGTTCCAATTACCAGTCCGTTCACCTTTGATGAATGTTTGGAGGATGCCTACCATTTCCATATACTGCATCCACAATCTCGCAGTGCATTTGGTCTGCATGGCATCTTTTACGGCTTTCAGTTCTTGCCCAATATCTTGCAGAACTTGGGAATCTTTCAAACTTTCAATCGTAATAGATCCAGCCAGCAAATCATCATAGAGTTTTCCAGCAGGTTTTAAGATGTCTGGCATTGGTGTCTGGCTTGTGTTTGAACAAGTCGATTGTTCAGCTTCGTATGAAGACTCTGAAATAGATCCTCCTTCTTGTCCATCTTGCTCTGCAGAATCACCTAATGACATTTGCAGAAAATTCTGTTCATTACTAGTAGCTCTGACCGATTCTTCAACAGTTCCATCTTTTTGACCACTGTCCTGATGTACAAGAATATCATGCATGGAGATATCAGTCACTTCAGTTGCTTCCATAGGTTCCAGATCATTTTCTGCTGGTCCCTCTGATGCAGTTATGTCTATGTTTTCAACATCTTTCTGATCTGCCGTTACACATATAGGTGGAATATGATATGCATGTGATACTAACATAGCATTAAGCGCTCCAACTACAAGTAAGTATGCACGCACAGCTCTAGAAACTGCTTTCCCACTTAAAATGTGCACTACGGTATTGCTAGCATATATGTAATCTAACAATTCTCTCAGTCCCAAGTCTACCATAAGGTGTCCTATTTCACCTAGAAAGCTCATTTGTGTGTGAAAGCCACCCATTCTAAGCACGATGTCCTGAATCTCACTATCCTTGGAAACACTTTCTTGGATTACCAAAGCTTTCCAGAAAAGTGGTTGATCGAAGGTTAGAATGGGTGTTACATTATGATTCCTTGCATGTGAAGAAACAAAGGACATTGTTGAGTACAGACAGGTCATGTCAGTAGGGTCCATGTCTATCATTGGCAGAAATTCTATGGACGATTTACCTGGATGGTCACCCTTATGCACCAACTGCATCATCCCTGACCAGAGAGGGTGATGTGGCAAAGATGTGCTCCAAAGGAGATGAACATTGCCACAGGCATCCTTAGCGTGACAGATACTCGTGCAATGGGCTTTGTACTGAATGTGCCAGGGGTGACCGTGGCTATTATCCCCATTCCCTGAAATGTGTTGTAACCATGTAGGGTGCATACATTGTGGCCACCTTCTGCATTGCATCAGTACCAATTGTGGTTCAAAGTCTAGGTATCAACAAACTCAGGCAGAATCAGCTGGTGATCAAGAAGTTTCAGAGAGCTTGTAGCAACGTCATGTAGCAAACAAGCGTAGTCTGATCTTACACACAAGAGCATCCATTCTTATACCTTCAGAAATCCATACAGCAACATTACATGTGGCACATTAATCAATTCACGTATTTGGTTAGTCAACACCCAAAAGACAGCCCTTGCGACCAACATCTGTGTTGCTTCTTCCTACGTTGACCTGACCCCTTTAAATTGTACATGAGGCGCCACTTCTCCTGCCTACCCTAATCTCCAGGGACACACCTTATCTCAAAGAGATGGCAGAACCAGGCGACCAGCAAGACTCAACACAGATGTCCCCGCAAATCATCTCCCTCCCCTATGTGCTTGCACACATTCTAGGAAAGAACCTTAAATCAGCAAGGCCGCAAAAGACACCACTAACTGACCCAGACAGTGATACAAAGAAAGTGGTTACACACATCTATGATCTTAGAGTAAGACACACAAGTTACACAGAATACAATTTAGGTTCATTATACCCACTAACATGATCATAACGGCATGGATTATACCTAAGAAATGGATGACATTTTATTCCCACACAACAAAAAGACTGTTCTCAATGATTCTTGCAGAAACGAGTTGACGTCTTCAACTGAAGCCATTTCTTTATATGAAGGATATGTTTCTTTCTGTTGGTGCACAGATTTTACATCATTATTGATCAGCTTTGCAGCAGCATGTATTATTTTTGTCTTCTGTTCCTTGCAACTTTCTGGATGTTCCTGGTCAGCGTAGAAATCATTAATGATAGATTGTGCAGTGCTCCAAAAGGTGACAATGTTTGGCTTCCCACCTACTTCAGTTATTATTGTCATGTCATTGAACTGCTTTTGCATCTGTTGCTTCATATGTGGGAAGCTGTAGGGCTCAACATTGGTGCCAACTTAAAAATCACCCATCATTTTTATGAGGTAATGTATGGTGGTTTGCTTCTCATAATTTTGCTCAAGTAACCTCATTACTTTCATGAACGCCTCAGCTTGCACTTCATTTTGTGGCTTTCCAAGTTTGGCTTGCTTTGCAGCACCACTATTACTAGAAAGATACATTTGAGGAATCTGCTTTTGTGTTCTGAAATTTACACTACAAGCCTGGTGGTAGGCAGCATCTGCTGCATGAAGGTCACTGATAAAGTCTACCTTAGCTTTCACCTTATGAGCCCAGTCCTCATTTCTATCTGTGCATATTTGTAACACAGTTGTCTGAAAGTCAAATGTTTTGACTGGAATTAGCTTGAAATCCTTCTTTTTACCACCATATTTGTCACCTGCACCACAGAACAAACAATGTTCATTGTACTCAAATGGGGACTCTGCTGATCTAAGTTGGTGGGTTGTCTGTTTTTCAGCATCGCATTTCCTCTTGCGATTGTAGGATGTGATGCTCTTTTCATTGCAGTGTTCTTGTCTGCACTTTTTGTGCACCTTCTGTCCAGGCATAGTACTTGTATCCACCCCCTTTTTTCACCAGCTCTACGGATCCCATCACATCCTTTTTGAGTGAGAGTTGCGCTTTCTTGATCTTTGGATATGTTTTGATTGCAGATGGCACACTGGGGTTCATCCATTTTTGCTTTTAATGTTTATAGCTCAATATGTTTGACCGAAGTAATTGTACAGCAAGATTAAGTAATTTCCCCTGTTGTTTTGCTTCTATATCGAACTGAACAGGGTCACAATACTGTTTTCATGCAATTTTTTAAAAATATTTAATTACTTTTATCTGCAGCGCGCTGTACGCCAGTGATTATGGTTCATTTAATAATACTCCTAGTTGAATTGCAGCTTCTAAGTAGAATATTAGACTAGTGCAGAAAGTGGAGACAAGTTTGCACAATCAAAGATTATTGTCTTGAATGACACTCCAACAACTGAATTAATTGACATGAAAACATGGGTATAGAAACAAGAATGATATGCTAAGTTTTTCAGTTTCAGATTGAAAGATATATACTAAAAGTTGTCAAAAGTGGTTAAGAATGGTCACCAGGTTGAATTTATGTATACAATGCAGAAATAAATTACCTGATTACATAAAAACATGTTATAATTGGACTCATTGACCCCAGCAACATGAGTATAGGCACCAAAATCAAGTCTCTACCCATCTCAGATCTCAAGATATAGGCAAAATCAGTTTGAAGGGTGGCCATTTTTAATTTATGCAAATTATGCATTGTTCCACTACTCCGATTTTGGTAAACTTTTGATATGTTGTATAGTGGACTATTCCAAGTGAAATGCAGGCAATTTCATTTCTGTTGCAATTTGTTTTGGGTGGACCCCTTTTTTGCTCTATTGTGACTGGACTATGTATGGCTGTTTAGAATGCTGCAGAATGTCCCATTGACTTTGAATGGGCCCCTCCAACGTTCAGAGGTCAAATGTTTTTTGTATAATGACCGCTGAAAAAGTATAATGACCACTGTCAATGGACGTGGGTTTTTGTAAATAAAATTAAGAATGCTTTTGTATTATCACATAAAAAAACATATACTGCTTGTGTGTGTACGTGACTAAAGGGTGCAGCTGAAAGCCTATATTCATGTGATTAGAACATTTTGCTCTCAGAATAATTGCTAACTTGCCCTTGAAATTATTCCACATGTAACTTGTGTGTGTGAGAACTGGACTCTTCGTTTCTAAGGAGTTGCCGGAACTTGCATGAGCTGAAGATAAGAAACTTGTTTTTTCTCTGTTCAATAAAAGAGCTGTACTCTAGCTGAAGGACAGAGACTGCAAACTGAGGAGGCAACTGTTTACCTCGGTTGGCCCTCTCTCCTTCAGCTGAAGCAGTTTAAATCTGAGAAACACTTGTCCTGTGTCCGTTTGTTGATAGCGTACTGAGTTGAGAGTATTTTCTTGACATATTTCTTGGTCCTTCGAGCCGGATGTCAACATACCCGAGTTCCAGAGGACAGATTGTCGAAGACTGAAGACTGTGCACAGCTCGCGGTCTGGGACCGTGAAAGAAAGTCCAGCGTAGTGAACTCTGCGCCGGCCAGACGACCCCGATCTGCCCTCTGGACCGGATTGACGACATCCAACAAACACAAAAACGGACTGAATAAGCGTGAGTAATTTTTTTTTTTTTTTTTTTAAGAAAAAAGAAAAAAAGAGAAGATTAAAAAAAATTAAAATGAATAAAAAGACAAAAAAGAGATTAGGCCTATATACAAAGAGCTCAAGTAGTCTAGGACTACATACTACCAAAAAGTAAGACCTAACGCAAAAAGAAGTAAGACCTAGGCAAAAGGTAGTATATAACTAATCTAGGATTAGTTTATTTTTGAGAAGGTGAGATGACTTAAGAATTTAGGGAAAGACGAGCCAGAATCATCCGTCCCACCAACACCTTGGAGAAATTGCTTAAAGCGAGGCAAGGCAAGTGTATTTGTATAGCGCAATTCAATGCGCTTACCAAAAATAAAACCAAAAAAAGCATAAAAGTAAAAAAGGTATACGGTAAATAAACAATGTACAGTAAAAGCATAAAAACACACAAAATAAGTATAAAATTTATGGAAATTTGTGGAAATCATTAACAGAAAGCATCTAAAAACAGTTTAGTCTTAAGTCTAGATTTGAAACTGCCAACAGCAGGAGCAGTACTGTTGAAAGCTCTGTTCTAACAGCAGGTTCTACCAACAGATTTCTGATGTGATCTTGGATATATGAGAAGCAATGTAAAGTCAGTTCTATAACTTACTGGGTTGTGAGCCAGTGCACCACTCAGCCAGTGCAGGGACCTTAAAAATAGAGTAATGTGGTCAGATTTTTTTGTTCTTGTAAGAGCCCTTGCTGCTGCATTTTGGATCAGTTGAAGCTGGTTGGTGGTCTTTTTAGGAAGGCCAGTGAAAAGGTCATTGCAGTAATGAACTCTACTGGAGAAAAAAAAGGCATGTACAAGGCAAGTTTTTCTAGATCTTGTTCTGACATAAGGCCTCTAAGTTTAGCAATGTGTTTAGGTGATAGAATGCAGATTTAGTGATAGATTTCATGGACTGTTGAATGTTAGTTCACTGTCAATAAAGAAACCAAGATTTTTGACAGTATCTTTGCTTTAAGCCCCTTAGCCTCAAGAGCAGTGGTGATCCTAAGTCTATTTTCCAACAAGAGTGAACAAAAGTATTTTGATGGTGATGCTTTTACAGTTGTCTATGTAGAAGGAGGTACTTTCTGTCAACTAAAGTGTGTATGAGATCAAACTTTAGTTCCTAAATTCTGTACAAATTAATTGGATTTGGTTACAAAAATAATTTGAATTTACTTTGAAGACTTGGTCAGTACAGTGGTTAATCAAGTTCTTCTGTCTTGTCTCAGGTGTCTTGTCTCAGGTGCCTGCATGTGCATCTTTGTTTTAATGTTTAAACCATGGCTATATGTGTGTCTCTCACTTACATTTTATGTCTTGTGTGTCTATCTGTGGCAACTGAACATGATCAAACAGCATTAGCTATGGCCATATCAGAAGGAGGCAGGGACGCCTATTTAAAAATATCCATGCTGATTGATCAATGAGCAGTCGATGCCCCAGAATGGAATACACTTAAATTTTTTTGAGAAGTAAGAACTATTTTGCCACAAGAGATGTCACAACTAACATGGGCTAGCTTGCTATCTCTCTTTGCTGTTATGTAAATGTGTGCCCTGAGTGAGTGAGTGAGTGTGTGATTGCTGGCCAGCTAGAGTGTTTGTGTGTCCTTCTATGAAACCAGAGAAAAAACTTGGGAAAGTATCTACCACTTCCATTTGTGCAAAAACAAAAATGTTCATATTAGAGTTGGAAGATTGTATGGATTTTTGACATTTTATTTTCACTATTTTTACCCATTTCTTTTGTTTTGGTTGGTAAAGCTATGCCTATCAGGCAAATTAAATTTTGATTTGATTTAATGTTTGGTTTTATCTCATTCTAGATATCATTCAAGATGTCAGATTTTGTTCTGTGTTACTGCAAAATCTGTTTTCTGATTAATCATATTTATACAGAAGGTTTGCTTTTCTATGACATGTTTGTGTTCTTTTAGAAGAGAGGTGCTCTGCTTAAGTTGGTTGATATGCAAATCAGTTGTCATTTGGTTGCCAGGGAAGGTGTTTCTTCTTATGCCATTAATTTTGCTTTGTGTACTCAATGCAGCGATTAATTTATTTATTTTGGTTTACAGTTTATACCATAATTTGTTTTTGTTTAATCCACTAATGAGACGGATTGGTCATTCTGTCTTTAGCAGTTTTATCTCCATGCCTATATGTTCAAATTGATAAGAGAAACTACAGGAGTTTTGTGTGTCACTCTGTAGTATGTTTACAATTTTAGCATTTAGATCTATTGGCTAAAGTACAGCCAACTCTCAACTTCCACTACCATCCTCTAGCTGTGTGATATTTAGTGTGTACTCCAGTATTTATTACAGTCCATTTAATTGTCCCGACAGTTAGCAATATGTAAATGTGAAGCACATACAAATAAAACCCGACTCGGTGTCAACAGGGAATGCATTAGCCGACAATATGCAAAAAAAAACGGCAGGTTTACTCTTACAAGAGGAGACAACAGATGATTTCCAGCAAATGCAACAACAAGCACCTAAAAGTGAAGAAAGAGATACGGGAGAAACCGAGGCAAAATTACAACAAGGCATCATCTACTAAGCTCAGACAATACACCCATGTTACCACGGTCAATGTTTAAATGGGCAGCAATTTTGAGTCATGGGCCGAGCCATCTCTCAACAGGAGGGATGTGTAGCATAATTAATCAGCGCTGTACCTCCTATGGATTTTTAAACTACTCAAAGAATTTTTCTTTACAATGTGACATATACATTACACATAATTCTCAAGGAAGTATGAAGCCAAAACGAGGAAAGTTTCCCAAATCACAATACCCATTTCAGGAAATACACATGGACTTTATTCAGTTAAGCAAAGCCAGAAACCTAGAATACTAGTCTAGTGATTGTTGATGTATTCTCAAGATGGGTGGAATTGTTCCCTTGTCACTCCCCAGACACTCTGACGGTGGCAAAGGCACTGTGTAAAAGAGTGTTTAGAACTGAATGTAGCAGGTGAAGCTACGTAACTAAATACGTTTCCCCTGGGACCTGTCTGGATTGGTAGAGAGGGGGCGTGTTAACTACGGGGTGGACTTTTATTTCGGAATATCTAGGTAAGTATGACTTACCTGTGTTGCTTCTCTCTTCCTCCTGCTTACTTCCGGCGTACCGGTGTTTGATTGTGGTGGCGTGGAGTGTCTGTGGCCCGTTTCCTTGCTCCAAAACGAGTGTTTGGTGTACTGTGGTAAGCTATTCTTTCTTCGTACTGCCTGTTCTTTGTGGAGGGTTGCTTTTTGTTAGATCAGTTTAGTAATATTCGCTTCCCTGTCGTATAGTGTCGATGGTTGCTGCTGCTTGCAGCTTAGCTTGTTGCCGTCACCGGGGAGGCATTGTTGGATTCGTGCCCAGCTTGAAGTGTTGGAGAGGTAAGTTGACTTGATCTTTACAGTCACGTATTGCCAGTATTTCATGTGCACAAGGGTAACTCTTGGTCCAACAATGTTTTGTTACGTTAGCTTTAGCTACGGCGTTTCCTTTGCTGTACCGCTGGTTCAGAACGAGACCCATCACTCGGTATGTATTTGTCATCGACAATTACTTAAAGTTAACACTCATAACTTTTACTAATAATCATTGTATGATGTCCAACGCCTACAGGGCCTGCAGTGGCCAGTCATCTCGGGCAGCTCCACGCCATTCCAGGCTGCTGTTCTGTTCTGTTCGGCTTAGGCCGTGACTCCATTTCGTTATGTTGGTCCTGAATTGTGCGGAAGTGGCTGTTCCGCTTCTGTGGCGGTCTGAGTGAGAGCCAAGCTCAGCGCCGGAGGAACCTGTTAGCCACGCATGTGTTGTATCGTATGTGGTAATGTGCATGCTTTTTTTTTATTTCGCTTAATTTGGGATTATATTCTTTTGTTGGGGTGATAGCATAGGTGGCAATGTGCATGCCCTCCCTTCTATATTCTGTTTAATTGGAGTTTATATATTTTTGTTGGCTTATGTGATAATGTGCATGTCTCTTTTTTTTGTGTGATTATTTTGGTTTATATTCTCTGTTGGTTTGGTCTGATTGGTAATCCCTCCGATTGCAGTATACTGCATTGAGGGAACTAGCTCTTCCTAGCCTTGGTGTGCATGTATCTGTCTGTCTGTCTGGGTAATGTTGTCTCTTAGCGTGCGTGTGCATTTCAGTGGGAACCCTTGTGCTGGGAAGTGTGTGCAGGTGTGTGGTTGAGGCTGTCTGTCAGTTATTACCCCCCATCTCTATAACCAGGGTGGCTGCACTCCTACGACGAGCTGGAGCGTCACTGCAGTGAACTGCGCCCAGTTGCAAGATAAGTGATTTGTAGAATTTAATGTGTACTGGTTGTTAGTGTACTAGGATACCATCACCACTGTGCCCAATCCTGTGTTTCAGCCTCTTTTAATTGTATACTTTTGGACAGGTGCAGTTGGGCCTACTTGAGCGGCAGGCAGACCTTACGGTGGTGGAGCCCCCTTCACTTTTCTTGCTGTGCCGCACAACGGGTGTTGTCTTGGTTTTTTTGTTTTTTTTGTTTATTCCCTCACGAGTGGTGTGTATCTTCGGACCTCCTCTTCTGTCTCTGCTCGCTGTGGTAAGTAGTAGCCCCGCTCTCTTCCCCCTATTTTGTAGCACAGGCTAGTGGTAAACTAGTGTGGTGAAAGTTGTGTACTCGTTTGGTGTTGCAGCCTCCCTGTTAATCCTGTCTGTGTCAGTATTGGGACCTAACAGAGTTGTGTGTGTGTGTGTGTGTGTGTGTGTGTGTGTGTGTGTGTATGGATGGATGGTTTACACCCTCTGATTTATGGTGTATTGTAATTGTAAATTGTATTTGTGGAACTCACGTCTCTTGCCTGATGGTGTGCGAACCTGTGTGCCTATCGAAACTAAGGGGTTTGTTAGAACAGCCTGAGTTTAACCCCTCTCAGGTGGCGTAGTCGACATTACAATACATTCCAAATTACCTTGCCTCTGCCACATGAATACCGTTTCCTCTTCTCCACAGTCTCCACAGGAACAAAGCAGCCAGGCCCAAGTCAGTGAGTCTGTGTTCATGAAGGTCATCAAATGAAAGTGTTGATCAGATTCCCGATGGAAAGGACTTTTCCAAGTGCTGTTAGCCAGGCCCACTGCTGTTAAGGTTACTGAACGATCGACGTGGATATATCTCTCCCACTGCAAACGGCGAGTGCTGGTTAAAACGGGACAGCCTGCTGAGGAGGGGAAGTCTGACTACAAAGGGGTGTAGGTGTCATAGATCCTACTCATCTCAATGTCAGTGAAGAAATCAGATACCCTCAGCTTTTAGATACATGACAAACCCTTGGTACAGGTATGCCAATATGTTAGCTTAAAATGCGAATAGATAACTGCTATGTGTGTTCATATTTACCTGCATCTTCTTCTCACCCTAAATTGGAAGCCATGCTTTTCAGTTGGCTCCAGAGTGAATGTATTGATGAATATAGTGTAAATTCCACTGCTTATCTAACTGGAGTATATAGTGTAAATGGTACAAAACTGAAACAAATCAAGAAATGCTTGTGCAGAGATACTGTACACCCTTTTTGATAGAATAAATGAAACTGCCTTGGTGTCTCCGTATGCCCATGTGCGAGCAGGGGTTACATTTCCCCTTTGTTTGGTAAAAAAGGGACAGTGGTGTTAGGCTCACTGCCCAAATGCAATAAAAGTGACTGTATCTATTGGACTCGGTCCGTGTTGCCTGGTAATGGTGGCTCCCCTGCCCTTGATGTGGTGTACTGGATGTGTGGTCACAAGTTCTACCTGCGGCTGCCTTCTAACTGGAGAGGTGTGTGCGCCCCCGTCTGAGTGATAGACCACACTTTTATAGTCACCGCTGTAAATGGCTCTGGCAAGCGTGTGAAGCGCTCTGTAGTGGAAGTGCAGCCGCACGACTCCGTTTGGGGTGCTGGTGCTGGGGTGCAGACCACAAATTCTGGACTGTGGGACAGAAGGTGCTCCTATCTCTATTCCCATGGGTTGGTGTAGGGAAAGCCCTGCTCCGGATAGAAACCATGGATTACAGATTGGGCTTATTTGTAAATGCTAGCATAAGGAATACGGAGAAAACCAATGCAGAGATTTCAGCTATGAGAACAATGGTAATGCAAAATCGAATAGTAATTGATCTAATGACAGCTTTACAAGGCGCAGTATGTGTATTGCTGAATGATACCTGTTGTACCTGGATCCCTGATAATACAAATAGTCATAAGGTCACTGAAGCCCTACAGCAAATTAAAAATGTAAGGGCAGCTCTTACAGAAGATGAAATAACTCAGAACTGGTCTCTAATGTCATTGCTATTCTCAGGACAGTGGTGGCAGATTGTGTTAAAATTCTTAACCCCCGCACTAGCTATTTTAATTTTGTTTTGTTTGTTTGCTATGTGTATCTTGCCTTGTTTAAAAAGTCTGATTTCTAGAGCAATTAATGTTGGTGTTCAGAATGTTATGTTGAGCAAAGAATTTAATGTCTTTCTGAATGTTGAAGATGAAGACTTCCTATAAAGAACTGATAAAACAAATTAATGAAGTTGCCACAGAAAACTAGGTACTAGGAATGTGGTAGCAGAGTAACGGTATGCGTAAATGTTTTATTAATGATAAACAGGAGGGAAATGTAAATAAAATTAAGAATGCTGCTGAAAGCCTATATATATATATTGCCATGCTCACATATGTGTGTGTGTGTGTGTGTGTGTGTGAGCGTATGCTGAGTGTGTATGTGTATTTGTTTGTGTGTGTGTGTGTGTGTGTGAGTGTTTAGTCAGGTTCCCGCTTGCTGTGAGCATCATGCCATGCTTGCACATGTGTGCGTGTTTGTGTGTATGTGTGTGTATTTGTGTGTGTGTGTATGTGTGTGTATGTGTGTGTGTTTGTGTGAGTGTATGTGTGTGTATGTGTATGTGTGTGAGCAAGTGCTTGGTTAGGCTCCTGCTTGCTGTGAGTACCATGCTGCTGCAGTGTTAAACAAGAGGTCATGGCAGGGGCTGAAGCGGACCTGCCTCTGGCACACACTGTGGAGTTGCAGATGTCCTATTCTCACACACTACCAGGGCAAACCTATCAGTGACCTTCAAAAGCAACCATGGAGATGCACTGCTTTCATGGCTTTCATGTTTGATTTTTTCTTTCTTTCTTTTGTGTATGTGTGTGTGTCGTACGGATATAGGATGAATTTAGAAGCCTGGGTTCATGTCGGTATGCAGATTCAAAAACATCGATATAAGCTATTTGCAAGTTATACTTCATGTTAATTATTTACAAGGATATGGCAGCCTTGTGCATTTTCTCCTCTGAGATAGGGATTTCAGAGCATGCCTGCAAACGTGCAGGTATAGGCATGCACACACCCACATATACAGACATACAGAAACACTATACACACACATACAATACACGCTCTTTCTCTCACAGACTCTCTCTTACACATACACAGACATGCATGCAAACACATACAGTACAACCACACACACATATACAGTTACTGGGAATTAAAGGGGTTCAGTGTAATAAGGAACCACTGAAGTATCCAGCACTGGGGTTGGCCTGGCTGATGCTCTAAAAAAGAACACTGTGCTTCTATGAGCAATTTCTTCTCTGAGTTCAGAATAGACATCAGAATAGAATATGAAAATGTGTATTTTTATATGTTATATATTTCCTACTATGCATGTGGGAAGGACTACGAAACATATGTTTAGTCACGAACAACTGTACAATATTGGAAAACATCATCAAACAATACCAGATTGAGCCATACACCTCATATTAGCTATTCTCCAGAGGCCAAGCGGCCAGACCTGGGCCTTACCTAAGAGGAACGGCCACTCAAAGTTCGTCTACAGGGGTGTACAAGATAGCACAGCGTGACCTACGCTAACAATTACACATTAGCTGCAGATCACTGTTAGCCTAGCTCAATCAAACTATGACGGTGACGAACATTGCGCGAGACGAGTGCAATGTAGTCCGCTATGCAGTTTCACACAAAACGTAACGTAACTTTTGCTCTCTGTCAAAAAACAATGCTTTCTTTGTGTAAAACATTATCTTTAAAATTCACAAGCATCATACTGTATGTTAAACCCATGTAATAAGGCAAGCTGGACCACAAAATAAATTTTATCTCTCCATAGACTCTTAGGGCTCATTTCCACCAAACACTCTGTGTGTACAGCGCGTGCCCGTTTTCTGTCTGTATTTGTTTAGAATGTAGGTTAACAGATTAGACCATTTCCACCACACGCCTGATCTGAGCATATTCTGTCCCTATACAAACCTATTGTACACGGATACGCGCTGTACCTGTACATGCTCAAGTCGGTGGAAATGAGGCCTTACTCATCATTTTTTCGATCATGGGTTCCATGAGGTCTACTGGAAATGGTGTGACTTAGACACTCTATATACCTGTAGGCCCAATACAGACATATGCCACCCAGTGTACCACACCAGAGTTACAGACAGCAACAGAAAGCAACATTTGACTCGCAGGGCATCAGGGAAAGAACATAAAATAAGTGTTTTGTTTCTTGGAAAAATGAACTAGTAACTCCACCCATAGCAAACTACAATAATTTTTCAGACCATGGCTCCCCTCACCAACTGTATAGTACATGGCATCCAAGACAGACCCCATGCACACCACTGGCCCTGAGCACACATGTTCTACTGTCTTTCTATAGGCTTAGTGTATTAGCAGCACAGCAGAGTGAAAAGGAATAGCCAGTGGCCTTGCCCTCTACTCCTAATATAGCTCCCAAATCAGAGATGCAGAAGTCTACACAACTAGTGTTAAAAGGTACAGGCAGAGTCGTTTACTGACAAAAGGCAGTATGAATTAAACATAGACATTTGAACAACTTTTACTATATTCTACCTATATTACACTTTGTACATGTTAACATAACATAATATAAAATTGCATGATAAATACATTAATAGCTACTATACAATATAGCATACAGTATGTTTTAGTGTAATATATATTTTAATGTGTGAACTATCAATTAAATGCAGTATATAATTTCTCCAGTGAACGTGTAATGGCAAATTGAGAGGTGTAAATTAGACATGCACTCTGGCACATTCATCAGTCTAATGGTCCTAAAGTGGCGAAGAGGAAATACAGCTCTTTCCAGAGAGCGTGCCTCGATTGATTTCTGACCTCCCTGATGAGTATTTGCTCTCTGTGCTTGTTAACCAAATAGTCTGCCTGAAACCCCAGCCGGGTGCTCACCTTCGGCACATCCTCATTAAAACTGAACACGCGAGGCCCCGGGCCACTCTCGCCAAAGCACAAGTCAAATATGTATTAGTCAAATTCATTAGCACACTGATTCGGAGCGCTGAAAAGGTTAAGCCGAGGAGTTGGAAGAAGAGAAGGTCCTGACGACCGTGGCCTTGGCCATTTGCTGCTTATTTATTTATCTCTCTCTCTCTCTCTCTCTGTCTCTCCAGGTGGAGGATCCTGCTCTCCAGGACCACCTTCATTTCATTATTGTCTTACGTATCTGGCGGTTGCTAAGAGACAGCCGCTGCAGGTTGCTCGGAGGCACCTCAGAGCCATTGACGCCTCTCAAGGCCAGTCTTGTGGCAGCGCTGCCCAATTGTTCCCGTTATCACACCGTGCCGCGTCCCCTCTCTGTGCTTCCACAGCCTCTGCATTTGATTGGTGCTGCCTGCCTGCCTGCCTGCCTGCCTGTACATGCAATGCAGTGAAATGCATTGATCGCACATACTGTGAGGCTGAGCACGGAAACTGATGAAGAATTAATTACTTCCACTGGAAAAATGTTGAGGAACAGAGGTAGGTGGTGAGTCACACAAAGCAGTCTCTTGTGTTGAGATGATACATTATTTGGAGAGTGCTCTAAGCCCTGGGAAAAATGACAACAACAGAAGTGTACCAAATTGACTTCTTGCAGAACTATTACAATGGCTATATTCAAGGACACTATGATGGAAAGGAGCCAGAGCCACAACCCTGGGTGATCGGGGCCCTCATCATTCCTCTCGACTGGGACTGTTCTGCAGTGCAGTAGTGTGTTTCAAGCCCTTTCTGTCTGCAAGAGTGCTGCTTTTCATCACGGCATTATTTACTGGTTAATCCTGGCTTCGCTGGTTGCACAACCTCACACAAAGCCCTTCTCCTCTGAGACAGACAACAGTATAAATCATCACCAGCCTCTTCTAACTAGCCTCCACAAATAGACTCCTAAAAGAGGAGGGAAAATCACACACATATACACACACTAGTCTCCTAAAGGAGGATAAAACACACTTGCACATTCGAACACACCCAACGTTAAAACAACAGCTACTGTAGATTACGGATCCAGTGTTGACACGGAGTGTGTGGAGGGACACAGAGATTACCCTGGGGCCTTCCAGAGTGGCTGCAGGGTATGATGGGAAGGGACAGAGGTCCTGGACCTCCAGGGTCAGGGATGAAGGCTTGGGAACAGAAGGGGTTGCATTCATTTCCTCCACGCTTTGCCCACTCTGAGGCCGGGCGCAGATGGCGCCTTAATACATAATCCCCCATCTGCCCCCTGTCCGCTGCGAGCCTCACTGTGCAAGCTAGGCAACTCTCTCTCTCTCTTTATAAAGTTAAAAAAAGTTGGCCCTGATAAAGTAATATTGACTCTGCTTCCTGAATGAATGAAGCTGTTGTTGTTTTCTTGAAGACAGAAGATCTTGCTCGTTATGGTTGAAAGATACTTTCTTGCCTGTAACACCATTATCTGCACCCGCAACTAAAGTTATGATTTCAAACGTTCTGCCTTTTACTGATAATGAAGCAATTAAGAAAGAATTAGCTTGATTTGGAAAGTTTGCCAGTGTAATGATAATGATTCCTTTGGGTTGTAACTACCCTACTTTAAAACATGTTTTGTCTTTGTGTTTATGTTTTTTTACAACTCAGGCAAAACTTGTATATTTCCTTCCGTGTAGCACAGAAATTTTGAAGTGTTTTGAGTGTGGTGACATAGGGCACAATCCTTTTACTTGTCCACACAAGAGATCAAATGAAGATCTTGCCGCTCCAGTTACTTCAATGGAAAGTAGCCTGTCGACCGAGCCTACAGAGAATCATGCTGGAAAGGAGTCTACGCCTGAGGTGAGTTAGAGGATTAGGATGAAATTACTGCTGCACACAGTGTGAGTGACCATAAAGGTAGGTAGGTGAGCCATCAGAAGTTCTTAACAAGCCATGTAGACCAAAGATAAAGGTAATTGTTCCACCTTGACATTAAGTGAGCAATATAGAAACCAAAGAGGAAAATGTACGAGAGCCCTTAGCATCACAAGGAATAAAGGAGTTGGAGGTTGATGCAGGCCTAGATAATGAAGATGAATTTTCGTAAATATCAAATCTTAGTCAGATGGAAGAGGATGGGTTATATAGCCTCCTGTTGAACAGCTCTGGATGAAGCTGAAGGAAATGCTGCATCTGTGGAACAGTATTTTCCAGATCTGAATACATTTGTGATGTCATGTGACATGGGTGTCAGTAAAGTACATATGAATGTTGGTTATGATATTTTGTTAAAACAACAACTATTTTGTCTTAAAAAGTGATTTAACTGCTGTTAGGAAATTGAGTGTAAGTGTTTCAAAGACAAAAAATGCAAATGTTTAGGAATGCCCCCCCCCCCCACCTGTCATCTGCCCCCTTTCCACCACTAGGAGCACTGAGGAGACGGCTGTGGATGGCAGGCAACTCC
The DNA here is from genome assembly GCA_027475355.1 of Coilia nasus. Taxonomy (NCBI): domain Eukaryota; kingdom Metazoa; phylum Chordata; class Actinopteri; order Clupeiformes; family Engraulidae; genus Coilia; species Coilia nasus. Next base: position 1,803,788 of record CM050215.1, on the reverse strand, counting down.
CATCACTTTTTCTCTCTCTTTTTCTGTCTTTCCCCCTGTTTCTCTCTCTCTCTCTCTGTCTTGCTATGCCTTGGTTTCTCTCTTTTAAATCACTCTTCCTCTGTCTCAGTCTCCCTCCCTCTCTCGCTCTCTACATTTTTTTTCTCAGTCACTCTTTTACAATCTTTCACTATTATTTCACATATTATTCTCTCCTCATATTGTTCATTCACTCCATCAATCTTTTCACTTTCTCTCCCCTTCCTCTCTAACATTATCTATCCCATCTAAATGTATCTTTTTATTCTCCCTCTCAATCACTTGCTCTGTCTCTCTGCCTCTATCTTTTTTGCACATTCTGTTTCTCCCTCTTTCACTTTCACTCACTCTGTCTGCATTCCCTATTCCCTTTAGTGCGCTGACATCTGTGGGTGGGCCTTTTATATCTTAACGTAGAGACCATTACAAATAAACATTGATGTTTTATTGCTGTAGTTTGAGGTGAATTTGTTTTACTGGTCTGTCTGTCTGTCTGTCTATCTATTTGTCTGTCTGTCTGTCTGTCTGCCTGCCTGCCTGCCTGCCTGCCTGTCTGTCTGTCTGTCTCGTCCATAACATATAGTCTGTTTTCTCTGTTTCCCCCCTGAAGAAACAGAAGTCTTTAAGGTCTTCCTAAGCTCAGGATTGTTCATTAGTCTGAGGCTGTGGCAGGAAATCATCACTTGTGTGGCAGGAGAATGACATGCCCCGACTGGACACAATGACTCTTCACCACGCACCACTGAAATGATCTGCATCCCTGTCCTCCCAAATACCCCCACGCAGCACACACACACACACACACACACACACGCACATGCAAAGGCACAGACACACACATACTGTACACACACAGGCACAGTCACGCAGGTCATGTGTCTGCTGGCATTACCCACCCTGGCCTCCACTAAAAGCCTTACGTCCGGATCAGCCTGAACGACAAACACACACACACACAGACAAAGACACACAAACACGTTATGCTTTTTATTTTTCGTATTGTTTCTGTGTTGTCATTTTGTCTTTTTTTCTTTCTAACACACACATACAGTACACGCACACACAAACATACAGGCCCATTTTTAGGTGGTGCTCGAATTTGAAGTTCTATCCAGGTCATGGGTGCACAGGAAATATTTCAAACTTTTCAGACCTTCTTGTTGATCCAAATTACTGTTTGTGGGTTTGTTTGTTTCTGTGTCCAACTTTTCATGGACACTGTCCAAATCAACATCCAGGTCATCCAGATCAACACACAGATCATCCAAATCAACATTTAGGTCATCCAGATCAACATCCAGGTCTTCCAGTTCAGCTAACACAGAGTCAACATTGCCTTCCTGCTGTGTAAGAGGATGTCAGTTGGCTGCCTCTGAGCAGCGGGAGGTCGTTGTCTCTGTGCACTGCTCATCTCATCTCCTCTCCTCTCCTCTGCGTGTCTGGTTTGCATGGGACGTCATGATGAGCTTATAATGAGCTGCTCTGATTAATCGCAGAGGTGGGGAAATGAACTGTGTGTGTGTGTGTCTGTGTAGATGGATGTGTGCTTGTCTGTGGGTGTATAGGTGTCTGTGTGTATGCAAATGTGTATTTGTGTGTTTGCGCACGCGCATGTGTATGTATGAATGTGCGTGTACGTATGAGCGCGTGCATGTGTGTGTATATGTTTGCCTGGAGAGGGATAGTCCGACAAAAAGGACCACTTATTTTACTCATCAGCCCAACAGATGGTACGTAAAGCACAGCACCCATGGCATACAGCTTTTCTTTTTAATCCCACACTAAAGAAAGAATTAGCCCTCTTCTGTAACTATCTTTAAAATGCACTTGCATCTTTAAGCGTTTCACTTTTTTACCCTCTCTTAGGCTCCATCATGAATAATGAATGTCACTCCTCAGCCACTCACTTTAGTGTTAATTGGAGAAATTAGAAGTGCAGTGGTGTTTTAACAGACAGAAATTTCCGGTTTCTTGTGGGGAAGATCAGAGACGGAAGCCAGTCTGGACTGCATTGGACAGACATGGATAGCAGGATCCCATCCACTGTGCCAGCCACTATAAGCGGTGGTGCTGAGGGAATTTCAGTCCGGAGTTTGTGTGCTGCCATATGCGGAGCGGTTCCTGGCGTCTAACTCTAATGGTTTCACAGCAGATTGACATGTTATGGGGGAGATGGGGGTTAGTTAGCCCACAGCCAGCACTCTCGGCCTGAGGCCATGTCTGCTGAGAGATGCGGTGTGTGTGTGTGTGTGTGTGCTTGCGTGTCTGTATGTGTGGTGGGGGCTCTGAAAGTGTGCTATGTTTTTCAGCCTTTGACACTGTCTCTCCTCACTGTGTCTATCCAGCCACTCTTCACTTCCTCTCATCCTCTGTTTCTTATCTCTACCTCTCTCTCCCCTCACATCCTCTCCTCTTTATTTTTTAACCTTGCTCTCTTTGCTCACATTTACTTCTCTCTTTTATCTTCCAATCTCCCATTATCTACTCTCTCTTCTTGTTTTTTTTCTCTACCATCCCTCTTTCCTCACCTCTCCTTTTCTCTTCCTCTCCCCTCCCCTTTCCCCACTCTCTATTTGACCTCTCCTTTCGTTTCTTCTCTACTGCTCCTGTCTCCCTGTAGTCTCTTAGCTGTCCTCCATTTTATTACTCAGGAGTATCAGAGTTATCACATATGGGCCTCTATTAGTTCAGGTGATCTACAGTAGATGTAGTCTCATTATTTGTTAATTTAACCACATCCCTTTCTGTCTGTCTTCTAATGTCAGCAGGAGCAACTGTGGCCTAGTGGTTAACTATCCATGGATGAAGTGCCTTTCAGCAAGGCATCTAACCCCACATCTTGCTCCAGGGACTGTAACTGAAACCCGGTACCTAAATAATTGTAAGATGCTCTGGATAAGAGTGTCAGCTAAGTGTAACGTAATGTAAATAATCTCCCCTGTGTCCTCTATGTTTTCCCCTGGTGTCTCTCTGTTTCCCCATCTTGGCTTCATCTTCCTCCAAGTACTGCCCAAACAAATCTTTGCCCCGTCTCTCTCCTCCAACCACCACCCAATCGCATACGCACACACCCACACACACATTTTTCCCTCTGTGTCTGCTCCCTGTGTGAAGGCTGGCTTGTGGTCGGGCCTGTGGAGAGATCTGCCGGTGCCCTGGTTCTCTTTTCGGCTCTGCTTGATTGCACTTTTGATTTCCTCTTCACTTGTGAAACCCCATCGCGAAGCACAGGCATGGGGCACTCAAGATAGAGCCCGCAACACTAGGTGGGTTATCTCTGGTGTGTGTGTGTGTGTGTCTGTGTGTGTGTGTGTTATGGGTCAAAGGGTGGAGGCTGTCAAAACAGCACTACTCATAATTGAGACTTATTTTGATTTGGCCCCTCTTGCGTAATGCAGCACACTTACTGTGACATACACACACTCACACACAAAGAGAGAGAGAGAGACAGAGAGACAGAGAGAGAGAGAGAGACCCACAAATGCATTTGTAATGCATTATTCATCCTGTCAGTGATGGCTGATGACAAATAAACTAAGTGAGTGTTTGTGTAGGATGGCTGTGGGTTGTATGGGATTGCAATGTTTGCTGTGTGCCACTCCATGCGTCATACTTCAAATGGAGTTGTACCATTACAGCATGTAGTTGTAAAAGTGGAAGTCACAGTAGCTACATACAAACACAAACACACACACACACACACACACACACACACACACACACACACACACACACAGACTGACTGACTGACTGATTGATTGATTGATTGATTGATTGACTTAATGTTCCCTTTATTCAATGTTTATTGTCTCATAACAAAATACTGAATTGGATCTCAGACCTTTCTTTTGCAAATGTATTTTTGATATGGAAAATCTGGAGCGTCAAAATTGACGGTATTCATGCTCTTTGATCAGTGCTTAGTGAAAACACTACTGGCAGAGATGGCAGCCTTCAATCTTCTAGGCTATGACATGAGACGCTTGGTACACCTGAAGCTGCAGATTTTCTGCCACTTTCTTGGCAGCATGCTTAGGGTGGCAATCCTCGTCTGAGTCCCGAAAGCCCCTGACCTGGTGTATCTATATTAGTGTTTCTCAAAGTTTTTTTCAGACCGAGGATCACCTCCCCCTGAAAAAAAAACACTAGCACCCCCCTTACATTAATTGGTACAGCATCACAGCCCTAACTGCTGTGCCTGACACAGAAACATATCGCAACATCATGACAATGCCACCACCATGTTTCCTCTCTGACATGGTACTGAGCAGATCATGCGGCCACCTCTGTGCTTGTCCTGTGAGGTGGTACTGGGCAGATGACACGATTATATATATATATATTAGGGGTGTGAATCTTTTACCCACAAAACGGTATTCACAGGCTATAATCCTATTCAGTGACGATTAATAAAAAATAGTCACCGATTCGGTACGATTCGATCTGGTTCGGTTTGATTTGATCCAATTTCATATATATTGACAACTCCAAAGCCCTTTGTTACTAAGGAAAACAGAAAAAACAAAACAAAATGACATTTCAAAACAGCATTCTTTTTTTTTATTTTGTATCCCGGACTGATAACCAGATGCCTGCCTTAAGTTCACAATCTGCATGTACTTGAAATACAACACAAAACAAAAACCAATAAGGTTACCAGATATCAAAAATGATTATTAATTATTATTAAACAAGTAAGTGTCATTCACTGGCAAAAATCTGAGTTATTAGTTTGTCATGGGAGTGTTACCAACTCAAAAACAAGTACAACATATAACTTAAAGGAAGAGTCCACCATGTTTCCATAATGAACTGTGTTCTTCTCTGTTCTGAGACGAGTTGATATGTACCTCACAGGCCTTTATGCATGCCGCCAGGCAGTCAGACATGCTGTGATAATTTGTTAGAATGTAGCATGGCATTGAGTAAAAAACAGGGCTGAAGTTAGAAGTGGACATGCTCTTCCCTGATTTCCCCATTTAAATACGCTTACCTGACTTGTTACACAACCCAAGTGTAGTTACTCAAAATGAAACTTGACTTTTTTGCATGTAGATAGAAAATGGCACTACAGTGAAACATTGATATCTTCACTCCTATTGTTTTTTCCTCTCCCCCCTCTGGAGGGAAAAATATTAGGAGTTAAGGTATCAATGAATCGACTGACCATGTTCATTACAAACACAGTTGCCCATGTAACTATATTTTCTCTAAACTTAGAGGTTAGTTTGAATCTAGGGTTAGTACTATCTTCCGATTAGCAAACTAATTTAGCATGCTAGCAGACTAATACGCTTCCATGATGGAGTATTTTCATATGCCTGCTAAAGGAAAACTTACAGTCTGTCAAACTCAGAGTTGTAGAAGAGCTTATTTTGGCTGTTTCCATGATAAAGCATTTAAGTACTTGCTATGTGGTGCACAACTAATTCCTCAGACAATTATGGGGTATTCTTTTGAAACTCGGGTGTTGATAACTCCGAGTTCGTTCTCCCAATATCCGTTGCAAATGCGTTCTATTGTGACAGTTGGGAAAACATGGATGCCATTGATAACTTAATGTTTGTTTTGATGGCATTTGCTTACCATAAACAAGCAATGTTGGGATATATTCATTCCTGCAGGCTATTCGCTGAGCGGAGACGGCGCATGATGTAAGTACCTTTTTTGTTATAAGTGCCATGTAACCTAGAAACATGTATAGGCTCTATAAGTTAAATTTTCTGTAACGATATCGCCAGCTAGAAGCCAGCCAATTGCCGTTGGTAACGCAGACACCGTTAACGGTATGCGCCGCCATCTTTTATGAGACGTAAACATCTGACTCGGAGGACCCCAAATTGCCCCGAGTTGCGGTTTCGGAACTCCGAATTAGTGGCCGTTGTTTTGCACTTTCCCGAGGCGGAGGTCGACTTTTATCCGAGTCCGATGACAAAAGAATACCCCAATAATTACATTCTTAGAACATGTTTACTTGGCTAACTTTAGCCTGCTAATCATGTTGTCCTAACGTCACTCATAATATCTTATCTTATAAAACATATTAGACATAAATGGGCTAATAATGCTGGAAAATCACAATAAATAGGAACACTAACCACAAACTTTTAGGATTTATCCAGTTTAATCCATAAATCAACACATATGCAAGCCTGCAATCAGTCATGTTCACTGCTCTGAGACACCGACGTTTTCCTTTGTTTACGTGTAGTGGAGACAAGTGGGGTGGGAGGACCACGGAAAAAGAATTACCTGAGATCTTCCCTCTCCCTGAATTACCATCGGAACCTCCCCTAATGGAAACACGGCTTATATTAACCCCGAACACACCTTACAAAACATGATTGCAACGCGACATGCCGTTTTGTGCATACATTTATGTATGTATTTGTAATACAACAAAGTACTTGAATGTATGTGCTGGAAACCGATTTGGGGCCGTCGGACCGGGCCATCGAACCGTTCATAGTGCATGTGAACCGATCTGGGCTCGACGGACCGGTTCAGTCGCACCGCATTGGTCACAGACCGATAACCGATCCAAAACGGACTATCGTTACACCACTAATATATATATATATATATATATATATATATATATATATATATATATATATATATATCGCGTCATCTGCCCAGTACCATATATATATATATATATCTTTGTGAGAGACTGTGTGAGTTTTTACTGGGCAGATGATAGGTGTCAGGATATTTCCACCTGAGGTGTCACTTTGCATTGAGGCAAAACAGTTTGATCTTGGTTTTACCAGACCAGAAAGTACCGCTTCTCCCACAGTCTGAAAGTCCTTTAGGTACTTTTGTCTGCAAAGTCCAAGACCGTTTTCCTGTGTCTTTCCTCTGGGGGGGAAGCTTTAGCTGAATCTCTATGCCATGAGGTTCTGACCAGTGAAGCAACGGGGCAATGGTTGTCCTTATGGGGCATCACTCCCATCTCTTCACAGAACATCTCCCCGCTAAAGTGGCTATCAGACTCTCCCTTACTTCCTTTACTATGGGCAATCTCTCTTAGATGCTCGGTCAAGCCAGACCCTGAGTTCTAGCATAACCTGGCTTTTCAAAACTCTTTCCTTTTTTAAAATTATGAAGACCAATTTGCATCTTGGAATAATGTGTGCAGATATGATGGTTAGACACAATCCCATCTCTGCATGTAGATCAAATTCTAGCTTGACCTTATGGCTTGGTTTATGCTCTCATCATCATCATCATCATCATCATCTTCATCGTCAGTAATGAGACCTTATTGGTAAATTGTGTGCCACTCCATATTTTTCTTTCTTTTCAGAATTTTACATCAGCAAATTCAAAGACTAAAGACTCAAAGAATCAATATCTCAAAGATTATCAGGACAAACAGGATACTTGAGATAAATTGGAAGTGGTACTGCCAAAAGCCTGAAAAGACCTGTCAGTGTTATACCTCAATATCCTATTCTTCCATTTTAGTTCCATTTTAGTGCCCTGGAAAGCTCAGATCCAGTTTGCCTTTTCTGTGTCATAATATGGTATTGTAAATCATTAATGGAAATAAAAGAAATGGAAATTATGTTAATATAATGCTGTCATTATATATATATATATAAAAAAATGAAGAGCTCTGTATCTTTTCTGAATGCAATTTATGTACATATCCTTTACATCACATGTATACATATCTATCAAATAGCATTTGGTTCTGCTTTTGAAAGTTAAGTCCAGGTAGTGCCAGTTATTTGTACCTTCTTTGAATTTAGCCAATTAATTTTCAGTCAGAAAAAAAGTGTTTTTCCCCTTCTTCTTTCTAATTTAAAAGAAATGAGAGACTCCTCCAATGTCTTTGTTGTGTCCCTTGTTGAGATAATGTGAAAGGATGACAAGTTTGCTGTAGACTGATGGGATGTCTGTGGTTTTTAATTTGGCTTATGCATAGTAATTACTCCAGAGTTGAACTGAAGCAAAAAGAGGTCCATCTCCGCGACAGTGTTATTCACTCTTGCTGCAGTATTCTCCTATCGCCCACTCACAGGTAATGGAGTAACAGATCAGGAGGAGAGAGAAAACAGGCTGAAGGTACTGGCTTGTGTCTGTTTTGTGAAACCTAATCTGGCTCAGGTCTGGCTCTGTTCTGTGACTGACAGACCGTATCATTTTTCAAACAGTTTCTCAAACCTCAACTCTTCAGTCTCACTTTCTGCTACTGATCTTCCCACAACAACCAACACCCTCATTATCCCTTCACAGGTAATGGAGGAACTCATCAGAGGGCGGACAAGAGAAACAAGGCCGAAGGTACTGTCTTCTGTCCGGCTTGTGTAGGAACTCACTTTGACTCTGATCCAGCTCTGTTCTGGCTCTATACTGACCCTGATGTGGCTGGCCCTGATGTGTCTCTAGCATGGTCATAATCTGGTCTTGCCCTGGCTGTGATCTGAAATGTTTTTTTAAACAAAGTTAGGGAGGTGCTCATTAGCCTGGTAAACCAGCCCCTCGTACTTCATTTCTTTTTGTACACAGCAAATTCTCCAGTGTTAAATTTCTAGTGTTCAGGCAAATAAACACTACTCAGTGTTAAATGTCGCAGTTGCAACACCCTTGGTGTTAACACAGGCCAGGTGCTGTTGTTAATTTCCAGAGTTCCGTCATATTAACACTAATTAGTGTTGAGTCCGACATCCGGGATATTTTGCAAGGAACATTCGGAAAAAAATCTAGATTCTAGACATCCGCCATTTTCTCCAACCCATTGTCACAGGTGGATGCATCTCATGTCGTGGGATATTCCGTCAGTGGTAAGTTATTACATTAATATATTATTACTGTCGTGGAAATTCTAAGCCTAAATCCCCCCTTTTGGTTCGGCACAGACAAAGTCCAAATCACCCAGGTAGAAAACACGACTCGAAGAGGCAGGAATCAAGTTCTGTAGATTTATTGTGTCCTTCCACTGCGCAGTGAAGTAGGTCCGAGAGCAGCTCTGAGCTCGGGACTCTCGTGCATCCTCTTTTATAGGAGATGCACTGGATGACGTGTTTCCTCCCTCACAGACGCCATCCCCCTTTCCCTTAGCCAATCCGAATCATCTAGTTTCCCCATCACGCCCCTCATCATCCTGGATTAATGGTGGCGCTCCGCCCGTCCAGAGGCCACCCCTCTTTCCCCTCGGGAGGGGCATGCGGACGCTGGCCAATCAGGGCCCATTTTCTTTTTGTTTCTCTGATCTAGATTCGTGATTAATGGTGGCGGCCCGACCCACCAACATGGCCGTCGGTGACGTACTTTGGTCAGCCATTTTTGAGACTGGCATGACGCTTACCCGCAGCCATTTTCTAATTGGGAGGGGCCCTGAATTAATGGTGGCGGGCCCCTTTGTTCTATGTTTTTTAGTCTTTGGCCAGCAGGTGGCCACCACATCCTTTTAGCTTTCCCATGTTTTCAGATCTACGTCCCCTTTCAGAGCTGTTCTCCCCACCTTACAGGTGTATGTAAATTACCTTAAAATATTGGCCAGAAGGTGGCCACCACATCCTTTTAGCTTTCCCATGTTTTCAGATCTACGTCCCCTTTCAGAGCTGTTCTCCCCACCTTACAGGTGTATGTAAATTACCTTAAAATATATACTACATATTCCCCCCTTTGTGTCCAACGGACACACCACAGGGAAACAGAACCAAGGTTACTCAACATAGGCATGGAAGCAGCAGAAGAGCATATAAATCCAAATTAGTAATACACTGGCTCACTAGGGCAGTCCTAGATGAGCGAGGCACTCGGTGAGACGAAATACAATGCTACTCCTGACGTTTGGAACACATCTGCATCAACAATAAACCTAGAACATTGAAATCAGCAATCGAAACGAATCAACACAATCATGAAACAACAGTAATCGAGGTAGAGTAATAAACAACAATCAGGGTTGATTAATAATATTCCAGTGTGATCAATGGCACATAAACAATTCCAGTGAGCAGGTCATAATAAAACACCAACCGTGGGTACCAAAGAGGTAGTGATTGATCAAGTAAGGCACACAATCATCAGGAAAACAACAGGATACAACAAACCTGAGAGTAAATAACAAACGCCAAGGAAACCAAGGCGTCGGCAGCTTGTGCGGCACAATACGGCCTAAGATTTAAAGGATGAGTATACGGTACCCGGAAACAAAATTGGTGCGAGTGAAGTGCGAGTAAAATAGAATACAGAACACACCCGTATATAGTTCACATAACATGAGGAATACAAGCCAATATAGTTTGCATAATTCTGACCAATCATCACATATCACAGCTTGATTCAGAACATCAGGGTTAAGCCCTAGCATCTCCCGATAGGGGGAGAGAGAGAAAGAGAGAGAGAGAGAGAGAAAAAAGAGAGAGAGAGAGAGAGAGAGAGAGAGAGAGAGAGAGAGAGAGAGAGAGGAAAAAAGAGAGAGAGAGAGAGAGAGAGAGAGAGAGAGAGAGAGAGAGAGAGAGAGAGAGGAAAAAAGAGAGAGAGAGAGAGAGAGAGAGAGAGAGAGGAAAAAGAGGGAAACAGAGAGAGAGAGAGAAGAAGAGGAGAGAAGATGAGAAGGAGGGAAAGAGGGCAAGGAGATCCAGACTGACCCTCCAGCACTCACGAAATGCATCACCAGTCGGAGCAACACACAAAGGAACAGGCGTGTGGCATACATTCACCGGCCGCATCCCCTTTTTTGGAAACTTGCACCACTCTTGTCAGCGCCCCCTTTTGGCACATGACAGGCTGGGGTGGGGACCTGGTTGTAGCTGCCTTCCCAGGTAGTATGCCTATCTCAAGCTAGCTGTGGTAGGTGCTGGGTCGCCTCCCTCCGGAGAACTCACCCGCACTCAGGCCAGCGAGACATTGGGGCGGTCCCCCCTTAGACCACTTCGCGGCGGTCATAGCATATTTGTTTGTGTGTGTTTTGACCGATAGGTGGGGCAATTAGGGAGAAACCCGGCACTGCTCGTGAGGGCACACAAAGGCGAGAGAGAGAGAGAGATAGAGAGAGATAGAAAGAGTGAGAGGGAGAGAGGGAGAGAGATAGAAGGAGTGAGAGAGAGAGAGAAAGAGAGATAGAAGGAGAGTGAGGGAGACAGAGAGAGAAAAGGATTGAGAGAGAGAGTATAAAACCCAACAACCATTAAGACCATCGGGCGTAACATCAGACAGACAATTGAATCAGTAAGAAACATTAACTCATGTCATTTGACCTCTAACACCACCCCTAAACGTAGAGATGCTCACCTCAACTTCAACATACAGTCATCTCATTCACACGGTTGGCTCCCGGCACGCAACAGGCATGCATCAAGCAACCAGTCCATCAACTCACCAGGCACTTCTCAACACACACAGTCAGACATCAATCACCCAATCGCTCCTCACTATACACAGTCATACACATTTAACCAGTCACTTCTCACTGCGCACAGTCATACACAATTAACCAATCACTTCTCACTACACACAGTCATACACACTTACATCAGACAGGGTCACCTGTTTTCAGTTAGTGTTCTACACCTATCCTACGTCTCACCGTCGGCCACCATAGATTCATACAAGGCAAAACATAGAGGAATGTTACAGTAGCTTCAAAGGGTCCCGACGAGTGTAATGGACAAATATTAGTGTTGCAGTCATTTGTGTGGATGCTCAGTAGTGCGGATATGGAGTGTGACAAGAAAGTAGTGACGCAAAAATGATCAGTCCGTCAGTGGAAAAAATCAGTCACTTAGTAGTTCCATCGCTTTGCTGTGTTCTCCTGTGGGGGAGGGGAGGAGGGGAATGTTCCTGTGAGTCGGGCAGGTGTGACTGGAGAAACCGACTTAAGCCATCATCCCCTTACCCTGGGAGGCTTTAGTCTCAGTGTCAGAACTCTGCTCCCAGAGTAAGATATCCTCCTCCCCCACATCCGTGGGCACTACTACTGTAACAGGGTCTATTACGGGGCTGTCAATGTAGCTATCTAGTAGGTCCTGTGAGCCCCGCAGCAACATATTGCAGTCCTCGTCAAACTGCAACACCAAAGGCATTTGGGGAAGCTTTGATGCCACTAAACGGACTGCAAGGGATCTCAGGACTGGGACCAAGCAGCATATGATCAGGGAGATGGCTAGGATCGCTAGAACGATACCCATGAGGGCTTTTGCAGCCCATGCGCCCCACCCAAATCCAAACGCATTTTGGAACCACCCTGTCAAGGGTGATTCGAATGTGTTCTTTCCGGCATTTTCAGTAACCTCATCTCGCAGCCGTCTCAACTTTATCATGGCCTTCGTGAATGCACCATCCGGCGCCGTGTTATTGGGTATGTAGGTACAACAGTAACTTCCAAACTTGGCACACACCCCTCCCTCCTTAGCCAACATCCAGTCTAAGACCATGCGGTTTTGCACCGCCATGCGCGATGTGGCATCTAACTGAGTCCCCAATGCCTGCAATGCATCATGGGAGTGATTTATAAATCTCTGTTGGTTGTAGTATATGTAGTTTATCCATTCCACATTCTTGTTAATAGCTATCTGGGGTAAGATTGACTCGAACCCTGCCTTGACTTCATTTCGTGCCTTATATTGCTCTGGAATTCCCCTGGGCTGGCCTATCGCATCTAAGTATCCTGCATATTCAAATCTAGTAATCTCACTCTTTCCTTTCAGTTCCCCGCTCTCTGATCCAGTTGGCGGGCTCATACGCCCCACCTCTCGTGCTACCCTTTGACGCATCTCGGGAGAGTCCCTTTTATTTCGGCTATCTTTCTCCTGCTTAGCACTCTTCCTCTTACTGGACCAGGTCATTATCTTAGCTCCTTGCATCATTGTCACCCTAGTACAGACCCCAGTCCATTTAGCCGGTAATGTGCTAGTTAATCCTCTCCTTTTCCCACATGCCCACCACAAATCAGCTAGAGGGACTTCCTGTGGGAGTTTCAACCACCAGTCATACACATCCATTATTAGGTCACCCTTCGCTTGTTCTGGGTAGTCCTGCTTATTCTGGGAACACTCCGCCCCTTGTTTTTCTCCTGTCCACCACCCATCCGACTCAGAGTTCCAACTTCCTTGCTGATGTGTCCCCCTGCGCACCCACGTCCATGTCTTATTACATTCTCCTTCAAATATACCTACATCCACTGCCCCTCTTTCCTTTATAGGTTGCTTGAAGCATTCAAATTGGAATCCCTGTCCTATCCTATAATCCACTACCTCATCCTGTCTGAGTTCTGGCCAATCAACAAATTCTCTGTCACACTGGTAACCTGTATCGTACTTACGCTGTCCACTACTCTGTGTACGGAGTAGGGTTGTATACGCCAGGACAAACTGCCCGTGGTCACTGTCTAGATACTGCTGTCGCTTTTTCATAGTCTCTCTGCCCTTCCTGTTTCCTGCTATTAACATGCATGCGAATGGGGTATAGGACACGGGTTTCAGGGGTCCATAGCAATTAGAGGGTTCAATGTCTGCATCGTCTGACCGCCATGGGACGGGAATTACAACCTTGTCTCCTTGGGCTTGTGAACATACGTAGCATCCCTTGCCGGGTACTGTTGTCTTTGCCGTATACTCCGCCCACCTGTACCACATATTATGGCCTGTTCTTCCCTCCGTTTCCTGTGCATCTAACCACCTTCTGATGCTCTCAGCATTTTTACCACCCTTAGATTTCATTTTTTTGTTTTTTACACTAGTTTGTACATTACTTACAACATCCACATTCCTCATACCATCCACACTACTTACAATATCTACATTACCCATGCTATCTTTTGTCTTATCCCGTCTACTTTTGCCACTACTTTTGTTATTATCATTACCTATTCCCCCTTGAACATAACGACGCACCCGCAAAGAGGGGCCAGGGGAGTCAGGGGAGTGGGCGAGGGGAGGGGGAGGAGGAGGGGGATGGAGAGAAACCAGGGGTCCGGGGACGGGAGAGGACGGGACTAGGCGAGGCAGGGGGAACGAGGTGGGAGAGGGTGGGGAAGTCGGGGCTGGAAAGGGCAGAGGGGTCGAGGGTGTCGTAGCCGGGCGTGCGGGGAAAGGCCAGGACGGGAGAGGCAGGCGGGAGGGGGAAGGATAGGGGAAGACCAGAGTCGGAGCCAGAGGGTGAAGCAACGGACGGGGGGTTCGGGACGAGGGGCGAGCCAGGGGCCAGGGAGAAGGTTGGGGGGTCGGGGGCGGGGCCGGGGAGGAGACGGGGGGGCCAGGGGCGGGAGAGGTTCCAGGGAGAGAAGACGGGAGGGTCGAGGGCGGGATGGGATCCAGGAGCTTGGGAGAAGGCTGGTGGGGCAAGTACGGGAGAGGCTCCAGGGGCTGGGGGGAAGGCTGGGGGGTCAGGGGAGGGAGAGACTCCAGGGGCTGGGGGGAAGGCTGGGGGTTCAGGGGAGGGAGAGACTCCAGGGGCTGGGGGGAAGGCTGGGGGGTCAGGGGAGGGAGAGACTCCAGGGGCTGGGGGGAAGGCTGGGGGGTCAGGGGAGGGAGAGACTCCAGGGGCTGGGGGGAAGGCTGGGGGTTCAGATGAGGGAGAGGATCCCCATGAGAGACGGGGAGCCAGCTCGGGGTGGGCGTGGATGAAGGCAGAGTCGAGGGGTCGGAGTGACGTCCAAGGGTGGTCGGTGGGGAGGTCTCCGGAGGATTGGTGCTGCCTGGCGGGAGGCTCTCGTCCGTCAGAAACTGCAACAGGGTCGGAGGACGGGGAGTGGAGGTGAAGAAGACTAGGAGGCAGAGGAGCAGGAGGCACAAAAGTACCCCCGCTCCCAGTCCCACTAGGGCCCTCACCCGGGGGGAGATCACCTGGGCCGGGCTCTCCACTGAGACCCGGACTCTGTGTCGCCTGACCCGGGCCCGGTGTGGGTCCATCAGGCGTAGAAGGTGGATGCCCTGGAGGTCCGTCATGTCGAGGCTGCGCGGAGGGGACACTCGGATCTGGAGCCCTGCAACAAAAGTTAAGATGATACCACACATTGGAGCCCCGGATCTGCACCGCCGTGGGGGTGGCCCGCGTCACCTGGAACGGCCCTTCACGTCGTGGCTGGAGACTGGAGCGTTTGAACACTCGGACAAACACCCAGTCCCCCGGTTGGATCGGCCGCTGGACTTCATCGGCAGGGCCCTGCAGCGGTTCACGTCTGAGTGCCTGCGCATACACAGTTTTGTGGACCAAAGACAGTTGTTGCACATACTGACGTATTTCCCTTTGGAGAAGCTCCAAAGGCGGACCCCTGTCCTCCCCTCGATAGCGGGGAGAGGGAAACGACCGGCCTGTCAGAATTTCGTGCGGGCTGAGATTCAGGCTCCGGTTCGTTTGGGTTCTCATGTGCATTAGTGCTATGGGCAGTGCATCCAGCCAATTCAAATTTGATGAGGCGCAGATTTTGGCTATTTTTGCTTTTAGGGTGCCATTGGCTCTTTCGACCATGCCCTGACTCTGGGGGTGATAAATGCACCCGTACCTCTGTTTCACCCCCAGGGCCTGCATAATCTTTTTCCATGTCTTTTCCACAAATGCCTTGCCATTATCACTGGAAATCACTTCAGGAATGCCAAATCGGGGTATGATTTCACGAGTGAAGAATTTGATCACTGTTTCAGCATCTGGACCCGGTGCGGGGCAGGCTTCCACCCACCTGGAAAACCTGTCCACCACTACCAGCACATACCTGAATTTACGGATGGTTTTGCCCATGTCAATGTAATCCATCACTACATGTTTAAAAGGGCCTGCGGGCAACGGGATATGCCCCAGCGGCTTAGCTGCCAGGCCCGGTTTGACATTAAATCGGTTACACACATGGCACTGTTCAATCTTACGGTCAATAACATCCTGCAAATTTGGGGCCCAAAATCCCTCATTATAAATTTTCCTCTTTATTTGCCCTCGTGCACAGTGGTCCATGTCATGTGCATCAGAAATCAGAAGCGACAGTAAATTAGTGGGGGCCACCATGAGACCCTCGTGGTTACGCCACATCTTGTCGTGATCCTGTTTGGCCCCCCTCTGCTTCCACATTTCCTTCTCCCAGTGTGCTGCATTCTCCTGCATTTGCACTATGTCAGCAATTGTAACCGTGGGCTGTAATGTTATTGTGGCCTGTGCTTGTCTCCCCTGCCCGCGCCCCACTGGTAGCATCAGAGATTCACTTACCCACTCCTTTGCAGGTTCACATGGCTTATTATAACACACAGGGCAATCCCCCCTTTGACACATAGCACAACACAGAGGCTCCATATGGTGGGTGTGCTCGGGCCCATAATTCGCACACCACTTGCATGATGGATTCCCCTTTACATACGGGCATGCAGTAGGGCACGGCGTAGTCATAAAATCTGTTGGCTGTAACAGTGGTGCTATCACATGTGGCTGTCCCTCCTTGGTTTCACCCCCCATCATTCTAGCCTGTAATGCTGCCTCCTTTGCCACCTCATCTGCTCTAGCATTACCCAATGTCACAAAGTCGCCCCCTTTCTTGTGTGCCTTGCACTTACATATCGCCAGCCGTTTAGGGAGCATCATTGCTGAAAGCAGAAGTTGTATTTGCTCTTGATGTTGTATGGGTGATCCGTCTGCTCTCTTGAACCCCCTCTGCTTCCACTGCGCCCCATAAATATGGCACACATTGTGACTGTACGCACTGTCAGTGTATATGGTTGCTCTTTTACCCTTTGCCAAGACACATGCGCTCGTTAGGGATTGAATCTCTGCTTTCTGACTACTTGTTGGCTGCCTACATGGAGTGCACATGATGGTGATGAACTCACCCGGCGCTGTCATCTCCACCACACCGAATCCTGCATGGGTCCGATTGTCATAGCTGTGGCTGGAACCATCCACAAAATAGATCACCTCGCTGTCAGCTAATGGCTCGCTCTCTAAGTCTGGTCGTAACTTAGAAAATGCAATGGACTCAGCGACACACTCATGTGGCGTTCCCTCATACTCTAATGGAATACGGTCAGCAGGGTTGGTGACTGAATCGCATGTTTTGATCGTTACATCTGGACAGAATGACAGGTCATAGTATTTCAGCTGTCGCTGGGGTGTCAGACAAAACCTGCCTTGTTCTGTTAGCTGTACTACTGCGTGACTGGTGTATATCACAACTGGCCATCCCATAGTGACTGAAGATGCCTTTTCGTACGCCGTGTAAATTGCCTCCAATCCTTGGTAGCAGGGGGGGTACCCTTGTGCTACCGGGTCTAGCTTAGTGCAATAGTAGGCTATTGCACGCTTGGACTTACCAGTACACTGAGCTTGAGTCAGTATCCCTGCCATGTAAGCATCACGACCCTCTTCCTTCTTTACGGTGACATACAGACAGAAAGGCTTTGTGTAGTCTGGCAGTGCTAATGCTGGGGCCTGTTGTAACTCTCCCTTCATTCTGTGAAACGCTTCCTCCCCGTCAATTGTCCATGTCAACTTGTTTTTCAGATTCCCTGTTCCTGCATTTGCGATCATTGCCCGGAGAGGAGCAATCTTCTGTTCATGGCACTCAACCCACTCACTGCTGAACCCTATGAGCCCAATAAATGCCATCATCTGTCTCACTGTCTGGGGCCTCGGGAGGGTCACTATCGCCTGGATCTGGTCTGGAGCTATCCCTTTCTGCCCTTGGGATATTAGTCGCCCCAGGTATGTCACTTGTGACTCGGCAAACTGTAATTTCTTCCTGGACACCTTATGCCCCCCCTCTGCTAGCGTCCGCAGAACTGTTACTGTGTCCTTTTCACATGTCTCAACATCAGGACTGGCTATAAGCAGATCATCAACATACTGCAAGAGGCTACTCCTACATCTCAGGTGTTTCAAATCATTCCTTAAGGCTTGATTAAAGATGTGTGGTGAATGTTTGAAGCCTTGGGGTAGTCGGTTGTACACAAAAATCTTGCCCTGGTAGCGAAACGTGAACAGCTCTTTACACTGTTCAGCTAGTGGGAGGGAGAAGAAAGCTTGTGTCATGTCAATTACTGAAAACACCTCTGCGTCTGCGGGGATATTAGTCAGCAGAGTGTGCGGGTTAGGTACGTCTGCTGGCCAATCCTCCACTGCCTCGTTCACTGGTCTTAAATCCTGAACCATTCGCCACCTGACTCCATCTGCCTTCAGTACTGGAAAAATTGGTGTATTGCATCTGGATTCAGACACCTCCTGGATGACTCCTGCCTGGAGTAAGCCCTGTATAGTGTCCTTAATGCCCTCTGTCGCCGCTGGCGACAGTGGGTACTGCTTCTGATATGGTAATTTCGCGCCTGACTTGAGCTTGAACTCCAACGGGTTGACCGACTTCACTAACCCTATATCGAAATCTCCTGCTGCCCACACCTGCTCAGGGACCTGTTTCAAAAGCTGGTTCTTATGTATATCCGTTCCCTCACTCACCAGCATCATTTTCCACTTCCTAGTCCTACACTGTAGTTCCAGCTCTCCCTGCTCTTCCCGGTTCAGTGGCTTATGGAACTTTTCGTCCCAGCAGCGGTAGCCCACCCCACTGTATTTCCCATGCAGACAATAAGGGTTATCAAAAGGGCAATTCCTCGTGTATTCCGTGAGTCTGACTTCATTCCTCTCAGGTATGTGTGGCTCCACTACCTCCACTATCTGTGGCAGCCCTGTTAGTTCAGCACAATGTCGTATTTGTAAGAAAGGTTCTCCTTTTATCTCCCTCACCCCTTCCCCAATCTCTTCTGCTTTCTCTGCCCATGGCAGGGCTCTGGCTCTCTTCATCATGTGTCCCACCTGTCTTTCCCGACCCCCTATGCTAACCTGTATGGTGATGTGTGGTGTTGCCCCATCCACATCATATGCCTCCCGATACAGCTTGTCATCAAGTCTGACCTGCACTCCCACTCCCTCTGGCCCCAAGAATATACACTGTGCCTCCAGCTGCACCTGTCTGCGCTCCCCCAACGCTCTCCACCATCTCTCCTCTCTTTCCTCACTGGGAGCATCATCCACCATGATAGTGCAGTGCAGTGGACAGCGGGGTTCTCTGAGGTTACTGTTGTGTGCATGTATCAATGTCCCCCACTCTTCCCAGATGTGTTTAATCCATTCTGGCCCGAACTGTCCTATCCAATACACCTGCTTCGCTCCCACAGCTTGCACCATCTGGGCTGCTATGGTGACAAGGGTTAACCCTCTGGGTGTGCAGTCAATTTGTACTCCTAACTGACACATAATGTCCCTCCCTAACAAATTCATGGGGGTGTGGTCTGACACTAGTATTGGCATTGTTGCTTCTCTGTCCTCAAATTGAATAGATACTGGAGCTGTAAATGGGATTAGCTGGATTTGTCCCGAGAATCCTACTGTCTTTGCCATTCTGCCAGTGGCTGACAGGGGGAGGTGTTGGGCGTCTGCTGTTTTGAGACAACTGTGAGTCGCTCCAGTATCTGCCATCATTGTAATTAATTTCCCACCAATTCGAACCTGCAATTTAGGTTCTTTCTCAGCTTGTCTTGATAGTACTACAAGCTGACCTCCCCCGGTAGGATTCTCTGGGCCTCTTCAGAAGACTGGCCCCCCATATGGGGAGACCAACCCCTCAGCTCCATTAGTCTGGATCTGAGCTTGTCCCACTTGAACTTGGGACTGTCCGGGTCTATTTTGGTTTTGCCCTGTTTGATTTTGTGTTTGATTTTGTGGGCAGTCCCTCTTAAAATGAGTTTGATCCCCACATGTCCAACATCCCTCATACCCCGCCACTCCCGGTTTCTGCCCGCTTTGCGCGCTATTTCCATTTCCTCTGCCCCTACCTCGTCCTCTCCCTCGGCCGCCGCCTCCCCACGTCAGGATATAATTTATTTTCCCAAACTCAGGGTGTCCTGCTACTCCTGGCTGCTGTCCATACCCTGGCTGTTGTGTGGAGGGTGGCTGCTGTACCCAGTACTGCTGTAGGTGGGGCTGCACCTGCTGCACTACGGGCACTGCTTGTGATTGCGGTGGTGCAGTCATTTGAATCACCTGCTGTCTGGTCAGGGGCATTTGCATTACTCCCGCTATAGGGCCACCCACCTGTGGTACTCCCATTGTTTCAGGGTTGGGCATAGTCCCTATGCCTGTGCTCGGAACTTGTTCAGTGATCATAGGGGCCTGCACCACCTTTTTTGATCCCTTAATCGCCTCAGTTTGCGACCCAAGTATCTTTCTTTGCCTTTCCATATCCTGTCTGGTTAAAGCCTCCTCTGCCTCCCGATGTTGCTGTACATAGTATGACACCGCGTCTCTGAATTCTGCTCTGCTGTACCCAAGTATTCTGAAATCCTTTTTTAATTCCTTTGCCACTGGGGCTGGTAATGCTTTCATTATTGCCTCTCTCATCGTACTCCGAATCGCTACATTCTTTTCTGGGTCTATTTCCATCCGTACTCTCCACTCCGCCTCTACTTTCTCTATGAATGCTGCAGGGTTCTCCTCTGGTTTGAGCTTATCTACCACAAAATGGGCCGCTGACACCGTGTTGGGGTAGGCTGTCCTTAACGCCTCCCACACAAGATTCCTGATGCCCTTAAAGTCTGTTCCGTCTAGTTCATTTTTTCCAAATATATGTTTCAAACCCACCCCTGCCAACACTGTTTTGGCTGTCTCTTTAGTGAGGATGTGACACAAAAGTGCTTTTATGTCTCCAACTGCTAAGTGTTTTCCCTCCATCTCGGATTCTAGTTTTGAGATGAAAAGTCCGGCTCCCTCCTGTAGAGGGGGCAGCCGCGCCACTAATCCTGTCAAATCAGTGTGTCCCCAGGGCTGGTACTGGAAAAGGCCTTTCCTCTCATCTTTCAACACCACCGGGAACATTGTTTCTTCGTCAGACTGTTCTATTTCCACTATGGGCATCATCCTTTGCCCCTTCATCTGCTGTTTCCCCTTCCCTTTGCTTTCTCTCTCCTTTTCCCTGTGTAACTGCATCTCTATCTGTTCCAGCCTCTTCCTCACCTTCTTCATGTCCTCGTTCCCTTGTTTCTCTTTCTTTAATGCTTCCTTCTTCGTCAGTACCTTAACTGGGAGTTGCCTGCTCTTCTTTCCCACACTCTCCTGCTCTTCATCTGAGCTGGTTTGACTACTGCTGCTTTGGCTACTTTCACTTGAACTACTGCTACTTCCCCGGCTGATCCTCCTAATTAATCCCAATTTTTTATCTCTCAACCTTTTCACCGTTTGTCCCATTTTCTTAACTACACCTGCACCCCTCACAGGTAATATATAGCGTTCATCGTCCCTCATGCTATGGCTCCCTGCTGCACTTTTTCCCGGAGATGTTTTAAAGCTCTGTATGTCCTTCTCTACCCGTTTTAGTGACCTCAACCATCTTCTTGCTTTCTGGCTTTCCCCCGCGTCTACATCTTTCAAGGTATCAATACGTCCCCTCACATGATAATTCTCTTCTATTATCTGACCTATCAATTGGTCCACTTCCCCTCGGCTCATCCCATGTTGCTTATACCCTTCTGCCACTCTGTCCCTTAGTCTGGTCAGCTGCTCCTCTCGTGCTTTCCAAAACTGTGGTTTATATGCATCAGCGACTTCCTGGTCCTCATCTTCAGACGTTCTCTCCACTTCTGACCCCTCACTGTCCTCCATATGGCACTCATCACCCCTCCTAAGGTACTTGTGCTCGTGCAACTGATCACCTTGTTTCATACGGTACTCTTGCTTCTGCACCTGACCACTCTTTCCCATATGATGCTCTTGCTTGTGTAACTGGTCACCTTTCCCCCTGGTATTGTGAGTGCCTACTTCGGCCTCCTCCCCTGAGCTTAAGGCATGGATGCCGTCCCAGCTCTTACTCTCCTTTATTACTGGTCTGTTCCTCTTCCTCGACGCCCCTTCTCCTGAACTAAAGGCCTTCTCTCCAACCTCCCTCCCCAGTACTTTAGCCAGCTTCTCTCGGCTCCACCTGCCCCGTTGTAAATAACACTTTTCCACTCTCTTACCTACTTTCAGCCCTCGTACCTTCCTCTTTTCTTGTTTTTTCGGTGCCACTATTGAATTCTCACTCTCTTGCCCTCCTTCTGCCTCACTTTCTCCTCCACTTTCTCCTCCACTGCTCCTACTCTCCTCTTTCCTCTTCTCCTCATCCTTTTCCTGCCATGCTCGTACCTGCCTCATCATCTCTCCTATCTGCGCTACTTCTTTCTTCAAGTCCTCCATATTTGGGTCATCCGGCACGTCTGCCTGTCCCTTGATTACCCCTGTTCCCTCATCCTTTTGTGCTTCAAAGTTTATTATGGGCAGCTGTGGGTACAGGGTCGTGAGATCTTGCATACAGTCTTCTCTCTCAGGAGAGTTTGGTGGGGCTGACGGTACATATGGGGGAGGTCTGTACCCTCCCGGGAATAGGTTCTTAGCGCAGGGCGGTTTCTGGGTCTCCTGTTTTTCTCTTTTTTCCACTAATTTCTTTCTTGCTACCCTCACAAACTCCTGCAAAGTCTCCATTTCTCTTTCCCTTTTCTCCTTTCTTTTCTCACTTTTGTCCTTTCTCTCATATTCCTGCACTTTTACTTCCATTTGGGCTAGGAGTTTTAAATCTAGTGCTCCCCGTACCGGCCACGGATGTATGTCCCCTGCTGTCCTTTTTGCCCATTTTTCACAGTGCCGCCTAAGTATCTCTGCCCTCTCTGGGTAATGTCTTATAACCTCCTCTATCGGGGTCTCTTCTGGCTCGCTCATTTGCAACATCTCTGGGTGTAAATCTTCCCATGCAAAATCTTCCACAGTTAATCTCCCCCACCTAGGCACTTGTACCTGTGAGGTGTGTGCGTCAAATTCCAGCCGCGCTCTCTTTATGGTCACTCCTGCTTTAACTCTCTCACTAGATGCCTCGTTATCACACCACCAGACCTGTCTCAGTTCTACTTTTATTCTTACAGAGGGGTCGATTAATCTAAACCCTCGCACCCCTTCCCCTTCTATACGGCGTGACTCTACCTCGCTCACGTCTCCAACCCTTCCAGCACTACCAACTCTTCTTCTCCGATACGCTGTCAATTCATCCCTCACTATACTGTGTAAATCCTTTTGCCACGTAATTGTTCCCAAATTTCCCGGACCCCCGCGAGTTAAGCTGTCGAGGTCTCTATTTAAATAGAACAACACTGAGGTCCCTGCTGAGCTTATTCCCCACACCCGCTTTAACACTCTCTGCCAATCTATTTGTGGCCACTCCTTGCTCAGTTCTTCAAATTCTGGGGGGTCAACTCCTATGCAAGCTGCGCTTGCTAGTCTGCCAAATGCTGCTTCCTTTCCCCGGCTTGTCCAAACCTTTATCTCCCCCCCTTGTCCCAGCCAGGTATTTTCCAACCAGAAATGTTTACAGTGTCCTTGAGTTACAAAATCTAAATCTTCAGCATCAGATTCGGTTTGTAGGACCTCCAGCGCACGGGTCAGTGCCATTCACTCATTCATGGCCACTCCCTGCCTTTCCCTTGTGTTGTGCAGTTGGCTCCTTCTTTCTCACTATTATTCCTGATGTGTGTCAAAATGTACTTAATTATTACCCAAACAGTACTTGCCCCAAACATAACACATGTTATTAACCATAGCACAGCCACCAGTTGTAACAGACCACTATGAGTCATTATACCCCCATACCTCTTGCTTCCTTGAGATGGTTACCTCCTTTCGCCTTATGATGTGGTCGGCTCTCTTAGCTAGGGGTTATGCCTCCTTATCCCGTGCACGTGGTCTTTTCCTGTGTCTTGGTCACCGGTCACTCAGGACACTGGATACTGGATGCTGTTGTTTTCCTGTACACACAAGTTGCACACTCCACGCATTCATTATTTTACTTTTCATGTTTTATCCATTTGAACAATACACATTACCCCTCCTTTCCACCCTTGGTACACATGTCCGTGTTTCCCGGTGTATTTTATCACATTCAGTTATTATGTCTTTCTTTTTGGTTGTCACCCTTTAGTTTGGTATGTGGTTTCGCGTTACCCTGGTCACTTCTCTGCTGGTTGCAATGTCTGTACCTCCTGTGTCTCTAACTCCACACCCCACATACTCTGTGTCCACTTATGGCCAACACTGATCTTTAAGGAAGCGATGTTCTCTCCTTGCTCTTCAAACACTTACTGAGCTCTTGGGCATGTGTACCAAGGTCCCCTATCGCCACGTGATCCATAACCCACGTATCATAGCGGTGGGGGGAGTCACTGGTTACGTTCGGCCCCCTTCTTCCCTCTCAGCTAGTCCCTCCCTTACCCCCCGCTACCCCAACAGTCCGCCTTACTGCCTTTCCCATGTGAACCACCTGTTATATTTTTGACTTTCCCATGTGAAACACCCCGTTATATTTTTGACTTTCCCATGTGAAACACCCCGTTATATTTTTGACTTTCCCATGTGAAACACCCCGTTATATTTTTGACTTTCCCATGTGAACCACCCTGTTCATCTTACTTTCTCATGTGAACCACCCCGTTCATCTTACTTTCTCATGTGAACCACCCTGTTCATCTTACTTTCTCATGTGAACCACCCTGTTCATCTTACTTTCTCATGTGAACCACCCTGTTCATCTTACTTTCTCATGTGAACCACCCTGTTCATCTTACTTTCTCATGTGAACCACCCTGCTTCAGCCAACTGATGCTCTCATCTGATTCTGTTTCACACACATAACACACCACTTATTTTATCTTCCATTCACAGACTCCTTCAGCGACACTCTTTCATGCATACTCATTCTCACATCCATTCACCCATCAGTCCCTAATAACCTAGCGTCTCCAACCTCCTCTCCTTTCGCCCTGTCGCCACGGCCACGGCCCCTCCATGCATAAACAAGCACGCCAACACACTTCACACCATGTCAAGTTAGCCATGGGCCGTACCGTGGACCTAGGACAAAAACAACTTCGATGACAGATCTCACATCTCCACGGCGACCCTTGTCTCCTCTCTGCCTTTCTTCCCCTATTTTCCATCATATGAGGTGCACTCCCGGCCCTTGCTCCTGGTTCACCCATCCTCCCACTAGCCGGTCCCGCCTGGGCTGACCCTGGTAGTTTCACCCCCTGACTGCGCTGTGTGTTTGGGATGGGACTGTTACCCCATGGGAAACTTTCTGCTGGAATTACCTTCTGGCACTGTGAACATGTCCATGTTTCATCTCTAATAAGAATCCTGGCCTGTCTATGGTCCGGGCAGGCTGTCCTGCGTAGGGTATACCCTGGGATCAGGCTTGAAACTTGATTTCCCCCCGGTTCCATCACCCGGATGCTTACTTCCGGGTACGTGGTGAAATATTCTCCGGGGGGACCTTCTATTATGCCTCCCAGTGCTCTTTCACACTTCCTACCTTCCTCCTGCCACTCATGTACAATAGTTCTTCCTTGCCCTGAAGTTACTGGCTGTCCAGGTTGTGCTGCTGATCCTGCACTCTCCCCAGGCTGCTGCATTATGTTCTCGCTTCTCCTGCTATTGTGCTGACATGCACTCCCCTCCTGCCACATTTCCAACATTTCGTCCAGCAACTCACTACTAAGTCTTGCGTCTGTGGTAAACACACCCCTTTGTGACATTATCTCTCTTGCCCTGGCACTACCCATCTGTCTTTTCTTAAACATTTTCCCCTTCTCTCCCATAAGACAATAATATGTTGCACCGTCTGAACTGGGAACTTACCACTCGGCCTGAGTCATCTATATCCAAAATTACCCATATACCAGTTATCTGTCCTTCTATCCAAATTACACAATATGCCATTAACTTACGCATGTTTGTACAACAGTGCTTGTGTCATTGTTTTAGCTGGGTTAACCATCCAGTTCTGTACTTCTATACCTCCAGTCTTTTCCCTTCTCTTGTTTAAAACTCCTTCCTGTCTCATATAATGTTTTTGTTTCACATTCATCCCCAGTCTGCTGCTTCCACTTTTCTCACTCCTGTTCACTAATTTTATCAACACTACTCTGTCGATTTTTCATCATTTACTTTGTACAGTCATTTCTTTAACAGCTTTAGTAATTCAACCAGCACGCTTGTTCATGTGCTATGCCCTTTTCTCCGGAGCTTTTCACCGCTCCAATAACAACACATATATCACACACTTCCTGGGGGCCCCCTTTTACTTATGTCCTGTCAACGCGACATACAGCCTATAGGTCTTTTTACCAGGAATCTGCCCCGATTCCCTTTACATCAACAACACACTCTCGTGTTTGTTACACATCCCCGAAGGTTTTACCACCCTCTACTCAACATTTTACACAACATGCAATACATATCACATTGTAATACTCACAATAAATCACCAGAACACCTGCCATCTTCCTCTTTTAAATGTTCTTTTGAGGGGAGGACTGCTTAGCGATCACCCTTCCCCCACCAACTCAGCTCAGCCAACACAGCCTGCTATAGCAAAACTTAGTTGCTTACCTTATTTTACTTTGGCGCCCAGGCTGTCCAGGCTGAACCGGCCGGTGCGTCGGGTCCGGGGTCACCCCGTCAGTCCTGTCCCCTCCCGGGTTTCGGCACCAATTATGTCGTGGAAATTCTAAGCCTAAATCCCCCCTTTTGGTTCGGCACAGACAAAGTCCAAATCACCCAGGTAGAAAACACGACTCGAAGAGGCAGGAATCAAGTTCTGTAGATTTATTGTGTCCTTCCACTGCGCAGTGAAGTAGGTCCGAGAGCAGCTCTGAGCTCGGGACTCTCGTGCATCCTCTTTTATAGGAGATGCACTGGATGACGTGTTTCCTCCCTCACAGACGCCATCCCCCTTTCCCTTAGCCAATCCGAATCATCTAGTTTCCCCATCACGCCCCTCATCATCCTGGATTAATGGTGGCGCTCCGCCCGTCCAGAGGCCACCCCTCTTTCCCCTCGGGAGGGGCATGCGGACGCTGGCCAATCAGGGCCCATTTTCTTTTTGTTTCTCTGATCTAGATTCGTGATTAATGGTGGCGGCCCGACCCACCAACATGGCCGTCGGTGACGTACTTTGGTCAGCCATTTTTGAGACTGGCATGACGCTTACCCGCAGCCATTTTCTAATTGGGAGGGGCCCTGAATTAATGGTGGCGGGCCCCTTTGTTCTATGTTTTTTAGTCTTTGGCCAGCAGGTGGCCACCACATCCTTTTAGCTTTCCCATGTTTTCAGATCTACGTCCCCTTTCAGAGCTGTTCTCCCCACCTTACAGGTGTATGTAAATTACCTTAAAATATTGGCCAGAAGGTGGCCACCACATCCTTTTAGCTTTCCCATGTTTTCAGATCTACGTCCCCTTTCAGAGCTGTTCTCCCCACCTTACAGGTGTATGTAAATTACCTTAAAATATATACTACAATTACCAATACCTGATAAAATGTCGGTGTTGGAGTGATGGCCTTTCAAATTCATGGTTCAGCTTTTAATATAGGCTGTTGTTCATGTAGCCTAGGTTGTTGGGTTGAAGTCATCTTCGCACCCAGAGCAGTAAATAACTCATTGCTTAAATGTTTTTAAGGTTTTAAGGACTTGGCTGATTCACATTACAATGAAAAAGTATTCTATCCTTCCTTGACTTGACTTGCTACCACATACGCTGAACATGTATGCTTTTGTACCGCATGTAGTAAAATGGCCTAGCATTGCTGTGCTAATTTGCTAGTGTCCCACAGTTGAACGTTGCTCAAAAGGCTCTGAATACTGTGGCAAGAGCGGTGTGTGGCCAGGCTAGCAAAGTTTCCCACGTGTTGGCAGCATTGCAAGCAAGACAGAGGGGATAGCTAACGAGCAACACTGACAACATCAAATGACTGATGACAAATTCGCTCTTTTTGTCTACAGGTAGCGTGACATTTCTGAAAAGATGATTGTTCTCAAGGTAAAATACTTGAGCTCAAAAAAATACGTGAAAATGCCCGAGCCATGCCTGGATGTCTTCATAAAGGAAGGTGAGTTTGACTCGCAAGCTAATTATACCCTACGATGGCTTTTGGGCACGATGCAAATAATATTGGATGATGCAATATTACGGTTTAACGATGCCAAATGCCCCCAGATTGTGATACAGCAAATCACGCAATAAATTACTACAGTCGATTCATTGGGAACTTGAGTGACCATTATAGGCCTGTTGTTCAGCCATTATACAGCACTTATTTCTGGCTGGTGTGGTGCCCAGGAAGCAGTCAATTACTCGACAACGTTACACTTGCTTGCAGTTATGACACGATGTGAAAGTGACAACCTCGTATTTACAGGGGCAAAAAACAACATGGATGGTAATGATTACTTTGAGTAGCTTACATGTGGACACCATGCTTTTGCTGATGTCCCGTCATGTGTGTTTAATGTATTTATATATACTTATTTACATGTACTTATTTTTCAGTTAGAGAGAAGTTTTCCATCCATGAAGGCAAACACTTGACTGTGACCGATGATGGAGGAACAGAAGTAGATGCTGATGTGTTTCCAGAGTTGATTTCCAAGGATATGAAAGCCTGCAAGTTCTGCCAGGAAGACGACAATGGTTTAGCCTGTTGCATTCAGAGTTTAGCTATTTTTTATCGTTTGTCCCAGAAGGCTAACAATGGAAGTGGTAGGTGCCCTCAGACGAAGCATGATGACTACGCTATTTTTAAACCATTAAAACAGCTCGAAGAAACTCCACACTCCATCGGTAGTACAACACAGGTCCTGACATTAAAAACGAGGCACTGAGAACTTTGTAAGTGTACACAACATGTATTAATAAAATAGTTTTAACAGGCAGTACCTTGCTGTAGTTTCTCGTCGCCGCCATGATGAAAGTCCAAACAAGTTGATTGTACTACCTCTTCTCCTATTCTTCCTGCTGGTTCGTGTTCCTCAATCGATTTGTGCGGACTTTCATCATGGTGGCGACGAGAAACTACAGCAAGGTACTGCCTGTCAAAACTATTTTATTAATAAATGTTGTGTACACTTACAAAGTTCTCAGTGCCTCGTTTTTAATGTCAGGACCTGTGTTGTACTACCGATGGAGTGTGGAGTTTCTTCGAGCTGTTTTAATGGTTTAAAAATAGCGTAGTTGTCATGCTTCGTCTGAGGGCACCTACCACTTCCATTGTTAGCCTTCTGGGACAAACGATAAAAAATAGTTAAACTCTGAATGCAACAGGCTAAATCAAATTTGCTCCCCAGTATACATACCAACTCGGTATGATGTTTTAACATGCCAATTTTCATTTTACACCGAAGTTATCCTTTAATGCAAGCCAAATGATGTGTCTTTTGAGAAACATTCCCCGCATTTTTGGCGATGTTGTGCCAGAGGGAGACACTAACGGGAATTTACTATTATTGCTTCTTGATATTGTTGACATTGTCTTTTCTCCTAGTATCTCGGAGGGCATGACTGTGTATTTGGGGTCTCTAATTGCGGAACATCACAAATTATTTAAGGAACTTTACCCAACTCAAAATTTGATCCCAAAACATCACCTCATGATTCATTATCCCGGTGTGATAAGAAAGATAGGCCCTTTGATTCATGTTTGGACTATGAGATACGAAGGAAAACACAGGTTTTTTAAGAACAGCATTAAGAATTTCAAAAACCTGACAAAATGTTTAGCACAGAAGCATCAGTTAGCTATTGCCTATCATTGGGATTCACTTGGTGCTAGAGGTATTGAGTCCAGTCCAATAAAAACTCAAACAATAAGTGAAATGGATTATGATCAACTGATTTGTGAACACTTTCAGATGGAAAGGCTTACTTTAGTATCTTCCACGCCGTGGGTCAAATGTAACGGGCTTGAGTATCATTGTGGAGCTGTTGTTTGTAGTGATGTAGAGGATGAAATGCCAGAGTTTGGTAAAATTGTGTCAATAATCCTAAACAATGCTGATGTCCATTTTGTTCTCATGGAAATGGATACTGTGTATGTTGAGCACCTTCATGCCTTTCAGGTTGAAGAATGTAGGCACTTGTACATTGTTAAAAAAGATGATCTGCACCATTACAAACCCTTTCATCTTCAGATATCATATGGGTGTGATGCATTTTTTTTATGTTGTACCTGATTCTTTCATTTTGCAATGAAATAAAACAATGTGTTAGTTAATGATGAATTTAAGTGAAGTGTTTTTTTGACAACTGATGCAGTAATTGTTAAGCCTAGATTAATTTTAGTGTAAAAGGACAAAAATTTAAGTGAAAGATATTACATGGTAATCACGACCATGTTAGTGTTAATGTAACACTGTTTTATAGTAATAAATTAACACTGTTAGAGCAGGGCTTTCAATAGAGATTCAACAATCTTATGGTGTTACAATGTCACCATGTTAGTGTTAAGTAACACTTTTTTATAATTAAAGATTTAACACTATTAGAGTAACAATCAACAATCCTCTGGTGTTAATATTTAACTCTTACAGTGTAACATTCTAACACTGCGTTAGAGTTGTTTTTTGTGACACTGGGGAAAGTGTTAAATTAACACTTACAGTGGTCCCCATATATACACTGGGAAAGTGTTAAGTTTTACTCTGTTAGTGTTAAAATTCCGAATTGAAATTTGCAGTGTGCAGAGGGTCTGGCAGTGCTGCATTGAAAAGAGATTTCTTCCTGGAGGTGTGGGCTCTGCTAAAGTTTAAAGCAAATGGCTCTGCCTTTACCCAATCACTAACGTCTGGTCGTGGCATATGCCTATAAGTCTGCCTATACGCACAGCAATTCAAATATAGCACACAAAGTCAACGTCATCACTCACAAACACTCCCCCTGTTCACTGATTGGCTAGGCAAAAATTCTACCTAATACAGCAATGTCAATGAAAGCACTGCCAGACCCTCTGTACAAAATGCAATGAAGTACGAGGGACTGATTTACCAGGCTAGCTGCTTATAGGGATGACTGATAGAAATGTACTTACATAGCAAGCTTATTAAATTTAGAGCAAACTGGTTTTGAGGGCATGTTTCAATATGATAGCTGCTCCTTTCAAAAGGAACATATTAAAAATGTATATATAAGACCTGTTATGCAAAGAAGAAAGTATTTGAAACAATATATATTTGGCACCTTGATTTTAGGCTTTATTTGGTTGTAATATGTCATTTTACTTGTACAAAAATGATGTTGCCGAACCCATGGTATGCCTCAAGTAAACCAGTGCAGATCTGTTATCTCCTCAAGGGTGTTCTGAACAACGTGTGAATGTTCAGTGGAATATGTGAATTGCACAATCACATTAATTTGCCGTCCTTTCAAAGACCGGGCCAGGTTGCCTAGCACCGAGTGCCAGAAGTTGACCGCAAGCTTTGACGCTCCGACCGTGTTCTCACCTTAGGGAGTATCATCATTACTCTCCCATTGCTAGGGAGACAACTGCCCACTATAGCGCTGAGCATGCATGAATACTGCAGGAATTGGGATAATTGGCTACGGCTGCTCTGAGTCTTCCCTTCAAATGGTGACCATGGTGATTAATCGCCATTGATTAATACCTACTGAATTAGTGCACTTATCGTTGATTGCTGGTGCTGGGAAATTTAGCGTGAAAGAATCTCATTAACGCATGTGACACATGTTTATATTCGTTTGGCACTTTTAAAATATGAAAACAATTTTATGGCTGAATTACTAATACCATCATAAAACATACAGCACTGTGGAGGAATGTGAATGTGCAGAGTACAAGAAATGTTAGTCCCAGTACCTGTGTGTGTGTGTGTGTGTGTTTAAGTGGAGAATAATCTAAGAAGCACACACACAACTGCACAGCACTGGGACATGGGAACATAGGATTTCCCATGTTAATGGTCTGAACCAATGTACCAAATGAACCGATTTTTACCAAAAAAAAAAAAAAAATCACCTCAAAGCAGTGACAATACCAACATACTGTCAAAATGTCCAAATGATACATTCATGACTTTGTGAGTTATTTTGCTAACAAACAAACACACAGATAAACGCCGGCAAAAACATAACCTCCTTGGAGGAAGTAATAACAACTATATCTCTGGTCAAGGCACACTAACTGTAATCCATGCACTTTATGTGCTATTAAGTACATTGTCTACTGCACCTTATCTGTTCACTGTACCCTATCTGTTCACTGCATTTTTTTTGTATTGCACTACAATCAATACTGCTTATTTATACTTCTTTACACATTTTGTTATTGCAATTTATATAGTATATTGCTTTATTATGTCTAGGTTGTGCTCTTTTCTTCACTGTGTGTTATTGTCTCTCTGTGTCCCTGTATGTCATTTCCCAGCTATCTATCTATCTATCTATCTATCTATCTATCTATCTATCTATCTATCTATCTATCTATCTGTCTATCTGTCTATCTGTCTGTCTGTCTGTCTGTCTGTCAAAAGAAAACTTGCTGTTGACATGGATGTATCACATACGTATAATATGAGATGCAGAGACCAAGCCGTGGACAAACTGTCGTATATACATGACAGTTACACTTTTTTTTATTAGGCGGTCTTCTCTCTGTCTCTTACCATATTTTAGAGAAAGATGTGGTCAGTCTGGCTGCTTTCATTTCATTAATATGGAATCTTACAAATCAAATGTTTAGGTCCTATAGTATCAATATTTGGTAATTCTTTATTTTACGGTTCCTTTTTTAGTTTATTTACATGTAACA
Source organism: Coilia nasus (assembly GCA_027475355.1). Taxonomy (NCBI): domain Eukaryota; kingdom Metazoa; phylum Chordata; class Actinopteri; order Clupeiformes; family Engraulidae; genus Coilia; species Coilia nasus. Next base: position 1,771,172 of record CM050215.1, on the reverse strand, counting down.
TTATGTACTTACACTGTACATCCCTAACTCTAAGGTATAATGCAAGTACATAATGTTACATATTGGTACACACTTTGTTACACTGTATCCATGTGTCAGTCTACCTGTCTTGAGTGCTCATTACAATCAACTGATTCAGAGCTGGTTGAAACTAATTTGTGGTAAGTTTTTTTACTTTCTGACCCTGGAATTGACACCTCTGACTGTACAAAATTGATGTAACAAGGACAGTACAATAACCCAATATTCCTATAAGTGACCAGGCCAGATGAATGAATAATCAGAATCAATCAAAAGTGGATATAACTGCTGAAAATAACTGCTGCCCACGTCCTTTTACTGCTGCCATTAGAATTTAGAAAACAAGTGAACAGGACATAATTGAGTGTGATTCTGTCTAATTATTCCATTAAGATCTTAGTGGATGCCACGGGTAATCAGAAACAGATGGCCTCCTCAGATGAAGGGGTCGCATGTGAAACAAATGGCACACAAACAGCGACACTCACACACACACCTGCGCAGACGCAGACACACACACACACACACACACACGCTGGACAGATTCCCAATTTTCTAGCTTGTGTCTTTGTTGAGTTACCATTTCTCCAAAGACAATTCCTGAGCTTATGGCTAATTGCAAATATTTGTTTTGTCCCAAATGTGAAAACAAGATGTGAGTAATATACGTATATCTATAAAGTTAAGTAATAAGTAAAACTACAAATTAATTGTTTTGAGCAGGGATTGAACAACACTGTGCAAAATATACTGTTTTTGTTAGCCTTCTGAAGGACTCAATCGCAGACCAAAGAGAACAGAGGGATTCTAAAAACTGAACAAAAAAGCTCTTCAACAGCACAGTCAGGCAATTAAAAAGGCTCAAATACAGGTAGGCTAGTGAGGCTTAACAAAAATATACCCTTTATAGAAAACTAGCTGACAGGCAGGCAGACACTACTAATGGGTACATACCATGCATCGAACAGAGCCTCCTCCATGGGCAGCTGGGGACGCCCCCTTCACCAGTGACAAAATCTGAGACGCATGAAAGGTTGGGTGGGTCTTGCACAAAAGGAGAGACAGCTTCAGACGCACAGCTGAGTGGCTCAACACTTTGGCGATGGGGAAAGGGCTGATATAGCGGGGGGACAGCTTGCGGAAGCCTACCCTCAAGAGAATGTCCTGGGAGGACAGTCAAACCCTCTGACCCTGTCGATACACAGGAGCCCTGTAATGGTGATGGTCTGCCCGTTGTTTCATGGAGGCTGAAGACTGCAGTGGAGCCTTGTGGACTCTTGTGGGGGAGTTGATAACATACTTCACCCAGGGAAGCTGGTTGCTCCAGGTGGAAGACTTCTGTGAAGCGACACAGTGGAGAATTTCAGTGCAACTTACAAATGTAGGATACAAACTGAGGGCCCCTATCTGACTACCTCCTGAACACATGCTGTAAGACCAGGTCCGCTGTTTCCTTGGCTAAGGGCAATTTAGGTAGTGGGACTAGATGGACAGACTTGGAGAACTGATCCACTATGATTAGGCTGACTGTTACCTAGCGAGGTTGGAAGGCCTGTGACAAAATCCAGGCCAATATGCAACCGTGGAGGACGCGTGGTGGTCTTGTTCCAGGCACAGGTCAGACAGGCACAGATGAATTCCTTGATGTCACTGCTCAGGGAAGGCAACCAGAACTTGCAGGTTATGAAGACTATGGTGCGTCTTATGCCAGCTGCTGTCAGATGGCAAGCCAGTCTGGAAGAGTGCTCCAACTCGAGAACTTAAGAACAGATGGGCAGGGGAGCATACAATAACCCAGACTCACCCTGCTGAGCAGCCTGTACCAACGACTCGATCTCCCACTGGATGGAAGCCATCAGACACTAGAAGGATGGTGGACTCTTTAGATGCCTTCTCACACATGGGAAATTGCTGGGAGAGAGCACCTGTCTTGCCATTCTTGGAGCCTGGGCGGTAGGCCAGCGTGAACCTTAAACAGGCAAAAAACAAGGACCGGCAAGGCTGACGGGAATTGAGGTGCCTGGCTGAATGGACAAAGTCCAAGTTCTTGTGGTCTGCCCAAACCAAGAAGGAAACAGTAGACCCCATTCAGCCAGTGCTGCCGCTCCTAAAATGCCAACTTAATTGCCCGTAGCTCCCGATCACCAATGCTATAAGTTTGTTCTGTGGAGAAGGAGCAGGAGTGTAACTTGCCATCCTCTACTGAGTGCTGGAAAAGATAGTTCCTACTCCCACATCAGAGGCATCATATCTACTGGAGTCCAGTTGGCAGAGAATGGGCTCTTTGCACATTGTCATGATGACTGTTCGAGTTTGACATGAAGTCGGTTACCTCGCTTCCGGTGACAGCGACTATGACATCTATTATTTTTAGCCGATGTCTTCAAGACCTCCCACTACTTACCATCAGCGATGTACACAGGATTGTCGACTCCTGTGCAATGGCTCCAAATTCCAAGAGGAATAAAGGGTTCAAATTTCACGTGTCTTCGTATGTCCACAATAATGAGGCTTAATAGCTACGTTGTTTTTGATGGTAGCATTTCCGCTAGATCTAGCTGCTATCTGATTTACTTACTTCTCTTGCTGTTGTACTATGTCAAAATATTTTGATTGACTTTTCTTGGTATCTAACAGGGATCAGGTGTCAGGAGAGATAATCGTCAGGGCACAGTGTTGTTACGGGGTCTAGCTTAGGGCCTTTAATATGATATGCAGCGACCCCGGAAGTTAGGAACTTGTTTATGTTGAAGCAATACACTGACTGAAATGATACTTACCTGAGTGCGCGTCTTACTTCGTAGCCTACTTATCACCAGAACATGGTGTCAGAAGTTACTCAATTAGCTTAGTAACCTACGTATTCGCCATGTCGCAAGTAGCGAGTGATTTTGATGGTGTGCCAGTTGAGAGTTGGTTGAGAGTTTATATACAAATATTGACCATACAGAAGGCCTTCATGCTATTAAGCACTTTTTAACATCAAGACAGAGTGAATGTATGCCACCAAATGTTTATATTTTAGAGCTCACTAAATGGACACTTAAGAACAATGTATTTTGCTTTGAGACATGACATATTCAGACAGATCAAGTGAACAGCCATGGGGGCTTGCTTTGCACCTAGTTATGCTTGTCTTTTCCTGGGTCTTTGGGAGGAGTACATTTACAATACATGCAACCCCTTTCTTGAAAATCTGATATTTTACTGCCGATTTATTGATGATGTGTTTCAAAGGTACTGAACATAACCTCTTGGAATTCCATACATATGCAAACTCCAGTAATCCTAATATAAGATTGACATTGGAATACAGTCAAAAAGAAATTTCATTCCTGGATCTATTAATTAGTAAAGAGGAAAATGGGGATCTGCACACATCTATCTTTAGAAAAGGCACAGACCGCAACACTAGCTTAAGAGCTGATAGTTCCCATTCACAACATCTGATAAATAACATCCCCTATGGACAGTTCCTTCGACTCAAGAGAATCTGTGACACAAGATGACTATCAATTAAAATCTGTGGAGATGGCTAAACGTTTTAAGGAAAGGGTACAAGAGGTGGTTCGACAGGCCCAAAGGAGAGCCAATCAATGTAACAGGAATGACCTACTGATAAAAAGACCAAAGTGGAATCATCAAGTCTATTTTTCTACCAGATACAGTACAGCAGCTTTGAAAATTAAAAACATAATAAAGAGCAATTAGGCCATACTTCAAAGTGACCCCTCATTGAAAGCTGTGTTGTGATCCCCCTTCTTTCTGTTTTAGACGTGCACCAACATTAAGAGATAAATTGGTACATAGTCACCTTGCAGATCAAAAGAAAAAACATTGGTTACGGACAGTAAAAGGGAATCACAGGTGTGGGAACTGCAACCATTGTGGGAATATAGTTAAATCTACCACTTTTAGGGATGTGTTTTCCAGCACAACCTTCACAGTCAATGCCTTTGCCAATTGTAATACTACTTTTGCAGTCTACACACTGGATTGTGAGTGTGGCTGCTTTTACATCGGCAGAACAAAAAGAAGATTGAAGGACAGATTGGCAGAACATAAGAATGCAATAAGGACAAAAAAATCCTGCTTATCCAGTGGCGGTCCACTACCAACAGGCATGCCACCCCTCTGCTTCTTCCCTCAAACTGATGGTGATAGAGGTGGTCTCTAAACCTCTGAGAGGTGGAGACCATCTAAGGACCCCTCTACAAAGGGAAACCTTTTGGATTTGCAAACTCAAGGCAACCTCTTTCCCTGGCCTGAATGAGGAATGTGATTTTTCTCCTTTCCTTTGAAATATGGATGTTTATCTGCATGTGTTTTTCTGTCTGATTACATATTATTATTATTTTCTTTCTTTCTTGAAATGTACTGTATCGTCTCATTAGTGATATGTCCTGTTAATTTATCACCTTTTCTCTAACTTAGTACTTGTCTAGTCACATGGTGTGTCGCATAACGAGAAGGCTCCACCCATTGTAACAGCTGTGGACTTCCATTTTAATCTGTGTCTTACTTCCTGTGTCTATGCCCTGATGAACGTGTAGGCCCATGTGCTTTAATCAGTCCTAGCCATGTATTATTAAAGGCTTTTTAGATTTTGTTCAAATCTTGGAGTGCCTCTGCTAATCTCATTTTTCTGAACTTTGACACTCGTAGCAGATGAGCACCTGAGTATAATTTTCAGAAGTGTCCTGAGCGCCCCAAGCCCTTTGTGTCTTCTCATCTGATGGACATGCTGGAGAGTGTGATCTCGAAAAAATGAAAATGTCATCCAGGAACACATACAAAATGATTTAGCATGTCCCTAAGAACATAACTGACTAAAGCCTGGAAAACAGCGGGGGTGTTAGAGAGACTAAAAGACATAACTAAATATTCATAATGGCCAGAGGGAGTGTTGAATGCAGTCTTCCACTTGTCTCCCTCCCTAATGCGAACCAGGTGGTAAGCATTGCAGCGGTCCAGCTTGGTAAACACAGTTGCAAGGGTGTGAAGAGCTATCATTCTCAAAAAACCCTCGCCTGCTGGCCATGAGGAAGGGAGGGTGATGGCAGCTGCCAGGGACTCCTGAATGTACCTGTCCATTGCCTCCCTCTCTGGTGCAGAGAGGGCATACAGCTGGCCTCCACGTAGGGATATGCCAGGGAGGAAATCAATTGCACAATCATATGGATGATGGGGGTTAAAAGACGTGGCTCGAGTCTTGCTAAAAAACTATTTCAGGTATTCTTCAAGTATTCACAGGATACAGGACACAAGACAGACGTCAGGTCCAGGAACTCCTCTGTACAGGCTGAGAGAAGGAAGTACCGCCCACCCATATTGCCCTCATTAGGGGTGAGCTTTGGCTTTTACTGGACACTTGGACACAAAGTGACCACCCTGGCCACAGTTACAGACAGGCGTTGTCCAACATCTTCCGTCTTCTCTCAGCAGGAGACAGATAGGCACGGTTCACCTGCATGGGTTCTGTTGTGGCCAGCAGAGAGGGCCTGACTGCTTTGGGAGGAAGGCAGAGGCTCAGGCTGCAGAGGATGCCTGGGCTCACCTGGACATCTCCAAACCCCAGGGGGGTTTCGCTCCTTTCGCCACTGCCGTATGTGGCTGTCAATTACAATGGAAAGATCCACCAACTCCTAAAAACTCTCTGGAAACTAACAGGTGGCCAGTTCATCCTTCACCTCCTCACTGCACCTATAGAAGAAGACTTTGCACATGGCCTCAACATTCCAAGCAGTGGTTGCAGCTAGTGTGCGAAACTGAATTGCAGTCAGAAACTCCCTGCTGGTGGGCTCCCTGCCTAATGTGTAGCATGTCCCAGGCGGTCTTCCATCCATGTTCAGAGTGATCAAAGACCCGTCTCATCTTAGCTTGGAAGTCTTCTAGGTGCCACAAAAGATAGCCCCACTACCACATACTGCCGTTCCCCACTCTTCGGCTCAACCGATGAGCAGAGTCAGATGGAAAGGTGGACAGCTGGAAAAATCACAGAACATTGACACAGGAAGGAGCTACAGGTGTCTGGTTCACCGTCATACGACTGTTGGGGAGGCAGTGAAAAAGAAGAGGTGTGGTCTGTTGCAAAGCTCACCAGATGCTAAAATAAGGATGCAAAAAACAAGTCCGCCAATGACCGGCAGAAACCTGGTCGGTAGTCAGTTGCACATTGCTGAAAAGCTATTTTATGGGCGCATAACTGTTTGGGATATAACAAGAGGAATCCCCCTCTTGATAAGTGGCTGTTAGGGGACGATGGCTATCCACTAAAGGCATGTTCAATGACACATACATCATGCCAGCAACAGTGTGTGAATTGCCATTGTGAGCTGTAGACGGTGAAATGTTTTCAAGCTACAAAAACATGTCCAGCTGCATACGATTTGGCTCTTTTGAGTAGCCTAATCTAATGATTTACTAAGCGCAAAGACAAAAACACTGGCAAATATTTCACACTAGCCCCTTTCACACTGCACGACACGGGGTGGCGACACGGTACGACATGCTAATTTAACCCGGGACCGCAGTGTGAAAGCACGGCGTGTTTTTGACCCCGCTTCTGAAAAGGTAGGTTGAGGAGGTGTAGCCCAGTGGCACAGTAACATTACGCCATGCATATTGCTGGGCGTGTACAATGACGTGAATGACCAGTGCATCGGTAGTAAATACACCTGTCTGCAAAGTTTTCATTCAGTTTTTCAAAACAACCATGGCGGGACACACAGAGCACAACCATTCAAGGGCAAATGACATGGTACTGTACTGCACCTGGATGCTTACATGGGATTGCAAATATATGCAAAGAATACATTTGATGCCGAATTACTGTAGCTATATATGCGCTATCATTAAATAATTTACTCTATCCACACATTTTTGCCCACGGTAAAAAAGACCACAACACTTAGGGTGATGATGTACTGGGCGAAAGGGGTATTTGTGGGGATATTTGCAGTCACATATTTCGGGATATTTACAATATATGGAGATATATTGATGGATGCGCTCTGGACATATGTTTTCTTAACACTAGTAAACAGTAGCGCTATCATCAAACATCAACATTACTCTACAGTTTTCAAACATTTTAGTCTCACGGATACACAGCACACAGCGTTTACCCTACCATGTCCATTGTCATGTTATTGTTTTGTGTTTCTAAAAAAAACTTTCCCGCGACCACGGGGTTTAAAATGACACTACGACTACAGGGGTAACAGGAAGTGAACTCTCAAAAAAAATTTTATTCAAAATTATGCACTTTCACTAAGCCTTTCCGTTAAAACACATTCCAAACACTGAAATGTGGGATGTTATTCCTTGCACATTTACATGATACAGCTGTTGGCCAACAGCCATGTACAGCATTTAAATTAAAAACAAATTCCGAACTCACGTTGGGTGAGTTATACATGATTTAGACCAAATAAACAGCATATTTCGAAAGACAGTTTGCAGTTTGCCTCTGAACTCTTTTTTGGGTTTTTTTGTAGTTCTGCTCAGCTGTTTCCCCTGTTCTAAAAGTCCCGATGGTGTGTGGTGGCAGTTTATGAAACATCACCATACCACACCCTGCGCCTCGCCTCGGCTTGTGTTCACACTCGACTCGGGTTGCAAAAAGGTGTAGGGTCCGAGGTGGGTCGAATTGGCGTGTCATTTGGACACGCCACCCCGTGTTGGCAGTGTGAACGCAACAGACGACCCAGTAATTTCGGCTGAAATTACCGGTAATTTTGGCAGTGAAAGGGCCTAATAATGCACATTTGTTGAGCTATCTTTTTAAAATAAATATATACACATTGTGCATAACCAAAGGGATATTACGTGTTTCAAACTGTGATGGAATGGATAAGCGGACGGCACTAGGGGCAGGTGGATCAGGCCAAAAATGCAGAGGAGGAATCCAAGCAAAATGTTTTATTTAAAGCTTGGTGGCAAATTCAATAAAAAGATGTCCACAAAAATGTTTTTTTGTTGTTGTTATTTTTAGAAAAATAGATTTTCACAAAAAAAGAAAAGAGAAAACTTACAAATCCAAAAGGTATAATGTTTTAATGCCAAAAAAGGATTCACTATGTCTCTAAGGCAGATATCTAAGTTAACAGCAAAGTCAATCACATACTCACTGGACAAGATCAAACACTAGACTAAAGACAGAGGACTAGACTGACATAGATATAGGAGGGGACCAGCACCACTATCCAAGGGCGTAGAATTGGCATGGATGGAGGTGACGCATCCCCACAAAAAAAAAAAAAAAAAGATCTGTCAACATCTCACCACCTAGCGGCGCAGAAATCGTTAAATTACGTTCTCTACTGAAGTCAATTGATTGGCTATGCCCTGCTTTCACGTCAGACTCGGTTTGGTGTTAGCAGCGCCAAAACTAGAAGCAGAACTTGTCCAAAGCGAGCGGCGAGTAAACAAGCTTAAAGTGGCGAGTGATGGAAGCTAAAAAGAAGAAGGTGGACATAAGGAGGTAATTTCCAAAGAAATCTGTAAGTCACAAAGTCAAGATCACTACTGAAATGAGTCCCCTAACAACATTAATGACAGCTAGGCTTTGGCACACAGCATGCCAACCGCAGGCTAAAATCATCTGTAGCAGCTATTCATAACATGCACAACAAAAATGCCAATTGTCAGTTTTATTACGGATATTATTAGCCTACAGTGGCTGTTAAATTGACATGTTTAACGTTAGACTTTTGGTGACAATACCTTTTTATTCTATTGGTAACTGACTTTGCAGTGCAGTTGGCACAAATTGGCACATTAGTGATGATTTCAAGATCTGCATAGTGACTCAGAAAGACTGAGGTAGCTATCCATTTTTTTAACTGGCATGGGTGGGGCTAACAATCACTAGACACAAACAACAATATGACAGACTCTGATGCATCATAAGAACATTTCACATCATTTAAACAACAGATTGACATCAAGCACATTAAAATTCAACACAGCACAACAGCACATAAAAAGATAGAAACTGAGGCAGCTTGATCAGGGCCGTCTCAGTAATCCCTATGATGCTGCAGCGAGTTAGACCGGACCACTTGTGGCCGGAACGCAAAAGATGCTTCCTTGTTTCCTGGCAGCACTCTTTTGACACCGGAGAGACTCATCAACAAAGAACTTCGCTTAACACCGGAATTATATGTCATTTTGCTCTTCCTAAGTAGCCTACCTAAAGTTCCATGGTTACTGAAAGTACTAGAGATGTTACATTGCCGTTCTTCACTAAGAACTCATTCTCGGCGTTCAGTTCCTCTAAAGAACTCGTTCGGATTCGTTCACCAGTTCGTTCCTTTGGATGACGTCATATCACGTGTCCTGCACGACTCCAAGCCATGAAACCAAAGCTTGTTTGACCGGTCAGTCAATCTTAAAGTGAAGTGCATTGAAACAGCATTATATATATCAGATTAATATCTTGTCAGTTATGCCAGAATTCAATTATATTTGGTTAGGCTACATGGTAACACAAGAACGACGGGACGAACGAGAGAGAGCAGGCAGAGTCTGTATAAGTCCAATGATCACTGTAATCAGTGAATGACCAAACCCATTAAAAGAATTAAAACGAATAATGATTTATTCAACATTCAAAACAAGAGTAAATATAACAACTTCATTATAAATAGTATTAACAACTACTGTTAAGTTGTCTAACGGATCACTAGATTACATTCTTTTTTTTACTCATAGACACGGTTGCTATGCTTTATAGGCTCTCATTGGATGAAATGTATGAGAACGCTTCAGAGTCAATAAGGATAACAACATACGATTGGTTGGTTGGCTTCACTGCCACTGAATGAGCTCACCAACTGCTGTGCTGATTTTCGAAGGAACGACCGACCATGGGAAGCAGCGAACTAGTTGGTCTTGTTCCTCCCCCGAGTCAGTTAAAGTCCACTGTACGATCAATGGATGAATGACAAACCCATCTTAAAACATATTAAAATGAACAATGCTTTATTTAGCATTTATGACACAAAGTAAATATAACTTTATTACAAACTGTATTAACAACTACTGTTATCTTCTGTAGCGCTAGATTAACATTGATTCTTTTGTTTACTCATGGAAATGGTTGCTATTCTTCTTCTTCTTCTTATTATTATTATTATTTTTATTCTTATTATTATTATAACAGACATCACAACCTGCAGAACCCCCCCCCCACCCCCAGGAAAAAAGACATCTAGAAATAAAACATTACTATATTACATAATTACAAACATAATTATATTGTGTTACATTATGTTACAGAATTTTAAGTTTCGAGGAATTCAACATTATCATAGGCCCACATGCAGAATGCAGTCGCTGTAAGCAGTTGAGCCGTCAGACTTATACTACTTTAAAATACTACAAAGAAGAACTGAAGAACAGCTGCCCCTTAAACAGTAACACCAAGCACAGTGAAAATGTAGTATATGTCTACAGTACACAGCACCCATTACTTGAGAACGAATGAGCAATAACTTTCTAAAATTAAACGAAAACAAAACTGAACTACTACTTATTGGCCCTAAAGACAAATGTGAAGCTCTCCTCCCCAGTCTAGGTAACCTAAACCCATATGTCAGAGAACAGGTAACTAGCCTAGGTGTCATCCTTGACACTGACCTAAGCCTCAAACCACACATCAACAAAGTTACTAAAACAGCATACTTCCATCTAAGAAATATTGCAAAAGTTTGTCCCTTCTTGACCCAGCCAGACGCTGAAAAACTTGTTCACGCATTTATTACAAGTAGATTAGACTACTGCAATGCCTTGTTCACAGGCCTCCCAAAAAATCAATTGAAAAACTACAGCTTATTCAAAACTCGGCTGCAAGATTACTAACAAAAACAAGAAAGATGGAGCACATTACTCCTGTACTGGCTGAACTACACTGGCTACCTGTATCTTATAGAATTGACTTCAAAGTACTACTACTGGTATTTAAAGCTGTAAATGGCCTTGCCCCATGCTATATTACTGATGCATTATCCTTTTATACCCCTGCACAAGCCCTTAGATGCCGGTCTCCTGAGGATTCCAGACGCACCATCCAAAAAGATCGGGGAATCGGCCTTCTCATACTACGCCCCAAAGAGATGGAATGCCCTACCACAGCACATCAGAGAAGCAGAATCCATCGACATCTTCAAGCGACACCTACCTATTCAACCATGCCTATACCTAACTACTCAGACCAAAGTCCCTTCAGCCAGACTCCCCCACCAAGACCAAAGGACCTTCAAACAGTCACAGACTTCCTGTTACCACCCCCGGCAGATGGGCTCCCCTGGGAGACGTGGTTCTGCCTGAGGTTTCTTCCTAGAAAAACAGGGAGTTTTTCTCACTGATTCCTGAGGTTTCTTCCTGAATTCACACAAATCAAACAAAAAGGGAGTTCTTCCTCATCCCTGTTACTCCCTGGGGACAACCGACTGCGCCTAAATGAACTTTCCTCGTCTAGTGCCTTTGGTTTGCAAAGACTGCCGACCTATGTTCACATAAGAGCCCGCATTAACAGGGCATTACATAGTTCTAGCGCCACTGGACTACAAAGATTGCTGACTAGGGCCTACAAGGACTGCCTACCTGTGTTCACGCAAGAGTCAGTTTGCTACTGTATTCATCTGCTCCGGCACCGCTGGACTGCAAGAAATGTTGTCCTGTAACAACCCTGCTAAACTGTAAAGCACTTTGAGCTGCATCTTGCATGTATGAACTGTGCTATACAAGTAAAGTGTATTATTATTATTATTATTATTATTATTATTATTATATCAGAAAGTTAATGCACTTTGAGGTGGGGGGGTGGGGTGGGCTCCTAGCCCATAGACTAACAGGTTCTACAAAATAGCAAAAACATAATCTCAGTTTGACTTGTGTTCCAGTTTCACCGTATTGCCATCATGGCTGCATGCAGGATAGCTGAATGTTGAGGAGGAGAGTGAGGAAAAGAGTAGTGAAAATTATACAACTGATTTAAAGAGCAAATTAGTAGGTGAAGTGCATTTAAATGTATGCATATTTGTTATCCCATTTGTGCTAATATTCCAAGCCTGGTCCTCATGCCAGAGGGAAGCTGCAGCGCTGGTGGCTGAATATGGTGGAGTGTGAGGTAACAAGATAGATAAGTGACCTGAGGCAAGTGCCTGACAAAACCTGCTTTGCATAATGCGCCACTAAAGCTGCAAACTATCGGCCCAGACCAACTTCAAAAAGCACTTACATGCTTTTAACAGTTCAAAAGACAGATGAAAAATGTCATTTTTATATGCATCGTCTCACCAGCTGACACTCTTAAACTGAGCCAGTAGTCAGACAAAGAGGTGCTAAAAGTTGGTCACACTGACAGTCATTAAGCCAGGGACTCCAAAGGTACTGTATCGCACCAGTGCTGGAAGAGCACAGGCCAGGCAGGCCTACAGAATTTTGTCTCACCTGAAGGACTACAGCCCGGGTAGGCCTAAAGCACTATGTACATCACACTGTGCTGCAGGAGTACTTTTGGTTAGTGAAGCCAGGGCTTGGTGGGGCTGATAGTGTGGTAGTGCGGTACTCTGGGGGGGCATGTGAGGTCAGTCTGGGCTACCTTTAATCTTAGACCCCACACACATCCCCTATCTCCATTTGTGTTCTGTGTTTATTCACTGTCTCACTGGCTGAATCTCTTGAATCAATGGAAGCACTGCCAAACCCTCTGTATAAAATGAAATGAAGTACAAGAGGCTGGTTTACTAGGCTAGGTGTACACACCAGGTAGCCCAAAAGTAGTAGGCCTTTATCTCACTTTGCACAATATTTCACTATGCTGGAGAAGGACAGGCTGTGGAACAAAGTGGAACCAAAGGCTGTTATGGCTGAAAGGGTGAGTTGGGAGGAGGGCATTTGAGGTCAGTCAGGACTACCTTGACTCTTACGCTCACACCCCACCCACACCCCAATCCCCGAGAACATCTTGACATTGACCATAGATATATGAGTATTGGCATATGGGTATGTCCACAGCGGGAAAGTGTGAGAAAGACAGTGAATTAAAAAACTTTTATATTAATGCGGGGGTGTGTCTGTGTGTGCGCACGTTTGTGTGCACATATGTGTGTGTGGATGGCTGTACAGAATACCTGTGTCACTTTTTCTACCTGTACATACATTATCTCTAGCTTACACATTTAGCATGGAGAAACAGATCATAGAGAGACAGTAAAGCAGAGTAAAAAAAAAGAGAGAGCAAGCAGCCCACACTGGCATATATTCTCTCTGCTCGGAGCAGGCTGAGGTTGTCTTTATATGTTATCCTGTTGGATTGAGAGTGCGCGGAAGGTGCGACTATAGGCTCTGGTCTCACTCGCGGCTATGGTAGCATGAGTGATGCTCACTCTGGGACACCAGGGCTCGGCAGATAAAGGAAACAAACGCCACCCCCCACTGCCACCCTTCTCTTTCATAACTCACCTCGGGACAGGTAGGAGCATTTCATCTGTCACCAAAAGGGGCTATATCATCAATAACAATATAAATGATAAATAAAACACACACGTCCTCACACACAAACATGCACACACATGCACACACGCTAACACACCCACTAAACCACCCACACACACTCACTATATTTAAAAGAACAGTCTTTGAAATTGAAAACAGACTCTTCACAGAAAGGCAGATGTGCATCAGCTAGTATACATTTGTTTCTTCTCTCTCTCTCTCTCTCTCTCTCTTCTTGCATTATTTTTTGTTATGCCTCAGTGAATGTATTGATCAAACACATTTCTAGCACAAAAGATACCAGGAACAGCTTACATCATATCCAATGAAATGCCTCCCCCACACCTTAAAGATGCATGCCAAAGGAAATCTCAAAGAAGACCTGTCTTTATTTAGTGCCATGTAGTACTTATTGCAACAAGGACTTTTATTTCGTTTTTTCTTACATGTAATGAGTGAAATGGTTCTTTTACAGATTTTATATTTTAGATGAAAAGTACTCCTGGAAGTGACTTTGAGACTGGAAGGGACTTGTAAGCCATCTGTCAGAGAGTGGTAGTGATTTTGTGGCCGTTAGATCTCACACATACATAGATTGCTCATTCCATCATATTAATGGCACCTTGACAGAGGCAATCTCAATCGAATACACACACACACACACAGGAACACATATGAGCGACAACACACACACAAGCAAACCACCGGGGCTTTTTTTTCTCTGCTTTTATTTTTTGCAACAATGCTGACTTGAACTAAGATTGTGATTCTTAGCTTCCTTTCACCCACTTATTAACTGTCTATGCAAACCAGTCTCCATATACTGAAAGTCTGACCTGTTAATATTGCTTCAGCGAGATCAGACCCTTTTGGTTGGAACCTGTTGGTTTACACTGATGCATTTTTGTGTTGATTTCTTTACCTTTTAAGTATTTCAATGGACATTTTACTTTGTATCTTGTTTCTACTTTTCTCAGCACCTTGTCTTTGCCCTCCCTGCCCTCATCTTTTTGAAGCCAATGACTTGCGCCTTTCACTGTGTGCATGGAGGTCAGGTGAACTGGTCTCTCTATCACAAAATGCCTGCCCAGTCCTCATGCCGGCCGCTGTTATTCCTAAATCTACCGTCACTAATGAGTAATTAAAAGACACAGGCTCGTCTTGCTACCAGGGCTACCAGGCCTCCGTGAATGAAAGTCTGAAGAATAAATTCCTCAGATGGTACTCTGTTTCCATAAAGAAAGACTCTGTGTGATCTAGTGTGTCTGCTTTCTGCTCTTATTCTTTAATGGAAATATGCATTGCAGTTTCCAGAATTTCTTTCATACTGGATAAGATCCAAATGCCTTTCTGTGTCTTTTGATTAATGAAAGCCACATTTGTAATACAATGTGAAGAATTTCTGACATCTTTTGATATGATCAAAATGCCCTCTACCACTTTTAATCACTAAAAGCAGCATCTAACTGTATTATACTTGACACAAATGACAGAACAATGGTCATCTGTGCCCTGTCTATAGACTGGAATCCACTTTACCAGAAACCTGGAGTCACCCTCTCCTTCCCTTGTTCCCTTGGCAACACACATCTGAACCGCCTCACAACCAGTGACCATGGTTAATGGAAAAAGAATTGTTTTATTTGCTAATAGTGATGAAAATATTTCAGTACTTTGTGGACTATAACTGTTATTTATTGACCATAAGGACCACAAAGTAATAGTGTCAGAATAACGGTATAAATAATGTTTGCAGTAACAGTGAAAGAGCAGGTGTATCCATTGAGATTGATTTTAGTTAGGTCCTTTAAATAGAGTCCTATCAGGTACTTAAGTGAAGGCTCTGCAGGCCGAATCAAATATCCAGATGTCTTACTTTAAAAACAAAACAAACAAGAAAACCTGTCTGGTGTGAAACAGACTGAAACAACAGTGTGAACTGAGCTGCATTATCACCTTCAGCTCTATTATTCATTTCTAACAGGAGCTTTTTTGTGTGTGTGTGTGTGTGTGTGTGTGTGTGTGTGTGTACCTGCCTATCTTCTCCCTCAACAGTTTATGGAGCTGTGACTCTGCCTGTGCAGTGCCTGGTGTTGCTTCCCAGGTAGGTGGGTTGGCCAAGTGTCTGTCCGACCTTTAGAAGACATCCAGAACCCTGCTGCCCGTCTGGCATGGGCCATGATTGCTTCACTGTCTTAGCTGCCTGCTCCTCCTCCCTGAGCTTTGAGGACACTTGACCTTGCAGATGGTTCTCAGGTGGGTTTCACAAAGGAGCGCTACCACTCATCAATCCCTCGCATGATTTCTGGCATTGACACGTGGAAAGACAGACACAAAAACACCCATACACACACAAACACATTCACATGTGCACTCACACTGAGCCACCCACACAGAGACACACACACACATACACGCATAATACACACAACAGTGACACACAAATAGACACACACACATACATACACACATAATCATCATCATCATGCACACACACGGACACAAGAGCACACAAATACGTGTGAATACACAGACACACATCCACACACATACCCAAACACAAACATGTGCACCCACTCTCCACACATACTCACATCAAATGGAATTAATGTGTGAGATCCATTTGAATGCCTACCAGATTTTGATGCTAATTTCTCTGTCATCAAATCCAACAGAAGCAAAAACTGGGATGTATCTAATCACAACGTGAAGTGTTTGTGCATTACTCCACCTGATTATACAACCTGAGTTTGCCACAGTAATGGGATGCGATAAACTTTGCGTACGTGTATTGTGGCGACACAAATTAGCGCAAGTGCAATCAGTAAATCGTGAAAATGAAATCAAGTGAAACAATATGGCAGTAATGAGCCAAGTATGATAAATATGTACCTGCGACACATTTGTAAAATGACAGCACTGTTTCATTAGGGCCCTCTGAATAACTAGGTTTTTTTATTGGCCTGATTAGAGATATCAAGGTATAAAAGGGCATAATTGAATTATGCTCCTCCAACCTTCAACAAGAGCTCCTTTCAATTCTGCAGCTGCAAGACAAATCCCCTATATGAAAAAAACATGCAAACAACTTTACATTAACTTTCATATGATTTACTCATAAATTATAAAGTAATATATTACTTAAGTGTGAAAAGGAGACCTTTTGGCCTATTGGCACTTCATGTATTTGCATTTTGTTCCCCAGGTAAGTTTCACAATAAATAAATAAGCCATCATACTATTTACTTTTGTTTCAGATAAAACATGTGTACTGTTAATCTATGCATTTTCTGTATGGCCCAGCTCACCCGAACTGTGTGGTTTGCTGATATCCTTCATGTTTATGTTGCAGTGCTGGTCAGACATCATCTGTTCAGAGACTAGATGGTCTTTGGCAGATGTGACAGATCCATCACGTCAAGGGCACACATAGACTTAATACATCTTCCTGCCCCAGAACCATATGAGTAATGGTAACTTTAGTGCAGTTTGGGCTGGGCAGACATATCTACTGAAAACTGAGACTCAAGGAGCAAACATCCCAACGTCCCATACCTTACATACCTTTGCTGTTGTCTTCTGCTGCCAATACTGGGGTATCAGTCAGAACTTAATACACCTAAAGCCGCCTGGCCAAAACTTTTACAAGCTGTCCTGTCGTTACCACACAATGCAGCACATTCAGTGGATTCAGAACTATTGTGAATTCTGCTCAACTACAGTGTACATCCCAGATATCCATTACAGATTTCCATGATGTGCCTTTTTCTGAAATGTCTTGAAATTTTCGATGTCACTAACCTGTAATATTGTTATTTTCTAGTGATGGCGATCCAGTTCATTCATTAAGTGCTGGATATTTACACACTTTTTAGTAGGTAGGCTTTAGTTGGTAGGCTGCCAATCTGGTCTGGCATTGCAAAATCTCACTTTTTTACATTTGTTTGTTTTGCTTGTTTCGTTTTCTTTTTTGTTTTTTGGTTGCTTGTTAAAGTGTGAATTTTTTTTGTAAAATGTAAACTCCTGTACACTGGCCATTTGGAAGCAAGATTTATTTTATCACACAATGTTTTGGTCATGGACCTTTGTCCCATTACTTTACGAAGTTGTAGACCGTGGGTCACCTCCAACACACCTGTCTTTTTAGAGGTGTGCAAAAGCTTATTGGTTTTTTTTATGTGTGATTTTTTAAATGGCGCATGTCGTCAAAACATTACATACTACTCATATACCACATAAACATGTAACACGATACCTCATATCTTTTGAGAAAATAACCTTTTAAATGTATTGCTTTTTTCTTTCTAGATGTAAGCTCCATCTCTGTCATCCTGCCCAAACATATTACCTGAAAGTAATTTTTTTTCTTTGCAATAATAATAGTGATAATACATTTATGGACATTTCAGGACACCTTGGGTCACTTTATAATTTAATTACGATGATTCTGACAGTGTAGTATTTAAAAGGGGCATTTGAGGACACGTATTAATATTCAAAGACCCAACATTTCTAGCCATGCCTCTGATGACAGTGAATATGCCAGTTTAAAGAATAACTTATTAGATTGGTCCCTTAAACTTTGCAATGGATTCACCATGCCTGAAGTGAATGGGAGGTGAATTCTATAGCTTGGTGGCAATATAACTGAATGCTGTTTCTTCCATTGAGTTGAGGTTCATCTTTGGTATTGGCTGAGAAGTCCTGCTGAGGAGAATAGCTTAGAGGGCACAGGGCTGTATTTCTCTCTCGGAGGTCAGTAAGGTAAGTGGCTGCAGGGCTATGTAGGACCTCGTATGGCAATGGCCAGGTTTTAAATTGAACTCGACAGCCAACTGGATTTTGAGCGTGTTGATCCTCCTGCAGCGTTTTGAATTAATTGGAGGTGGTGATGTAGCTTTTTTGGGGTGACAGACTTGATGGAGTGGCAATAGTCTATTTGAGACTTTGTCAGCCAATGTCAGCCAACTCTCATATGGTAAATGTGCTCATTGTCTTCCTTGTGCATGTCATCTTCCAGGTCCATCTTTCTATCTCCCTCTTCCCTCTTCCTCTCACTGTCACACTTCCCTCCATTACTATTTAAAATGAGATTATGTCCTCTGTTTTTTTTTTTACAGTGCTTAGGTCTGATTGGTGGTGTTGCAGTTTTGCAAATCAGAGTATGAACACTATGTGCATTCACATTTTTAAAGACATGTTTGAAAATGGCAAAGAAGTGATGTTTTGAAGTTGGTGTTCAATGTAAAGAGGTGTGTGTGTCTCATGCAGAAAGGTGTGTTGTAGGTGCTGATTGTGAGGAGAGGAAGCAAGTGTAAGAGGAGCTGGAGCAGGACGAAGACAAGAAAGAGGAGGAACAGGAGAATGATGAGCTAACAGAAGAATAAGAGCAAGAGGAGAATGTAGAGGAAGATTAAAGTTACAGTTACATTACACTTAGCTGACGCTCTTATCCAGAGCAACTTGCAGATATTTAAAGGGTTTTAGTTACAGTGCCTGGAGCAGTGTGGGGTTAGATGCCTTGCTCAAGGGCATCTCAACCATGGGTAGGGTGGGATTCGAACTGGCAACCTTCCGATTGCAAGACCATCTCCCTAACCACTGGGCCGCAGCTGCCAGATGAGGCACTAAGCAGCACAGATGATGTGAAGAGTGACAAGAGGATATTTCAGAGCTGCCACTGTCACAAATGAGCGTCTGGCCAACCATGGGCTGAGGCTACTGGAGACAGGCCAAGGGGTGCAGGCTCATTTGCACCAATATGCACTGTAGCAGGGGTGTTATACTGACACTCTTTAACAAGAACCACTGGAAAGAAATCCTATTTCTATATGACTTTACATATACAGATTCTTTTTTTTTTCTTTTTACACACAGATGCACAGCTCTCCTCTGGATGGTGGAAGACGCCCGTGGCAACTCTGCTGTCGAGGCTTGCCAGGGCTGGATGCAGAGCTACTCACACATCTAGCCCTGATATTTGGCCAGAGAGCAAATTGGTCATGGTGTTGATGAGGTATTGTGTCCAGGTGCTCACTGAAGGCCGGATGGTCTGCATTTGCAATAAACTGTAGTCTGTTTTGTTGACAAGACAGGGGTTTTGTTTATGTTGGTATGGCCCTCATGCTGTTATTGGTGTACGAGTGTTGTTTCCCCATTGCATTTGTGTTAATAGTCTGTGTTTACAACATGTTTCAAATAATATTGTAAAAACTCAATTTACTTACATTTGCACACATTTCTACTTTTTAATTTGCTTTTGTTATACAATGCAATGCCATTGTCTACCTATAGTGCACAGCTTCCAATTATCACTCTTCGCTGTCGCTTCTAATTACACTCTGTGGATTTTTGCTGCCTTGACACTCGGGGCAACAGATCACAAAATGGCCCCACACGCATACATATATCCATGTTTGACACTTGTACGGTATGTGCCTGAGGAGAAAGGCTAGCAGATCAGCAGACCCATGGAGGTGTTGCGGTGCACATTACAAAATCACCGGTGCCAACTAAGGGAATTAACACCTTGCTGACTCTCCTAATGAGGCTAATCAGAGGTGGTGTGACAGTGTTGCAGGACTGCCTTTGTATAATAGCACATTTGAAAATTATATGATGGCAGTAGCAAAGGCTGTACATTAGTATTTAGTTGGTTCCTAAGTGTTTAAGGGAAATTTCACTAAACCAGGTCTGCGATAACTGCGATAGAAATGTTTCTTTGTCATTACCAGTAATACACACAACATCTAAACAGAACTAAGCAAACAACCTTAACTGTTATTCAAAGGCATAAATACCCTTTCTGTGTGTGGTTATATCACTATCTCTTAGCCGTTATTTGATAACTCTTGCTGAATACTAAATGCAACACATCGGTTCACATTTTTCACCTCACATAACTATTTAAATAAAGCCTGAAGAGTAGTCAGAAGCCCCCAAATGGCTGACTACTCCATTTACAAGGCTATCTGGTGTTAGCCTGGCTATCGCGACTCTACGAGCATTGGTCTGGCCATGCTGTGTTGTAAACCCATTTCTCAGAAGGCGGGTTTAACCCGCCTCTTTCAAATGCCTCTGTTTGCTACTGGACGAAGCTTCAACCAATCACACCCCTCTGTCCTCTGACGTACAGATGGTTAGCTTTCCCGATTCTCAGTTCTCAGAAGGAATCTCGTGAGGTTCTCGTGAGGATTACGAGATAATAGCACTTTTACAGTCAACTAAATACTGCAAGTCTTGCTGTGGGTGGGTCAACCTCGGAAGTGAGATCTTTACTTCAGCGTAAACCTTTGTGGTCCTATGCTGTCCCTAGCGGCGGCAGTGGTAAACACTTCTCGCGACTGCAGGAATCTCGACTTGTGAGAATTAAATGAGCATCGGGAAAGCTAGCCATCTGTATACGCAGCGAAAGAAACTGCTTGATCCAAACAAAAAGTAGTAGTAACCTGTAGTCATATAGAAATGGTGTTAAATGATTTTTGTCGGACTTGTGAGGTGAACATGAGAGTGGCTGGTGTTGGTCATTCAATACTGATATTCAAAAAACGAATCAGTGCGATCAAAGGCGAAATTACCACAACAACAGCGTTCTCGCAAAGCCCCATCGACTTGGCTACCAGCGGGGCTAACTGATAAATTAAACCTTTACAGAAGCCAGTCGGTAGCATTGCGAAAACGTCCTTTCCCTCTATTTTCAGAGAGAACTTCCCTTTGAATTTGTCCAAAACAGCAGCTACAGCTGCATTGAAATCTTACGGTTGCTCCACGTTCGCCATGTAGACAGTGACTGAGATAGATTTCCGGTCGCTAAACCACCGCGTCATTGCCTTTTGAAATGCTCGATTTTCATTGCCCCCCTATCCGAGGGCTGAGCAGAAATAGTTTAGATAGGCAGCTTGGCCAGACTGACTTGCTTGCGAAATGCAACTGCAGCGTCACAGGCAGTATGGGCACACCAAGGCTAATCTGGTGTACCTCCCACCTATGAATTAAATAATGGGGAAATAATCAATTCATGGGGGATTGAGGGGCTGAGTTAGTTATCTGACTTATAGGTGGCACACTTGGTGTGTGACATCATCAGAGGGCGACTGAGAGGGCATGTGTTCATGAAAGGGGCTGGTGGGAGGCAGAAAGGGTCTGAAGCTTGATATGGATGAGGAAGTGATTCACATATAGTGGGTAGGTGGGTGTTGCAAACTCAAGGTAAGTAGAAATGCCTTAAACCCAAAGGTAAAAAGGTGAGAAAAAAGATACAGTACCTACACAGCATTTGTTTGACATCTTAGTTATATACTGCAACTGTCAGGTCTATACTAGTAGAAATCACAGCAGTTTCAGGAAATGGATTCTGTATTTGCAAAAGGCTGATCTGGCTCATCAACACTTACATTAAATGCCCTTGTGTATGATGGCAATGCATGAGAGATTTATATGTCCTTGTACGCTTCATGGTGTGTACTACTTACAATAATCAGTTACATTTTATTCACCGTCTGAATTTGGTGGAACGTGGATAATGGTAAGATATTTGACATTCATAATAAATCTGTTTATAATTAATTCCTACAAGATTACAAAATTATCATCAATGCTGTACTGAATTAATCTTCTAGATTTGCTTTGGTGCTGTATGACTCCTGGACTGTATATGTGCTTGCAAAATGTTTAGCTGCCTCTGATGCCAAGTGCTTGCTCCAAAAGCTTGCAGTCAGTGATGCGAGCAGAAAGCCCTTGAATCACAAGGAGTGTCAGAGTCTTGTAATAAAAGCTTTCCATTACTATTTACTCTCATTTTCAAACTACCTGCAGAGCGTTCCAATCCACAGCCATTCATTTTTAACAGACTAGGATGCCACACAATTATAGCCCAGGTAATCATGAAATGATTAAGAATATTAGCACTTAATGTACCTGAAGTGTGAATAGTGTACAGAAAGAAAAAAGAAAATCTTGAGGCATATTGGTTCCTAACCAACTAAAGAAGCAGGTAGATTTACAATCCATTTAGCTCAGCAGGAGGGTTGCTAATGCTGGGCCCATGTTGCCGCAAAGGAGACACAATTTCCTTTCTGTGTGTATACCACCACAAAATTGTTCTTGTTTTCTTTTTCCCGACAACAGTATGAGCATAGATTAGTTTTGAATCTAGCGAGATTGCTTTAGCTTTTGCCAAAAACTCTGCCATTCCTCCCACATTGCAAAGCACCCGCCAAGCATTGTCACAGTCGCTACCCACCAGCAGGATCAAGAAGATAGTAAGCTTCTTGTTAAAACATGTCATTAAATAAATAAATAACTTGAGGAGCCTAGTTCCTGTAATTAATCAATGACGATATGGTCACGTTTTGATTGAAGTTTTATTAATCTTTTGCTGAGCCCTGGCATGGTTAACAGGGACATATTTGTCATGGAATTAATCTTGACGACAATTCGTGTGGAGGAGCTCAGCTCCACACCTTCTCCGCTTGCAGCAGGCTGCTATCCTGGTGGGTGGTTGGTAGAATGAGGCAGATTAATTTAGCAATAATTAATCCCTGACACGGTCACACACACTTGGGGCCTGGTACCCGGCTGCTGCATTGTTCAGAGGGTTCATTATGAAGCTTATCAAGCAACCCTCAGATTATTTATTTCTCTTTTTTTTCCCCCTCCTCCTTTAAGCGGTGTATCTGGGTTGGGCGCTAGATGCTCTTACACTGATACAGCGAGTGTCAGTGCACGTAAAGGGATTATTTAATGTTTTCTGCCAATTTAAAAAGAAAAAAGACAACAACACAGTAACAGACAACACTCCAGATGAACTGGAAGACAAACTGGAACAAGACATTTTGCTGCCTTCTTAGCTGAGTTTGAGAATCTCACCATATGTGCATTTTCATATTACCAATTTTGTACCTTTCATTCGTATCTCCTGTTCTGTGCTCTCAGGTTTCAAATACTTGCATAAAAATGGGAACTTTGGAGAGGAATGGAAAAGAGCCTAATCAGTACAAAGTGAAAAAGCACATCACAGAGAAATTCAAACACTGCACATTGGAGGTACCTATTGTTAGTATAATAATGCACACTTCTGTTACACAACTGTTAATTACATTCACACCTTTTCATTAACAACAGACATGTTGAACATACTATTGTATTCAAGAGACTTCAACTGCAGATAAAGAGTGCATGTGCAATATGAGGGCACATCTGGAATCGGCCACAGAAGATTTGTGTTGTTGAACGCGCGGCAGCCCCATTGAAAACAATAGGCAATGGCTAGTCTGGTCAACATGTATTTTCCATTGCTACAAATCAGCTAATATTACTGGAAACTCACAAGAAATACAAACACTGACTAAAAACTTTTAGGATTTTGTTCAGTTTTATCCACAAACCAACTTAGGTGCAAACCTGCAGTTCGTTTATTAAGCTAACTTTTTGCCTTATCCTATCATCACTCATAAGGTCTTATAAAGCTGAAAACACTGTAAATATACACACTGACTCAAACCTTTTCGGATTTATCCAGTTTAATTCCCAAATCATGATGTAAACCTGCAATTCGGTCATGTTTCACTGCTCTGACACGCAAGGTTCCCAAACTACTGTGGCATTTGACACCTCTGACGAGGAGAAGATTGCCATGTGTGTCGAATGAAGTATATATGGGCGTGCGGCGCTGTGACGTCACTTTTGCGCGCACACTTCTGCATGCGGCGAGTATACACCTAGCTTTAGGCTGCAAAGCCAGCTATGGTTTAACACGATGCCAATGCCAGTACAATACGTAATGTATGTAATGTTTGTCCTCTTGTAGCCAACACATCTAGAGCTTCTAGACAGGCATTCGACATCAGATCAGCAGTCCTTCAGAGAGAATGAGCCTGCATCAACCCTGGTTTGCTCCGGGGCATACTGCTTCATGCAGGACCTTAGCTTGGCTTGTCCAGTTGTCCAGTGAAGGTGCCTTGCAGCAGAGACAACTCTGGCAGCACGGATACGGCCGTGCCAATGCTCTCAGTTAGCCCTGGGTCCTGCCAACTGCTGCACATTAACAATCTGGTTGCCATGGTGATCCCTGTTACGCATGGCCATGTTGTCGCTCCTGGAAGTCAACTGTGATTGGCCAGAGTGTCATGATAGTTGCCAGGTGAGGTCTTACATGATATTTCGCTCCTCTGAACATCAAATGTTTTCCACTCCAGTAACGCCAATGCCATTCTCAACCACATCACTATCCCTTTGTGGAGTCTTCAGTGTATTTCAATAACCAAAACAACAACTTAACAAAAAAACTTCCACTACACACATACACACACACACACACACACACACACACACACACCGTACCCTGCTTGGTGGTGGGGTTGCTGGCCAAATGGTTATTGTAAGTGATGTGAAAAGGCTTTTGAGACACACTCAGTGTTTGCTGTATTCAAGCCCTCAGCTTCCTACACCATAGCAAATTGTTGAGCTGGCAGAGGCTGGCAAATCCGATGTACAGTATGAATATCGTGGGGCTGTTAGTCTTCAAGCAGCACTTTGCAGATGCCCAAAGCACCCTACAGACATCATAGAGGAATCATGCCAGTTCGCTTCTGTCTAAATATTTGATGTGCTCTAACAAAAAAAAAGTTAAGCCATCACCCTTGATAGTGGTCTGATTATATAGCCAACATTAAGTAAAGGTGTTTGGAGGTTGCATAGCAACAACAGATGTGAGCGCTGATGCACACTAGCCACATCGGGGCTCTCAGCTGGGATTGTGAGGAGGAAATTAAGCCTAATTGCGGCAGGAGCGGAAGCGTAGCACAGCACAGCTGCTGAAACGGCATCTGTGGGAGCTGTTTCTGCAGGGCTACACTGCTTGCGCTGGAGGTTATGTGTTCAACACAAGCTTTTGTTATTTGAGTTGGACCCCCTGCACTACACTTGTCTCTCCAGCTACCCGCCTCAGACACTGCTCCTGTGCCGTTCTCTGTAGGGAAGTAGAAGAAGAAGTTGAACTCTTTATTTACAAGTACAACGAGATGCTGTTTGGGAGCAGGCCAACAGATGCACAGAGAGTAGTAGTGTAGCTCAACACACACACACACACACACACACACACACACACACACACACACACAAACAAACACACATACACACACACACACATACACACACACACACACACCCTGCCAGGCACATGACTGGGCCAGTTGGAGTGCATAGATAGAATGCCAACATAAAGCCCATGCCACATTGCCACATTTTCTTTTTTTGTTTTGTTTTTTTTTTCTCTAATTTTCATCACCTTACTTTTTGTCCTTGGTGTTTGCAAAACACATTTTATTTTGTCGCAATACCTGTTAAGTGGCCATTGCATTGTATAACATTATCAGACACTTTACATAATGAAACTGCCAAAACATACTTCTGCGAATCAATAACTTATATACAAGTATACCACTGTGGCAGTGTCAACATATGGCTCCTCTCCTGTTACAAAGAAATCCCCAAACATTTGGACTTTTTTGTTGTTCTTGTTTCACCCCTTTTGTTTCCTTCTCAACATACTCAAAAAACCTCCTAGTCTGTTGTTTAGTCCTTCATGATGCAACATCCCTGTTCTACTGTCACACACCTTGAGGATCATAGGGGAATCTGGTGTCTTTGATGCCTAAAACCACACAGACCAAAGTCCACGGCAATTGATCATGCCCGGCCATATGGAGCTACAGTATAGAACAGAGAGATTTTAAGTAAACTGTGAATTTGAAAGTGCCTACAAAGAATACTGTACAACCTAAAGACCAATGATGATTTTTACTTTGCCACTTTCTCTAAAAAGTCCACGTTATTTTATCTGTATTTAGAAATGATACTATCAGCAGTATTACGATATTATACATATGCATCTATTATACATATGCATCTTAAAACTAAAATTAAATATTAAGAGAGGGAGGCAGGGAGATAGATAGATAGATAGATAGATAGATAGATAGATAGATAGATAGATAGATAGATAGATAGATAGATAGATAGATAGATAGATAGATAGATAGATAGATAGATAGATAGATAGATAGATAGATAGATAGATAGATAGATAGATAGATAGATAGATAGATAGATAGGAAAATGAGGGAAAGACACAGAGAGAGATCAGCAGACCACACAGTCAGAAGGTGCCCAGTCTGACTTTTGCTTTTACTAAGGTTAATCTCTAAGGCCTTCCTGTGATCACACCCGGACAGATGGGATGGGAAACATGTCCTTTTTAATAGAGTGCCTGCTATTTTTACTCAGTGGCCCCTCTGCTCTCTTCATGTCTCTCTCTACTTCTCTCTATACCTCCATCTTGTTCCATCTCTCTCTGCATCTCTTTTTTCCATCTCCATACATCTCTCCATCTTTCCATTTCCCTCTCTTTTTCCATATTTCTAGCTCGCTTTCCATTTCTCTATCTTGCCATATCTTTTGTCTCTATCTACCTACATCCCCATCTATCCCTCTCCATCTCTCTTCTATCTTTCCATATCTCTCTCTCCATTCAACCCCTCACATGCTTCAATGCAATGAAGCAGTGAAATAATACCCAAGTCTACTGAGAATCAGAATTTACAACTTGTAAAGAGAAGCTATCTGCACAACCAACCAAAGTCTCCACCAATATGAAAGAGTGAAAAGAAAAATCTCGATCTGTAGCCCAGCAGGGCCTTGTCTTTCTGGCATGGAGTTTTGTGTGTAGCCTCTGTGTTCACAGCTTATGTCAAAGCATTAATGCTGGCCTTATGTGACTTGTATACTTAATGCGGTTATGTTCCTGTAAACACTACTTCTCTTCCCCTTGTTTTATCTCCGTGCTAAAGTACACCTACAGTCTGCCGCTCTGACCTATTGCTAAGTAATACACTCACTGCAGGAAGATAGTGTTCAAGAGAGGAGGCAGGAAAAAGGCATCTGACATTTAGTCTATGTAAATGAATATGCGGTGGACTGCATCATGTTTGTTCCTTCACACAGTGAAGATTTGCATTGCATCTGCAGGGGGAGAGAAAAAGTCTCCAAAGTCCCTAAAAAATATACTTACATATGTCTCCATATAGACAGAGAACATATAACATTCCTAAATGTACACTGAGGGGGCCTGCTACAAGGAAACATGTCCTATGTCCCTAATATGCAAATATGCTGATTTATAACAGCCATCTCTACAATTATTGCTGTTTTAATGTATAAATTAAAGGAGAACTTCGGTGTAAAATGAAAATTGGCATGTTAAAACATCATACAGAGTTGGTATGTGTACTGAGGAGCAAAATTGATTTAGCCTGTTGCATTCAGAGTTTAACTATTTTTTATCGTTTGTCCCAGAAGGCTAACAATTTAAGTGGTAGGTGCCCTTAGACGAAGCATTACGACTATGCTATTTTTAAACCATTAAAACATCCAGAAAGAAACTCCAAAAGAAACTCCACACTCCATCGGTAGTACAACAAAGGCCCTGACATTGAAAACGAGGCACTGAGAACTTTGTAAGTGTAGACAACATTTATTAATAAAACAGTTTTGACAGACAGTACCTTGCTGTAGTTTCTCGTCGCCGCCATGATGAAAGTTCGCACAAGCCGATTGACGAACACAAACCAACAGGAAGAATAGAAGGAGAGGTAGTACAATCGACTTGCTTTCATCATGGCGGTGACGAGAAACAACTGCAAACTACTGCATGTAAGAACAGTTTTTTAAAATAAACATTGTGTACATTTACAATATTCTCAGTGTGTTGTTTTGAATGCCAGAGGCTTTGTTGTACTACCAATGGACTGTGGAGTTTCTTCGAGCTGTTTTAATGGTTTAAAAATAGCGTAGTCGTCATGCTTCGTCTAAGGGCACCTACCACTTCCATTGTTAGCCTTCTGGGTCAAACTATAAAAAATAGTTAAACTCTGAATGCAACAGGCTAAATCAATTTTGCTCCTCAGTACACATACCAACTCGATATGATGCTTTAACACGGCAATTTTCATTTTACACCAAAGTTCTCCTTTAACTTAAGATATACATTGATTCATTGATCACATCCTAAAAATAAAGAACTTTTGTTATAAAATTCGCAGCAAAATAACCGCTCCTTTATAATACTGGTAACAATAAGATGAGTCAGTGGTTAACCAGCATTAGCAGTTTCCTCACACAATCTGTGAAGAATTTGAATTGGTCTAGGATGAATAAAGCTGCATTCATCTCTAGGAGATGTGTCATGCCTGTGACATGATGGGGAGTATTAGAGTCGAACACGAAGCCCTGCCCCAAATGACTTCAGCATTTCTCAGAAGCACATTGGGAAAAAGCACTGTTTTGAAATTGATACTCCACAGCAAGGTGACGGAGGAAATTAGATGGGACATCTGCACACCATTCCTGCAGTTTATTTATATCTAAGAATTTGTTGGCCTGAGCGAAGCAGGAGATGAATGATTGCAAAGTATTAATGGCTTATGTCCTTGATTGTTTCCTCTGAATTTACAATAGCAATTTCCATCCATGGTGATGCACATGAAGCCACACCAGACAGGATGCTCTCAGTGCACCTCTGTATATAAATTATAATATGGGCAGGGGAAAAAAAAGGCCAATGAATAATGGAACAGTGGGCCTATAGCAATGGCTGTATATTCAGTCAACAGCCTGTAGCTATTACATTTTACTGGACTGAGTATGACACACTGGGTCTTTTTCTCACTCTGAGAACCACTTGTGGACCATAATGGAGGCAAAGCCCTCCCTTATTCTTTCAGCTGGTTCATAATCCACATTTAATTCAGTTAAAAGGGAGGACTTTTTTCCTTTTCCTGCCTTAACCATTGTCTCCCACATATTTTCTCTGAGGGAGTTCAGGATGTAGACTCCTGAGAAGTCTTAAAGTAGTGTCAACTGATGATGGCTTTATGCAAATTACTAAAACCGATTTTAATTGAAATAAAGTCAGGTGGTACAGAAACAATGTAATCTAAGACCCCGTTCACACTAGGATTTTCAAAATCTGGATTCAATCCGGATTCAAAATCCGGATAAAATTTATCCTAGTGTGAACGCAACTTATCCGGATTTTCAAGGGGTTAATCTGGATTTTTAAAATCCACCTCATGAGGTGGATTTTTAAGGGATCTTGAGGCCGAAAAACCTAGTCTGAACGCTAAGGGATCATTAATCCGGATAATTGCGTCATACTTCCGGGTTCACAGGGTCATCATCACGCAGTCATTGGTCATTCCCAAAGTCTTGTTTTAAACCAACGGTACCACTGCCGTCAGCCCAAACGGTCGGAAATGGCACATATATATGAATTTAATAGAAAAACAAGTGATTTTGACCTATTGGCTTGACACACACGTTTAGAACAGTTAACTGCGAAGTCACCGCGGAGAACCACGTTACCATGCACAAGGCATATAAAGGAGAGACACTGGCAAGTTGGGAATTTATGTCGGCAGCTGCACACTTCAGCACTGCGAAACTGCATTAAAAAAGTAGCCTAAAATGACACAATGCAATGTTATAGGCCTAGTCATTTGTTTCTTCCATGTTTTAATGTTACAAGACCGACGGCCACGGAGCGTCAAATGCTTAGGGAATGCGTCTCACATTCACCGCGGTCTCACATTCGGATATTTCCACAGTGCTGCCAACAAAACGTAGCCAAATGACACAATTTACTGCTACTTTAAGGTATAACAATGACCGAAACAGTTAATTTTAATACTAATTAGATCAACACCTTGCCATTTTTATCAGCCAAATATGAGCTAGGTCATCTATAGAGTGCCCCAGTGACTTCCGTTTTACTTCCGCTACATGGGACCTAGGAAGTGAGAAAAAATGAATGGGGTTCAATGAGAGCAAAAAAACTATTTTCTGGTCCCGTATGAATTGTACCATGAATTGGACATATGATATTTGTCAGTTTTAAATATAATTTTTCATACGAAGAAAACCACGATTCACAGCGAAGAAGTTTGATGGTGGCAGGTTTTGTGAGAGGCCGCTTTGTGAACTACAGTTCTTCGCTGCTGTCGACGCGAATGAAATACGTCATCACTGAAATTGTGCGGACTCGGACTGGAAGACATGGCGATTTCCCTGGTGCACTTCACCGCCTTTTTCCAAGGCCAGGAGAAAAGCATTGATCGCGGGGAAAACCATTACAAGTCGGGCCATGTGGAGAGGTTCTCCTATGCCAACAGGGAGATCGTTGGAGTTGTCCACGCCAGCCGCAGGGATAGGAGTTACTACTGCTAACATAGATAGGAGGCTAGTGATGGGGCGTGACGTCAACAACGCGACGTAGTCTTTCTCAATTTTGTTTTCGCTACAGCTTTTATCTGAACAACAGCACAACAAACGGTAAAACGTTTTACATGAAAAAACACCATTTTAATCCACAAACAACATATTTCATTTCAGGGGCATACAACGACTGGGACCAGAAAATAGCTATTTTAGTCTCATTGAAACCCATTCATTTTTTGCGAGCTCAGAGGTCCCATGAAATCGAGCGGAAGTGGCGTCACTGGGACACTCTATAGAGTGCCCCAGTGACTTCCGTTTTACTTCCGCTACATGGGACCTAGGAAGTGAGAAAAAATGAATGGGGTTCAATGAGAGCAAAAAAACTATTTTCTGGTCCCGTATGAATTGTACCATGAATTGGACATATGATATTTGTCAGTTTTAAATATAATTTTTCATACGAAGAAAACCACGATTCACAGCGAAGAAGTTTGATGGTGGCAGGTTTTGTGAGAGGCCGCTTTGTGAACTACAGTTCTTCGCTGCTGTCGACGCGAATGAAATACGTCATCACTGAAATTGTGCGGACTCGGACTGGAAGACATGGCGATTTCCCTGGTGCACTTCACCGCCTTTTTCCAAGGCCAGGAGAAAAGCATTGATCGCGGGGAAAACCATTACTAATCGGGCCATGTGGAGAGGTTCTCCTATGCCAACAGGGAGATCGTTGGAGTTGTCCACGCCAGCCGCAGGGATAGGAGTTACTACTGCTAACATAGATCGGAGGCTAGTGATGGGGCGTGACGTCAACAACGCGACGTAGTCTTTCTCAATTTTGTTTTCGCTACAGCTTTTATCTGAACAACAGCACAACAAACGGTAAAACGTTTTACATGAAAAAACACCATTTTAATCCACAAACAACATATTTCATTTCAGGGGCATACAACGACTGGGACCAGAAAATAGCTATTTTAGTCTCATTGAAACCCATTCATTTTTTGCGAGCTCAGAGGTCCCATGAAATCGAGCGGAAGTGGCGTCACTGGGACACTCTATAGGCTATTGCATTACTTTTGGCAACGGTTGCTAAAGGAAGAAAAGTCTTGTTTTAAATCAACGGTAGGCTACCACTACCGTCAGCCCAAACGGTCGGAAATGGCAAATATATATGAATTTAATAGAAAAACAAGTGATTTTGACCTATTGGCTTGACACACACGTTTAGAACAGTTAACTGCGAAGTCACCGCGAAGAACCACGTTACCATGCACAAGGCATATAAAGGAGAGACACTGGCAAGTTGGGAATTTATGTCGGCAGCTGCACACTTCAGCACTGCGAAACTGCATTAAAAAAGTAGCCTAAAATGACACAATGCAATGTTATAGGCCTAGTCATTTGTTTCTTCCATGTTTTAATGTTACAAGACCGACGGCCACGGAGCGTCAAATGCATAGGGAATGCGTCTCACATTCACCGCGGTCTCACATTCGGATATTTCCACAGTGCTGCCAACAAAACGTAGCCAAATGACACAATTTACTGCTACTTTAAGGTATAACAATGGCCGAAACAGTTAATTTTAATACTAATTAGATCAACACCTTGCAATTTTTATCAGCCAAATATGAGCTAGGTCATCTATATTGCATTACTTTTGTTTGCTGATGGCAACGGTTGCTAAAGGAAGAAAAGTCTTGTTTTAAACCACTTCAGCACTGCGAAACTGCATAAAAAAGTAGCCTAAAATGACACAAGGCAATGTTATAGGCCTAGTCATTTGTTTCTTCCAATTAATTTGACAAGGAGTCATTTAATGCACCGCATCACGATGGGCAATTGAAATGTTTTCAGCCAAGCATTCACCACCAGCCACGAGACATACAGAGAATGTAGGATTAAGCTCGCTTGAGTAAAAGCAATTCAGATTTATTTTATGTGGGGAAGGGGGATTGGTTTGTTATACCATGTCTTTATATCCGTAGTTTTTTATGCTTCTCGCGAATTTGCCAGGCTGTTGTTCGCTAACCCCACTTTGCTTAGCGACATCTAGCGGTTTCTATTCGAACTGCAGTCATGGCCAATTATCCGGATATTCGCCGGACAGGATTTTTGCAATCCAGATTAAGTAAAGTCTGGTATGAACGCAAGAGGTTCTAGGATAAATTTTATCCGGATTTTGAAAATCCTAGTGTGAACGGGGTCTTAATTACTACTTTCATTATTCTTATGTCTTTCCAACTGTTCCGTGTAATGAAATTATTAGTGGTGGGCATAGATTATTTTTTTTAATCTAGATTAATCTAGATTAATCATAAAATTAATCTAGATTAATCTAGATTAAAATGGCTCATTTTAATTCTGCCAAAGGCATTCAGAATATGTGTGCTACCTAAATAATGACTAGAAGTAAGTCTTTGAGAACGGGTTTCTTAAGCCAGGTGGCACAGTAGACCAGGGGCTCATCTCCTGTTTCCAAAATGCATCACTAACTGCTTGAAAAAGCTGTTCTACTTTGATACTTGGTGATGGAAATAAATCATGTTCAATAAAATGTACTTGTGTTTACTAGCTGTTTATTTAGTTAAACATGAACTAAATGAAACATGAAACATGGATTTTGAACTGTAAGCCTACATAAGAAGTTGTGATGAACTGTTTACAGTCAGTAGCTTTGTGTCAATCAGTCCAAGCTCTATTTCTCCTTCTTCCACCAGTCACTTAGGCAGACCAGCTTGTTCACATTTTCTGGTGGCAAAGTAGATCTCCTTTTCTGCACAATATGGCCTGCTAAAGAAAAAAGTCTCTCGCATGGGACAGTTGTGGCAGGAGTCCCCTTCAGTTCAATTCGGCTAAGTATACATCCGCATTAAAATATAGAGGTAGGGTATACATCCGCGCTAAAATATCAAGGTGAAAGCAGAAAGTGTTGAGGAGAGGAACCGGGGCGCTCTCGGGCTGGCGGCTTGTTTTGGAGAAGGAGTCACGGGCTACTTGAACTGAGACAGCAACAATATCGGCAAGGATATATCCCACTAACGCTGTACAGTGAATGTGAGTGGTCATGGCAGAGTCGTCTGACGGGCACTTTGGACCTGATAGTTTGGATGATGTGTTTTGGGAGCAAATAAGTCGTGTGAGGAAGCTTTCTGACAGGGGCAGCAGTGGTGGGGACTCGATGGCGTCAGTCGTCAGTAAAAGGTCTAAGGTTGATGGAAGCAGGCCGAGTGGAAATGAAAACAGCGAGGCTAGCTCATGGAAAGTAATTGTTGGTTTTGAAGCGAAAGGGGGCCCAGACCTCCATCCCATGCAGATTACTAAAGCCATTCAGAGAGAGATAGGGGCTATCCAGCGTGCCACATTCCTGGGGAATGGTAGATTGCTTATTTATGCCAAGTCAGAAGAACAACGCGACAGTATACTACGGAAAAATACACTTAACGAGCTCAAGATATCCTCGCACGTCCCGGGTACAGTGTCCAGGGCAAGAGGGGTCATATCAGGAATCCCTACATCTGTCTCTATAGAAGAGATAAAAGAAACTCTGTCACAGTATGCAGTAACTGAGGTCAAACGACTGACGAAAGGTAAAGCGAAAACAGACAGCTTGTCAATCTTGCTAACCTTCGCTAAAGAACTGCCAACTCGAGTTCAAATGGGTTATATGTCCTATGCTGTGCGGGAATACATTCCTCCCCCGTTAAGATGCTTCCATTGTCAAAGATTTGGTCACGTAGCTAGCCGATGCCATTCGAAACTGAGATGTGTGAAATGTGGTGGGGACCATGAATATGATAAATGCAAGGCAGATGCTTTGAAATGTTGTAACTGTGGCGGCCCACACAGTGCCGCGTATGGTGGCTGCGTAAAACAAAAAGAAGCTAAGGAGGTACAAAAATGTAGAGTTGTGCGTAAAATGTCTTATGCAGCTGCCGTTAAGACGGTTCTGAATGAAAGAACATCTAATTCCCCCAGCTCTCCCCACCAATCTAGCTCCTGGACCCACCATACTAGAGCCTCTCACATAACTGAGCAGGATCAACTGTTTGGAAATCAGATTGAGCCTGGCTTCAGGCCTATGTCACCTCAACAGAAATGTGCATGCAACACCTACATTACAAAAGACACACTACTTATTAAGAAAAATGAATTTATTGCATTCCTGTGCACAGTACTGAACACAGCCCTGAAACCCACAGGGAAGAGTGATAGGATTAAATCTATTGTGGAAATAGCCAATAGTTTCTTGGGATCTACTGCTACAGCTGGTGAGATCCATCAAATGTTAACTTCTAAATATGGCCAGAGTAAAGATGGTTGAATGGTTTATGGTGTTTTTTATTTTACAATGGAATGCAAGAAGCTTAATAGCTAATGGTCAGGAACTTAAGAGATATGTGCAGAAACTACCTGATAAACCTGATATGATTTGTGTTCAGGAGACCTGGTTGAAGGCACATTTACAATTTGTTATTAAGGGATACATTGCAATTAGGTGTGACAGGGGCAATGAGAGGGGTGGTGGATGCATAACATTTATTAAAGACGGCATCCCCTACAAGTGTGTTAAAGTAAATGGGGGACATGAATGTATTGTAACAGAGATATTCAATGGGACCAAGGAAACCTATACTGTCATTAATTACTATAATCCATGTCAAGCCTTAACGGCTGATCTTTTAAATAATATTACCACAAGGAATCATACAGAGATCTGGTGTGGCGACTTTAATGCCCACAATAGGCTTTGGGGTAGCAAGCATACAGACTCAAATGGCATAGTGGTGGAAGAAGTCATTAATGACAGGATGCTTGTATGTGTTAATGATGGCTCTGGCACTAGACTTAATGTCTGTAAGAATGAGTTGTCATGTATTGACCTAACCCTAGTTGATAGGAAAATAGCCTACAGATGCCAGTGGAATGTTGACGTCACAACCACTATTGGAAGTGACCATTACCCAATATGGTGTAAAGTGGATGTGGAGGTCGAGTCTGAGCCGAGCTATGTTCATCATAAATGGCTTTTCCATAAGGCCAACTGGGAGGAATTCCAGAACATGTCTTCAGATCTGACTGATCTAATACCGAACTGTGAACAGAGTGTGAATGCCATGAATGATAGTGTAAGTGCTTTTATCTATATTAAAGCAAGAGAGTCTATTCCAATGAGTGAGGGCAAAAGGAATATGAAGAATGTTCCCTGGTGGAATGACCAATGTACCAAAGCGATTAAGGACAGAAATAAAGCTTTACAGTTGTTACGTAAAACGTTAACGCCTGATAACCTGCTGGATTATCAAAGCAAAAAGGCATTAGCCAGACGAACTATCAAAGAGGCGAAACGAGAATCCTGGAGAGACTTTTGCTCCTCAATAGGTAGAGAAACCTCACTTACTCAGGTATGGATGATGATTAAGAAAATGACTGGTAGATATGTACCCCCCCATATTCCTGTCCTAAAGGACAAGGAAAAATGTCATGTAACAGATGCAGAGAAAGCTAATATTCTGGCTAAAACTTTTGCAGATGTCCATAAAGGTCTCCATCTAGAAGACTACTTCAAGGTAAAGAAAGAGGAGACTCTGGCATTGAATATAGACCATATCACAAAGAAGGAAGCAAACCTGTCTAGCATAGACCTTGATTTTAGTATGAGCGAGTTAAAAAAGGCCCTAAATGGTACGGCCTACTCCTCCCCTAGCAGTGATGGCCTCTGCTATGCCATGTTTAGGCAACTCCCTGATGATGTTTTAGAAATTGTCCTTAAACTTTTTAACAAAGTTTGGACTGAGGGCACATTACCTGTAGCATGGAAACGGTCGACAATCCTCCCGTTCCATAAACCTGGTAAAGACAAAACTGACCCAGGTAATTATAGACCAATAGCTCTCACCTCTCACCTGGGCAAATTGATGGAAAAAATGGTTGTGGCTAGGCTGACCTACTATCTGGAGTACAATAATTTACTCCATTGCTATCAAACAGGATTTCGTAAACAAAGATCAACGACTGACGCACTAATTAAATTGACAAATGAAATTGAGAAAACGCTGACTATGAAAGAAGCTATGGTGGCTATCTTTCTGGACATTGAAAAAGCTTACGACACAATGTGGAGAGAAGGTCTCCTGATCAAATTAAATAATCTTGGCATCAATGGAAAGATGTATAACTATATACTGGACTTTATGGCACAGCGCACCTTGAGGGTTAGGATTGGAGAGGCCCTTTCAAATGAATTTTCAGTGGAAGGTGGAATTCCACAGGGTAGTGTGATCAGCCCAATTTTGTTTAATATTATGATCAATGATATCTTTGAAAAACTGAACAACATGAATGATGGCTTATTGTATGCTGATGATGCTGTTCTTTGGAAGAGGGGGAATAACATCCCGCACATCACTAAAACAATTCAAAAGGAATTATCTCTACTAGAGAAATGGGGAATGGAATGGGGCTTTAAGTTTTCTGTGCAAAAATCACAAGTGATGTACTTTACAAGGAAGAAGATTACAGAAAGCTACAACGTACTACTGTACGACCAACCTCTCAAAAGAGGAGAGGGTATCAAGTACCTGGGACTATGGCTAGATAAGAAACTCAATTGGAAGCGGCATATTGAATACTTAGAAACAAAATGCAAAAAGGTATTGAACATAATGCGCATGGTCTCTGGCCTCTGTTGGGGAGCAGATAGACAGTCTTTACTCAACATCTATAAAGCGTTGATAAGGTCAAATATAGATTATGGCTGTACTGTTTATGGAACTGCCTGTAAAACATCCCTGATGAAACTTGAAAGGGTGCACTCAAGGGCCTTGAGAATAGCCCTGGGTGCCCTTAAGACGACTCCTATTAGTGCCCTACAAGTGGAGTCAGCAGAAGCTCCACTTAAGCTGCGCTTTGATAAACTGGCTTTGACCTATTGGGTCAGACTACAGTGCAGCGTTGACAGCCCAGCCATATCAGTGCTTAAAGACTGTTGGGAGTACTATAACAAAGGCAAAGGATTTGGGTGGACTGCTGATGAGACTGCAAGTGCACATGGTCTAAAAAATCTTAAGTTCAGCTCTGCACTGGCTATAAGTAATGTTCCACCATGGATCCTCCCTGCTCCGGATGTTAACACGGAGTTACTAACAGCAAAGAAAGATCACCCTAATGACCAGGGCTTTGCAACACATTGCAAAACCTACTTGGCCTCTACATTTTATGGTTTCCTGCAGATATTTACAGACGGCTCAAAGGATCCTCAGACTGGCCAGTGTGGCATAGGAATTTTTATACCTGAATTCAAACGGACATATAGCTACCGATTGAATAACTTTTTATCCATATATTCCATAGAATTAACTGCTATAATCACTGCTTTGAGATGGGTGGAAGAAGTCAAGCCTTTACAGTCAGTCATCTGTACAGACTCCCTTTCAGTTTTACAGAGCTTTATCTCAGGACACACGTTAAGAGATGATCTTGTCACAGAAACAATGCAGCTTTTAGCGCAACTCAACAATCTAGGGCTCAGTGTCCATTTTTGCTGGGTCCCAGCTCATATGGGCCTTAAGGGCAACGAGACTGCAGACAAGGCTGCTAAGGAAGCATTAGGTCAAGAAAGTATCATAGTCCATGTTCCATTGGGAAAAGGGGAAGCTAAGTCTTTTATTAACGCAGAAATCATGAATAGGTGGCAGGATGAATGGGAGGCAAATCCTAAGGGCAGACATTACTTCAGCGTACAACAGCAGGTTGGTGGGAAAAGGATTACATTAGTGGGGCTTGGAAGAAGGGAGGAAGTAGTGTACACACGACTGAGGCTTGGGCATGCTGGCATCAATGCCACGTTGCATGTATTGGGGAAGTCTGATGGGCTTTGTGCTGAGTGCCAGGTTAAGGAAGATGTAGAGCACATTCTTTTTAACTGCAGAAAATACACGGATCATAGAACACACTGGATAGAGCAGGCAGGAGAAGAAAATGTCCAGAACATCTTGAAGGAAGAGGGCATGCAGAGCAAGAACATCAAAGGGCTTATGAAGTACCTGACTGATTCTGAATTAATAGGTAGAATTTAAACTACTTATGTGTTCGGTGCTGCTACGACGCTACGACCTAATATGACCATTTCACACACTCCTGTACAGTAGGTGGCGATATACGATTATATATTGTGAAACGCCATTAACCGGAAGAAGAAGAAGAAGAAGAAGAAGAAGAAGTGTTGAGGAAGGGAGCCGTTTGCTTCCGTGTTCTATTTTCGCAAGGGGGGGGGGGGAATCCCCCTTTATGCAGTGCAGAGCAGATTCTAGGTTCGTTTTACTGAAATGAATGGGACACATTCACAGTTTAACTAATAAATTGGTCATTACGTTTTTCTGGAGTTGTTAAGGGTTTTTTGGAATCATGTGTCACAATCTGCAACTATTTGTAATAATTTCAAGCCTAATAGTGTAAGTTGTTACTGTTTGGATTTTGAGAAAATTAGCTTTATTTCAGGTCAGGCAGCAACCACTTACTATGTGGTTGTTAGCGCGCTAACGCTAGCGAACTACGCTAACGTAATGTTTTGAATTGAAAGCTGTCACTAACACCCACCTACATACTGTTACTGGTTATAGTGTAAGCAGACAAAGTAATATAAAGTTATAGGGCTACAGCAATGTATTAAATTCAAGGTGAGCCCAATCGCTGTTAGCGTTTAGCACATGATGTTGTTATAGTTACTACTATTCACTTGAATGAGCTAGAGCTAGTTCGTTAGCTTGCTAGCTCGCTTTACAGACACACTAAATTATTTTCTAAGAGTTCGAAATAGGAATTTGTTGGCATTTTGGTCCCATAGTAACGTATTATGTTGGCTTACCTTTGTAGAATCTAAGATCTTTGGTGAAAGTCATCATAGTTTGTGTAGTATAGACCCAGCTCCCAACCCAACTTTGAGAATAGATTAACGGCGATATTTTTTTTATCGCGCGATAAGAGTCTCGCGTTAACGCAGCACGTTAACGCCGATAACGGCCCGCCTCTAGAAATTATGTTGAGTTTGAACATTTTGTCACAGATTTTGGCACAAGTGTAATTACCCTTTTTATCAATTTGAGACTATCAACAGAACTTCTTTGACAACATAATTGTATAATGTCCCCAGAGGTACTGTTGGTTAAAGCAATGTTTAATTTTCATTAGATTCACACACCAGTATAAAATATTCTCAGGGCACCAGTTGGTCAATAAATCTATTGCAGACACAGGTCATAAAGCAACTAGACACTCAACAATCAAGACCAAGATCTCAGTTTGCGTTTTAATGTTTTTATCTCATTTTGTTTCTGAAATTTACAAATTTAATGACACTGACACACATGACTGCTGCAGACACCATTAGTGTCTTGGCACCACTTTGACTAATGTTCAGCACAAGTTGAGCTACTCCCTAAGACAAATTCTTGCTAAGAGTTCAAGCAGAGGCTTTTAGTTACCAATGATCAGTCCCCTGGTTATTGCTCTGCGAGTCCATAATTGTGAGGTGTACTTGTCTAATTGCGGGCGGGCAGTAGCAATGGCACTCGCTTCAGCTCAGGGTGCTTCCACGCTGCTGTGATTACCCACAGGAGCACACAGATGACTCATCAGTGCAGTGCCCCAGTACACATGCCCCGTTTCCTGGTTGTATCATGTGTGACCAGTCTGAACTCTCACCAAGGGGGTAGGAGCATAGGTGGAAGTTGGAGCACCCATGGGGAAATCCCAACCCGGAAAGGGCCCAATAGCCTTTAGCATTCTGTTGACTTCCATTCATTTTAGCGTCACTTTGAGATCAAATAACTTTACATGAGAAGGACTCTGTGTCTTGATATTGGCATTGTTCTAAACCGGAGAGGACACAGCACAACATATTTGCTTCGATCGGAAAGGTCATGTTATTGCCTTGTAAGAAACGTTTATCTGAAATTGTGCTAAAAATGGCGTCACAAATCATGCGACAGCTAGTGAGTTTCTGTCGCACAGGAGAAAATTTACCATACTGTTTGGATAACAAGCTGTAGCCATAGTCATGCCCCTTTACTTTTCTATTCATGTTGGGGAAACATTTACATCAGTATTTCTCAAAAAATAAGCGTAGAATGGGTATTTGTTTGTAAGCAGAATCGCTATCTTTATGGATTTTACTATTCGATGCAAGTGAATTGAGAAAGATGGCTAAACTACACACTATAGCTTGTAGTTTACATGTTAACTAGCTAGCTCCCGTGACATTCTGGCTTGCAAGACTGCCTGGAACCAAAGTTAGTTGACAAAGAATCAAGTCCCCACGTACAATATTAGCCTCCCATTCCACTAAGGGATTGCAGCTATAACGGTAGAAGAATACTTATTAAGAAAATTATCATACGCTGTATGATTTGTGATTGAGGATCTAACACTCAATTTATAGTATTTGGATTCGCTGGCCGACGTGACCGTATGTCACCCCGCGCTTGCACAGTTGCCTGGTGATCAATTAAAACTCTCAAAATCGTGCTTCAACGACTCCCATTGAAAACGACGCCATCCCACGGTCCATTCTCTTCTACTGTCTATGACTCTCACACATACACATAGTAGCCCTGTAACGATATGCGTATCGAAATTATAATCGCGACACGCAGAGCCACGAACCTAGGCGCATTTTACTTGGTGTAAACGTTTGCATCCGTTTGCATCTGCTTGCAGTCTGACGCTGGAAATGTTGCATTGTGGTTAGAAATTGTGTCCGACTTTCCCGAAATGTGTGAGGATGTCACAAAAATGCGACCATGACACATGACCCGAAAACTTACGGGAGCAAGATGCTCACAGACAAATCTTACAGACCCTTGCAGTTGCTCCCACACAAGCGGCTAGCTAACGCCTCCTTGGTGACGCTGCTTTGCCGTGGTTGGTTAAAAGTTCACCTACGTCTGTGCAGGTCCGGTGTCCGGTGTCCCCCCTCTTAACTTGTCATCTACTGTAAAGTGTACGTTATTTTACTCCAATGTGAAGACAGATCTCTTCTCTCTATTTTTACCTTGTTCTGATGGTTTTGATGCGTTTATCTGACGCTGTCAAGCCCGGCCTTTTATTTATTTAATTATTAATCTCATTTCTATTTCATTGTCCGTGTTATATACCTACTTATGGTCTTTGTTTTATGGTTTTGCTGTCTTAGTTTTCATGTTTGTGTTGTGGAGAACTTTGGGGTAACTCGTTTTGTTCCAATGTTACTCTGAAAAATAACTTGAATTGAACTCTCAGTGCACCCCACTACAACCATAGACTGTACAGGACTACAACCCCCGCCCTCCCTCTCCACACATGACTTGTGTGTCATCTGCTACGGAGATCGGGGAGGCGCGAGCTCAGTCTCGTTTAAGATTTGTGTTCGACTTTATTTTCCGCATTTAATGCCCACCCCTGCTGTGACCAGCAATTCTCGTTGACATATGTAGACAGCCGTAGACAGACGGGCTGGAATCTCGAATACGGCTCCTGTCTCGCGGTGTAACAAAGCAGAAACACGACACCCCCTTTCATACTCCATCCTTCAGTAGAGATCCAGCCACATGATATGAGCTGATAGTGCTACCAAACCTTTAAAAATACTATTATTTTTATTTGACATTAGTCGTCTATTTTATAATACGTGGGCGTAAACCACAAAACTTTAACCCTAGATTTTTTTCGTCTACCTGCAAGCATCCTCCAACTGCGTGTCAATGACGACCTTTCAGTCATGTGACTGCAAAAAGTTTAGCTCACACAATAACGTGGATGAGACGGATTGTGACAAGCAGCAAGCAATGGCTAGTTCAGGTAGTCCTGATTGTCCAGGTTGTCTTGAGAGTAGTAGACGAGTACAACCTTTTCATTGAAGCTTGTCATTGTTCATTTGTTCTCACCTGTTTTCTGTTGTTTCATTGTAGTCTTGACATAATTATCTCTGGTAGTGTGATGTTTTGTTTGACACCTTTTCTGTTTCTGTTTAGTTCCAATAGCTTGGTGGCTAGCTTAGCCACCTAGCACATCACTTAGCTTAGTTTTTTAACCATCTTTTCTAAAACGTCTGTTTGTCAATTAGTGTGTGCACCATCAGTGCCGTAGCTCCGCACACGCACACTACGCACAGTGCGTAGGGCACCAAGTGCTTGGGGGGCACCACCAAAAAATCAGGCTCGTTAAAAAATTATTACAATATGCTACGTACAATATATATAAAATATGTGTAAAACATGTTAATATTTATAAGTAATACAAAAGCAACATAGTCCAATTTGCTCCAGAAAAGGTGAATCTCCTTTGCGGCCCTCTTTTTCATTCTCCTCCTGGTGTCCCCCCCACCACCACCACCACCACCTACCTCCTAGTGGTCTGTTCGATTATGGCTCAGTCTC
The DNA here is from genome assembly GCA_027475355.1 of Coilia nasus. Lineage (NCBI taxonomy): Eukaryota > Metazoa > Chordata > Actinopteri > Clupeiformes > Engraulidae > Coilia > Coilia nasus. The sequence goes on along the minus strand of CM050215.1, from coordinate 1,727,961 downwards.
AATTTAAGTTTGGCAGAGACCTGTTCTGACATGGCCTCGAAAAGGCAACAAGAGTCGGGGGCAGAAAAAAGAAAAAAGAAGAGAAAGCGAGATGAAGCTCAAGCGTCGCTTGCTGGTAAGACAGTGTTTTAAATAAATACTAATTAAAAAAAAGTTTATTTTGTAGCCCTTGTCAGGCAGTAAACTTACCGTCAACAAACTTTGTAACGTTAGCTCCGAGGTTCCTAGCCATGTTCAGACTGTTAATAACAAGTGATTTAGTTAACACAGTTAACAGTTCATACTGTGTTAAAAAAAGATCCATTTAAGTTGTAAATGACTGATGCTATCTAGCTAGTTTACGTTGTGGATGTGAACATGAATTATGGATTATTGAAAGCAATTCATCATGGTCACTTGACATGGTTTTCAGTTAACGTTTGGGTAAGACTAGCGCTCCCCTTCCTGAGGTTGCTAGCTAGCTATGCTATTTCTGATTAAGCTTAATTTTCTAGTGTTAATTTTGTCACCCTGTTTTAAATTTCGTGTTCATCTCTGGTCTCGTTGAAAATGCATTATAATTTCATCTTAGCCTGTCTTCTAGAACACTGTTTTAGTCTGCTCATTGGCTCGTCTTAGTCATAAAAGAAAAATGGTTGTTGAACATATTTTGTCATGTCTCGTCTGACGAAACTCTACACTACTACCGTTGGAGGTGCAGTCAAGTATCATTACCCTATTAGCCAAGTTTATTTTGCATGATACTGCATTTCAGAATATCTATAAAGACACATTTTTATTCAAGTAAATGGTTCTCGTCTATTGACCAATACAGGCTATGTTCTCGTCGGTTTCCAGGTGTATAGGCCAAGGGCGACATCTGGTGGTGAAACTGTAATATGAAAAGAATCAATCTTACAGTTATGTAGATTTCCCCCCCTTAGAATTCATATGAAATAATGTACAGAATTTTTATATTGTCCCATATGACACCTTTATAAATGTTAAATTGAGTTTTGAATTTTGAAATGTACCAGCGATTTACACGTAGGCCTACATACACCTAATTTATATATGCAATTTTTTTGTACTGTGGTTAAAAACTGTATTTCAGTACAATCCCTGAATGTTTTGTCTTTTAATTCTGAATGCAGGGTCAATGCTTAAATATATCCAAGGAGGACCCCAAGGTCAGGAAGAGGAGGAGGATGAACCATCCACCAGCAGTTCATCCCATTTAGATAAACCATCCACCAGCGGTTCAAGCCCTGGACATAACCCATCAACAAGTTTAGACTCTGCAACAGTTCGCAGCCCTGACCAGCAACAACCATCAACCTCTAGTTCAGGTACGGGCACAACTAAACACACAACCACTGCGACAGTGACGAGTCCTGTGACTGAGAGGCCATCAGCAAGGGACACTGTGGAGACATGTTCGCCCCCTCCATATGATCCTGCTCTATGGTCAGCTCACATACTAGATGCTGATCGTGTGGACATGGTGCGGAGAGGTCCTTTTCAAGTCAGTCCTGATTTTAATTTTCCAAAGGGACCTGATGGAAGAGCTTTCACACCAGCCTCCAGTTCAAAATTCTTCCCAATGGAGAAAAGGTCCACAGGAGCTAGTTAGTGTACTCTCCACAGAGCAATTCTGTGTTCTGCTTTGCATGTAAGCTTTTTAGCACAAAGGATATAAAGCTGAATGCAGAGGGCTACAGTGATTGGTCTAACATCAACACCAGTTTGAAGGGTCGTGAGTGTAGCCACACACGGCTAAAGAAGGGCATGGCAATAGATCAACAGGAGTTGACACTACTAGAGGCAGAAAGGAGAAGGTGGCGAGAGATTCTAAAACGCTTGCTCTCAATCACTCTCTCACTGGCTTCAAGAAATTCTGACCGTCTTTATGAGCCAGACAATGGTAACTTCTTGAAGCAAGTAGAACTTATGGCAACATATGACCCTGTAATGGAAAATCACTTGGCCAAAATAAAAGATGAAGGTTCCCACACACATTACTTCAGCCCTGAGACACAAAACGAACTAATTCAGGTCATCTCTTCAGAAACATTGCACACCATTGTGAGACAAATCCAGTTGGCAATATATCTCTCCATTATACTTGACTGTACTCCTGATGTGAGTCACACGGAAGTACAACCAGACATTAAAGAATACTTTCTGGGATATATTGATGTGGAGCAAAGGACCATGTGGCCTAAACCTGTCCAATGTTGTCCTTAACAAGTTAAAGGAGCTTGGCATTCCATTCGAAAATTGTCGAGGACAGGCCTATGACAATGGAGCCAATATGAAAGGGAAGAAGCAAGGTGTTCAGGCTAGACTGCTACAGTTAAACCCAAGAGCATTGTTTGTCCCTTGTGGAGCTCACACTTTGAATCTGGTCATCGCTGATGCTGCCAAGTCCTCTCAAGATGCCACTGGCTACTTTGGTTATTTGCAGAAGAAGTGAGAGATGCTCTCCTGGAGGCTAGGGAGGCTGTAAATGATCCAGTGGCAAAGGTGGAGGCTCAAGCACTTGCTGAGGAAGTAGCCTCATGTTGATTTTTGATTTGCTCTGTTTTGTGGTGTGAACTTCTTACCATCACAAACCAGGTGAACAAGCTACTGCAGTCCAGCTCCATGCAGCTTGATATTGCTGTCAGCCTCATTGACAGTGCCAAAAGCAACCTGTCCAAATACAGACAATGTGGGTTTGATGAGGCTGTATCAGCTGCCAATGAACTTTGTGAGGCCCTGAATATAGAACCACAGCTTAAGGAGAAACGGCTCAGGAGCACAAAAAGGCACTTTGCTTATGAAGCTGTTGATGAGCCCCTCAATGATGCCATTAAAAAGCTTGAGGTGACATTTTTCAATTGTGTTGTGGACTCTGCTTTAGTGTCACTACAGGAGAGGTTTGAGACCATGAGTGAAGTTAAAGAGCAGGGGTGGAAGATGACTCACAGGTAGGAATCACGGCTTTAGACACTGGAACGGAAATGACTATGAGAAGGTCGAGTGACTTAAGGGAGGATGGGGAGGTGGGGTTATCTGGTAGAATTGAAAGGGGAAAAAAAAGTAGTGAAAGAGTAATGAGAGAACAATTAGAAAAGAAAGTTCAGGTTTGTTCCTGTGGCTGGCAGAAGATTACAACAGCGAGAGGCCTTAAAATCCATCAGGGGAAGAAGGGGTGTGGAGGAAAAGTCGGACAGGGGAACCACATTGAGCAGTACTTTCTAAGAAGTCTGCGGAGTAAGTCGGCTGAAGTCCAGCGGCAGATAGAAAACAACAGTTCGCAGGATATCAGAAACCCAGTCTTGGAAGAGAGGGAGGTCAGAGGGACTGAGGGAAGAGGAGAGCCTAGCCAGTCAAAAAGGGAGAAAGCCTGGGAGCAGAAAGCTAGGGTTAGTTGGCCACAGGCGAAAGATAAGATGACTTGGGAGTCCGTAGACAGAGACTTGGCAACTTGGCAATTGAGGAGAAAGAAGGTATAGTTGCCCTGCAGGAAGAGTTACGATGTAGGTTAGCAACTCTTAGAAGAGCTGAGAATCTTAGAAGGAAGAGAAAAGAGAAGGAGCGGGTAAGAACACTGTTTTATAAGGACCCCTTTAAATTTGTGAAAGGGTTGTTTAACCAGGAAAAGGGAGGGATATTGAGAACCTCAAAAGAGGAAGTAGAGGAGTACTTGAGGAAAACTCATTCAGATCCAGGGAGGGAGGGAGGATTAGGTTTTCCGCCTGACATGCCACCTTTGGGGGAGATAGAAAGTCAGATGGATGTTGTGCCACCTAGGTGGAAAGAGGTAGAGGCTGTGGTGAGAAAAGCTAAGGCTTCATCAGCTCCAGGGCCTAATGGGGTGCCATATCGGGTATATAAGAATGCCCCAGGGGTTCTTAGGTTTCTGTGGAAGTTGTTTAAGGTTGTGTGGCATAAGCAGAGCATTCCAACAGCATGGTGCAGGGCAGGGGGTGTGTTGATTCCAAAAGAAAAAGAGTCTGTTAGAATAGACCAGTTTAGAATGATCTCTTTGCTTAATGTGGAGGGGAAAATCTTCTTCAGTATAGTGGCTAAGAGACTTGTGCAGTATTTGGAAAAGAATGGGTTAATTGACACAACAGTGCAGAAGGCAGGAATCCCAGGTTTTGCTGGATGCATTGAGCACACTAGTGTAATTTGGCACCAAATTCAGACAGCAAAGCAAGAGGGTAGGCAGCTTCATGTAGTTTTTTTGGACATAGCTAATGCCTTTGGCTCGGTGCCGCATAGTCTGATTTGGAGTGCTTGTGAATACTTTAGAGTGCCAGTTGAGATTGTGAATATAATGAAGGAATACTTTAAAGATATTAGATTGTGTATAGGTACAGGGGAGTTTGTATCAGACTGGCAGAAGCTAGAAGTAGGCATTATGGCGGGGTGTACGATCTCACCACTTGCTTTTACAATGGCAATGGAAATGGTAATAAGAGCTTCTAAGTGGGTGGTGGGAGGGGAAAGGCGTCGGGAGGGACTGCGTCTCCCGCCAATTAGAGCTTTTATGGGTGACATGACTCTGTTAACAACAATGGTGCCATGTACGAAAAGGTTGTTGGAAAGGATAAATACAAATCTCAGGTGGGCGAGGATGAGGATAAAGCCTAGTAAGTCAAGGAGTATCTCAGTCACCAAGGGAAAAGTGGTAGAGCAGAAGTTCACGGTGGAAGGTGAGAAAATCCCATCCATCAGGGTGAGACCAGTGAAAAGCCTGGGGAGGTGGTATAATGCAGACCTGAGTGATCGAGAGCAGGTAGAGCAGCTTAGAAAAGACGTGGTGGAGGGATTGGAAAAAATTGACAGGTCAGGGCTACCAGGAAAGCTGAAATTGTGGTGCATGCAATTTGGACTGTTCCCTAGAGTAATGTGGCCCATGTCAGTATATGAAGTACCATTATCAAAAGTAGAGAAGCTAGAAAGGGTGGTTAATTCATACGTTAAAAAGTGGTTAGGGGTTCCACGGTGCCTAAGCAGTGTAGCTCTGTATGGGAAGGGCATACTGCAGCTGCCAATAAATAGTCTGGTAGAGGAATTTAAGTGTGCTAAGGTTAGGACAGAGCTATTGTTAACAGGGAGCAAGAACAGGATAGTCAGTGGTCTGGCTCCTAACCCGAGCGAAGGGAGAAAGTGGAAACCAAAGGTAGCAGTACAGGAGGCAGAGGCAGCCCTTAGACATGGAGAGATAGTGGGGAATGTCCAGATTGGGCGGGGAGGCTTGGGGCGTACATCAGGGAAGCCAATGTGGAGAAAGGCAGATCAGAAGGAGAAAAGGAGATTGGATGTAGAGCAGATACGCAGGCAAGAAGAAGCTAGTAGACAGGTAAAAGCTGTGTCACTAGCAAAGCAGGGCCAGTGGTTGAATTGGGAGGGAGTAGAGAGAAAACAGGTTACTTGGAGGGATTTGTGGAGTATGGAGTCTAACAGGCTAAAGTTTTTATTGGGAGCGACGTACGACGTGCTCCCATCGCCAGATAACCTGAGAATCTGGACAGATGGGGATCCGTCATGCACACTCTGTTCAGGTGTAGCCACATTGAGACATATACTATCTGGCTGTAAAGTTAGCTTGGCACAGGGTCGCTATACGTGGCGTCACAACCAAGTATTAAAATGCTTAGCAGCAGGAATTGAGAGTAGGAGGCAGCAGGTAAATGCAGAAGGTAGTTATAAAAAAGGTATCCAGTTTGTGCGGGAGGGTGAGAAAAGTAAGAGAGCCGCAAAGTCAAGGAGTACTACACAGGAAGCAAAGGATTGGCAGATGCTTGTAGATGTGGGTGGAAAGTTGGTGGTCCCTCAGGAAATAGTTACCACTAACTTGAGGCCAGACATAGTCTATTGGTCGACCAGCCAACAGGTAGTGTATTTTATTGAACTCACTGTCCCATGGGAAAGCTCCCTAGAGGAAGCATATGAAAGGAAAAAGCTTAAGTATGAAGAGCTGAGATTGGAAGCAGAACAGAAAGGATGGAGGGCAAGAGTATTTCCAGTAGAAGTGGGTTGTAGAGGGTTTATAGGGAGGTCAGTCATTTCATTGCTAGGGGAGCTTGGGGTTGGTGGTAAGAATCTACGTAAAACTGTTAGGGAGATGTCAGAGGAAGCAGCTAGGACTAGTAATTGGATCTGGATGAGAAGGGCAGTCTCTGCCTGGGGTAAGCAGTAGGGTTGCCATGTTTGAATGGGGCGGTGAAGGGATTCGAACCCAGGCCCTCCAGGTGTTGGTCGAGTGCCTTAGCCAGTGTGCTACCGAGGGGCATTGGGGTAGTGTGTTGCTGTGACAGTGCATTTTTACGCCACGCAAGAGCCCGCATAAATGGGGCATTGCGTCGCTGTGACACTACATTATTGCATCACGCAAGAGCCCGCATGACGGGGCATTGCGTCATTACGTCATTTCGTTACTGTGTTCGTCCGCTCTGGCACCACTGGACGGCAAGAAAGGTTGTCTTGTGGTGACCTTGCCAAACTGTAAAGCACTTTGAGCTGCATCTTGTATGTATGAATGTGCTATACAAGTAAAGATTATAATAATAATTATTATTATTATTATTAGTATTATTATTATTATTTTATTTTATTAATGTAGCAGTGGAGGCTGGGAGTGGTTAGCGTGGGTACTTGTTCAGCACAGGACATTAGTAAGGTGGTGGAGATTAGTGCAACCTAGGGCTGTTTGTGCAGATAAGGATGGGCACCCCAGACCAGCAGATGGCAGTAGTGTGTTTAGTGGGTCAATAGAAACACAGAAGAAGAGGCTTATAAATGGCAGCCATCACACACATGGGCAGCTTAGAATCAGGCTCTCTGGGATCGTGCGGTGTATTGGGATACAGAGTGGCCAAGTTTCCCGGAGTTTTGCGGTGTATGGAGCATGGGATAACTGAGCATTAGACACCATTAGATTCAAGAGGTGTATACATTTAATGTTAAGTCAGTGGGTAGATTCGTCTTTAGAACTAGCATTGGCAGGGTCGTTTGTGTAATGGCATATGTGTTAGTGACTGCAAAGTGATAGTATTTGTGGTAAAATGGTGGTAAAGTGCAAATATTCGATAACAAGTCCTAATTAGTAAGTAAGCAGGTCATTTTGGAAGTAAATTGTGGTTGTAGTTAATTTTGTAAGTAAAACTTTGGAAGTCGTGCAAACAGTTGGTAATGAGCAGTAGGTAGTAAATTTTGGAAGTAAACTGTGGCTGTAAGTGAATTGTGGAAGTACCTTTTTGGAAGTTTAGGTAGCAGGTAGCTAAACTGTGGACACATACTAAAGGATTGATCACCTTTAGTGGGGCCGCCTCAGGGGAGGGTGTACAGTGAGTAAAGGCCCGAAACACCCGTTGATCCTGAGGTACACTGCTGAGGATGTGTCCCACATAGTGTATGGATAATTGTAATGGCTGTAGTTAGGAAAGCCTGAAGTGTGGTACAATGGGTGCTCTCCCCACATGTGCAAGTGTCTTGTATTTTTATTTATTTGTTTATTTATTTATTTTAATTGTTAAGGAAATGTAGGAGGAAACTGCAAAGGCTTGCCAGTGGTCCTGGATGAGATGCATGTTGTTGGCATGGTGAAAGCCATGGGGGAAAGCAATAGGTAGGTGCTGCTGAGTGGATCATGTAAACGGCCCCAGCAGCCCCAGTCACTGTAACGGTAGCCGGCTGGTTCAGGTTAACCCTTGTTGAGCATCTGTCTGTACGGCTCCAGTTGGCCATCCCCTCAGCTGCTCTGTCCTGTAGAGCAACTTTGTAAGTGTACACAACATTTATTAATAAAACAGTTTTGACAAGCAGTACCTTGCTGTAGTTTCTCGTCGCCGCCATGATGAAAGTCTGCACAGGTCGATTGATGAACACGAACCAGCAGGAAGAATAGGAGGAGAGGTAGTACAATCAACTTGTTTGGACTTTCATCATGGCGGCAACGAGAAACAACTGCAAACGACTGCATGTAAGAACAGCTTTTTAAATAAACGTTGTGTACATTTACAATATTCTCAGTGGTTCGTTTTGAATGCCAGAGCCTTTGTTGTACTACCAATGGAATGTGGAGTTTCTTTGAGCTGTTTTATTGGTTTAAAAATAGCGTAGTCGTCATGCTTCGTCTAAGGGCACCTACCACTTCCATTGTTAGCCTTCTGGGTCAAACTATAAAAAATAGTTAAACTCTGAATGCAACAGGCTAAATCAATTTTGCTCCTCAGTACACATACTGAGGCGCTGTGTCACTAGCAAAGCAGGGCCAGTGGTTGAATTGGGAGGGAGTAGAGAGAAAACAGGTTACTTGGAGGGATTTGTGGAGTATGGAGTCTAACAGGCTGAAGTTTTTATTGGGAGCGACGTACGACGTGCTCCCATCGCCAGATAACCTGAGACTATGGACAGATGGGGATCCGTCATGCACACTCTGTTCAGGTGTAGCCACATTGAGACATATACTATCTGGCTGTAAAGTTAGCTTGGCACAGGGTCACTATACGTAGCGTCACAACCAAGTATTAAAATGCTTAGCAGCAGGAATTGAGAGTAGGAGGCAGCAGGTAAATGCAGAAGGTAGTCATAAAAAAGGTATCCAGTTTGTGCGGGAGGGTGAGAAAAGTAAGAGAGCCGCAAAGCCAAGGAGTACTATACAGGAAGCAAAGGATTGGCAGATGCTTGTAGATGTGGGTGGAAAGTTGGTGGTCCCGCAAGAAATAGTTACCACTAACTTGAGGCCAGACATAGTCTATTAGTCGACCAGCCAACAGGTAGTGTATTTTATTGAACTCACTGTCCCATGGGAAAGCTCCCTAGAGGAAGCATATGAAAGGAAAAAGCTTAAGTATGAAGCGTTGAGATTAGAAGCAGAGCAGAAAGGATGGAGGGCAAGAGTATTTCCAGTAGAAGTGGGTTGTAGAGGGTTTGTAGGGAGGTCAGTCATTTCATTGCTAGGGGAGCTTGGGGTTGGTGGTAAGAATCTACGTAAAACTGTTAGGGAGATGTCAGAGGAAGCAGCTAGGACTAGTAATTGGATCTGGATGAGAAGGGCGGTGTCTGCCTGGGGCAAGCAGTAGGGTTGCCATGTTTGAATGGGGCGGTGAAGGGTCATTACGTCATTGTAGTGTATAGTGATACTGCGTTGTTGCATCACGCAAGAGCCCGCATGCAACGGGGCATTGCGTGATTGCGTCATTATTATTATTATTATTATTATTATTTTATTTTATTAATGTAGCAGTGGAGGCTGGGAGTGGTTAGCGTGGGTACTGGTTCAGCACAGGACATTAGTAAGGTGGTGGAGATTAGTGCAACCTAGGGCTGTTTGTGCAGATAAGGATGGGCACCCCAGACCAGCAGATGGCAGTAGTGCGTTTAGTGGGTCAATAGAAACACAGAAGAAGAGGCTTATAAATGGCAGCCATTACACACATGGGCAGCTTAGAATCAGGCTCTCTGGGATTGTGCGGTGTATTGGGATACAGAGTGGCCAAGTTTCCCGGGGTTTTGCTGTGTATGGAACATGGGATAACTGAGCATTAGACACCATTAGATTCAAGAGGTGTATACATTTAATGTTAAGTCAGTGGGTAGAATCGTGAGCTCTCGCCACTTTAAGCCAGAGATACGGGTCAGTTCTCTGAGGTTCTCTCCTACTGGTAAGTGGCAACAGCCAGTTTATTATTATTATATAACAGTCACCCATAAAAGGATCAATATGTGATTATTACTGTATTACTATAACTGAGCATTAGTCACAACATTAGATTCAAGAGGTGTATACACTTAATGTTAAGTAAGTGGGTAGAATTGTCTTTAGAACTAGCATTGGCAGGGTTGTCTGTGTAATGGCATATGCGTTAGTGACTGCAAAGTGATAGTATTTGTGGTAAAATGGTGGTAAAGTGCAAATATTCGATAATAAGTCCTAATTAGTAAGTAAGCAGGTCATTTTGGAAGTAAATTGTGGTGGTAGTTAATTTTGTAAGTAAAACTTTGGAAGTCGTGCAAACAGGTGGTAATGAACAGTAGGTAGTACATTTTGGAAGTAAACTGTGGTTGTAAGTGAATTGAGGAAGTACATTTTGGAAATTTGGGTAGCAGGTAGCTGAACTGTGGACACACACTAAAGGATTGATCACCTTTAGTGGGGCCGTCTCAGGGGAGGGTGTACAGTGAATAAAGGCCCGAAACACCCGTTGATCCTGAGGTACACTGCTGAGGATGTGTCCCACATAGTGTATGGATAATTGTAATGGCTGTAGTTAGGAAAGCCTGAAGTGTGGTACAATGGGTGCTCTCCCCACATGTGCAAGTGTCTTGTATTTATTTATTTATTTATCTATCTATTTATTTTAATGGTTAAGGAAATGTTGGAGGAAACTGCAAAGGCTTGCCAGTGGTCCTGGATGAGATGCATGTTGTTGGCATGGTGAAAGCCATGGGGGAAAGCGATAGGTAGGTGCTGCTGAGTGGATCGTGTAAACGGCCCCAGCAGCCCCAGTCACTGTAACGGTAGCCGGCTGGTTCAGGTTAACCCTTGTTGAGCATCTGTCTGTACGTAATAATGACGCAATCACGCAATGCCCCGTTGCATGCGGGCTCTTGCGTGATGCAACAACGCAGTATCACTATACACTATAATGACGTAATGACCCTTCACCGCCCCATTCAAACATGGCAACCCCACTGCTTTTATTTTTCAACAGTTATTTTTCAACAGTATTTTTTTACAGAATCTAGCGAAATATTTATTTATTTTGCTATACTTCATATTATTCAATTGTTAAATAAATGTTGTTTAAACATAATGCCTTTTCAATTAAAAAAAAAAAATTGTGGGGTGTATTGAACCGGGGGTCAAAAATCGTGATACAAACCGAATCGTGAGGTGTATCGTTACAGCTTTAACACATAGGCACAGACACACAGACACACAGACATGCTCTCTCTCTCGCTCTCTCTCTCTTTCTCACACACACACACACACAAAACATGGACACAGTAACGCAGGGCTCTAAGCAGCCTTGGGACCTGGAAGATGTGATGTTGACACAATCTTAATTCAGCCTGTGGTCAGATGAGATGTCTGGGCTAATGCGCTGCCTTGTGCCCCTAATTAATACCTATTCTCTCTGCATTAGTCTGACAGTGATGGCTACTCCTACTGCAGCAAACGAGCATGTGAACCCATCCATACACACTCCCACACGCAATGCGAATCTCGCTGGCATCCTTGTTTTGTTGTGTTTACTTTTCTCCTTGGCATATTGTTTGTTTGTTATTGGTTTTGTTTTTGTTTTGCCTCAGTTCCCCTCAGTCTTCCATCCATGTGTTTCTTTTTCGGTTTGACCCTCACTTTGCAGACCTGTGCTGGTGTGGCCTGGACTGACTGCTGCCTTGGCTTGGCTCAGCGAGCGGCAGAGCATGAAATTAAGAGCCGCAATAACGCCGCTGCAAGGTGCGCCGCCATGGCACATCCAGCCATGATGAGCGCTGGATAATTCATGGTGTCACTCTGCGCCTGTTGCGGCCTGTTGGCCCCAAAAATGATCGCTTCGAGGGAAGTCAGGACAGAAAAACAAAAGCTGAAGAAGACACTGACAGAAGAGATATAGAAAGAGAGGACAGAGAGAGAAAAAGAGAAAGGTGAAGGTTAGGACAGACGAGAGAGAGAGAGAGAGAGAAGGGAGAGAGAGGCAGAGAGAGAGACTGAAAGAAAAGAAGTGAAAAAAAAATGAAAAAGATTGGGGGGAGGTGGGGTTGTTTTGCAGGGGCTTGTTGAAAAATGTATTGCACTGGGAAAGCAGAAAGCCTTTTCACTTGTCTTTCCTACAGGGCCTTCACACCACAATAAATTATCAGTCGCTTTATTCCCACAATAAAGCCAAGGGGAACAGAACACCTGGATTGACTTCCTATAAACTGTATAAAAAGATATGAAACATTTTTGAAAAGAACAAAAATGTATATAAAAGTGTATTTTAGGCACCTGAAGTCATAAAGCTGTAAGTTTGTATAAAGGCATATTTTTGCTGTGTCATGAAAGTGCTGTATTCATTCCTCATTATTATCATCATCGACTTCAGCTCATAAAAATAATAATAATTTTTGTTTTCTCTGTGTGTGTGATACACTGTGGGCAGATAGGCAGTGTGCTGGGACTTCTCAGGCATGGCATTTCTTTCTGCTGCTGTGCTCCTGACTACATTAAACCAGCGACCCGTAGGTCAGCATCCAAGGCCAACAGCCATTATACACCCAACACAGACATAATTAATGTAACATAACCTCATTCCTGAAGAAATTACATTTTCTGTTTTTTTTTTTTTTTTTTTTTTTTTACTTTCTGACCAGTGCTCTCCTGGTGAGAGGAGATGAGGTTAGGTTAGGGGGAGAATGTGAGAATGCCTTATTTGTAAGTAACCCTGACATGGTCCCTGTATGCAGTAGGACTTGAGAGGGCTTGGATGCAGCCAAACGCATGATGAATGGTGCCAGGTGCAGATTAGCAGGGTTAGCGCTACCAGAGCGGATCTTCATTACATGTAACTCAGTTTGTTCAGGGATTTGATGTTTGGGCATTCGTGCCTCTTAATTAGACCGAGGACGTTAGAACTCAAGTCAGAGAGCTGCTGTCCTAATTAGACTTGTGGTGCATGAAGGCAGTTGATCTTAATGCCACGCACTTAGAATATTTCTACACAAATTCCTCTCCAGATTAGCCTGCACGGTGGGAGATATTCTCAACCGGGTTATCCAGGGTTCTATAAGCCCATCCAGATATTTGCTAACCCCCAAATATGTGTGTGTGTGTCTGTCTGTCTGTCTGTGTCTGAATGTCTGTGTCTGTCTGTCTGGCTGTGTGTGTTGGTGAGGCTGTACATCTCTCTCTCAGTCTGTCTCTGTTTCTCTCTTTCTGTGTGTGTGTGAGTAAGGAGAAAAAGAGATACCCTAACAAATGCACCTGGGCCACACCTGGCATAGATACATTGTATATTTCCATACCGCATCCCACTGCAATCCACCCCCATAGAGTAATCCCCCTTTTGGTAATGCAATCCTCAAATCCTTTTGCCCTGTAGTCTTATGCCGTTGGCTGATGATGACAACCCCTCATGTTGGGTTAAGGCAGAGGTAGAGGCCAGAGTTGTGATTATAACATCCATCAAATGGTAATCTCACTGCCATATGAGAGGCAGTCACTTCAGCCTAACAGAATTACACCACATAAACACGAGCTGTGCATTAGGGTGCATATTAGTGCATGCAGGTAAGCACTGCTAATTCTGCATGTGAGAAAGAGCGTGCATGCATGCACTAGATACGCAAGGAGCATGTCATGGCAGTTATGCATGCATTGTGGGGCTTATGCATGCACTTTGTGGCTCCTGGCTCTTGCATGTTCATCTGACATGTGGGCTGAGAGTGATCTGACTTGCAAAATTAGATGTGCATGAAACCTTGGAGCTCACCTCAAGTCTCAGTAATGGCAGGAATTGTACGGTGTGTGTGCGGTGGCAATGGCAAGCTTTTTGAAATATTGCTTTGCATTTAGCAATGCACACGTTCATCTTCATCAGGATACCAAAACTGCTTCATGGACTTTGCCTGTCATGGTCTGCAGGACAGCCCCATGTTACAAGGGGATATCAAAAAGTTTTGAGCCTCTCACATTTTTCCCAGTCGGATAGTACAATGCACCCACATATGATGTACACCATTGTATTCATGTAAAAGTGTATGTGTTACTTTTAGCTGGGTTCTTATAATAGCTACCAGCCTTTAAAAGGCAGCATTACGTCCGGTGATAGCATTTTCACACAATGTAATAGCAACAACTATAATGAATGTAACTGGCTACACATACGACAGCACAGAAAAAACATTTCACACACACACACACAAATAGACCAGTATGTTCAATGTAGTTTTGATTGGACTGGCAACGTTACGCTTCCAGCATAGCCCTTTCCTGCTAATGCTAGCATACCAAAATCACACGATTCCAACGCTTTTATTTCAAAATTTTGGAATATGAACATACTTTCTGCGTCTTTGGATGTCTTCCTCCATTTCTTCCTCTATGTTGTGTAGGTGAAACAGATAGTTATTTTGGAGTGCCTGGTACTGCACCAAAACTAAGGCAAGAAAAGTTTTCCTGGAGGCGTCCATTTTTTCTCCTTCTCGGAAGCATAATAAAACGCTTTATGTGGAAGCGTGATGTCATATCCGAGATCCAAGATGGTTGGCTGTATATAAAAAAACGCAGCATAAGCACTCAGAGGTGTAGTTGCAAACCTCAGTAGTTACCAACGTGGTTGCGAATGTTCGTGTTTTGGGAAACGCCTGTGTCGGTTGCACCATGTTGGCATTATGTTGGTTTACACTATGTTGGTTTAAACTATGTTGGTTCTCACGAACGAAGGTTTTGAGAAACGGTTTTGTCACACCTACATAGTTTGAACCAAGTAAGTTGCTATCAAAGTTAGCAACTATGCTTTTGGGAAACGGACCCCTGGTTAGTTGCTACACACCGACATGAGATGGCTTAGGGGGAAATTCTTACAGACATTTTGACAACTCTGTCCGTTAATTCCGAACTCCGAAGGAGTTTCTTCTTGTCACTAAACATGCGGAACACAAGCAACTTAAATACAATCAGTGGCTGCTAGACTTGGCGTTTGTAGCTGTTCTTGCTAACTTGTTGAACGAACTTTATTTGGAGCTGCAAGGAAAAGAAAGTGTGGTCAACATGAGACATGATCAGCTCAATTAATGCATTCAAACAAAAAATGAAATTGCTGTCCTCAAAGTTACAGCGCTATGATTTGGTAAACTTCCAAAACCTTGCATTGGAGCTGGAGGAACAAGGGAGGGCGTGTGCGCAAACTGACAGTGCGCGCTACAGCAGCTCACTGCAACCCTGTCTGACTCCCTCCAGTGCAGGTCATCATCAGATTAAGTCCTGGCAATAGATAATTACAAATGTATTAGGGTTGTGCTCTAAAGGTTCATTGGAAAGTAATACAAATGTATTATAATTGTGCTGTAAACGTTAATTATATCATAATACAATTGTATTAAAGTTGTGCTGTGAAGGTTTATGCGTGGGTGCATGTATTTTACTATGCTGCATGTGTAATGCAACACTATAATAAACAAACAACAATAAACAAACTGCATAAAGGTACATATGAAACGCATACTAAGTGATTTATCATCATCATCTTCATCATCACCATCATCTTCATCGCGGTGACATGGTCGTTTTAAAAGTAGCTCACGGGTCAAAAAATAGTGGGCACACCTGAACAAGAGCATGCTCTGGTGAATCCAACGTACGTCTCGGCAGTAGTGTAATGCATGCGCAAATGCATCGCAATATTGTCAACAGTAAACTATGCTCGGACTTCTGTGGATGTGATTGGCTGTTTGAAAAAGAAAAAAAACCCCGCATATTTGTGCATTGAGTGCTGTCAGGAAAGTCTCAAAAATCCACAAATAAATGCAGGGGTATTCACAAATTTGTACGGTGGTTTGTAAATGCAGAGTTATGGGTTGGTGAATAAATGTAACTGCACTGACATTTGTGCATCTCATAACATTTTTTTAAAATTGAGAAATGCATTTGTGAATGGTGTCACATTTATTTGTAAGTCATGAATTATATTTGTGAATCGCATTACATTCGTTTCTGAATCAAGAAACATATTTGTGAATGGTGTGATATTTATTTGACAATATTGAGACAAAACCATATCCATAGGGGAGGCACAGGTTTCAAATAAACAACACAAACGACAGACCATGGTGACAGCGAGTTCATCTGGAGCTGTGCCATTTGTTAATACATTTGATTATACAGACTTCACACAGACAGCCAACAAGCGAACAAAGTGTGTGGCTTCAGGATACATGATGCCGCCTCAACTACATCCAATTTCATTAGGCCTCTGAAAACGCACAACCTGGTCAATCTATCACTGAGTTATTACTCAGGTAAAACTTGGCCCGTATGGACAGATATGGACCCCTAGCAAACTAATCAAACCACAGATTTAGGCTATACAAACTGAATACAGATTAAAGCTTTATTGTTCCCCACCCGATGTTACAATTTTGATTAATTATGAGTCATTTATTTGTTGTTTGACTTAATTCATTGGTAGAAGACTAGAGACAGTCGATGTTCCGAGCTAACCGAGTAACAAATAACTAACTAGCAAGCTATTGTTAAATATCTATATGCCATTAATCTGTGTTACAGTTTTTCTCCATTGGTTTGGCTCATTTCTTGAAACTGAGATGACATACTCAAAATCACATGGACAAATCCCCAAACCAACTTGTAATTGAATGGCATTTCTCATTCCTTTCATCAAATTTCAAATGCTTTGTACATGTCTCCAATGTCTAGTGCATCTTTGCAAATGGTTATGTACAAGTAGCCTACAGTTGACACAATCGGCCCACATTTAGCACATTTTCCAAATAAATACATCTTGCCAATCAATCCAAATTAGTTGGTTCTCAGTGTAATGGTTGTTCATGTCAGCACAATTTCACTGTATAAGTCATCATATGCAAAATAGTTTGCTCAATTGTTAAAATTAGTTAAGGATATAATACAATACAGTATACATTTTTTGGAACATGTCATAAATTGATGACAGTCAGGTGAATAGGTGACAGGTGAAATCAGGTCTTGACTAACGAAGGAGATCGCAGATGACCAATCCAACAGTTTGTTGAGTTATCTGACAGGTGTTGTGTATGATTTTGAATCGGTGGTAGAGGAGGGGGAAGAGGAGGAGTGAGGGTGCATTGTGGTGGAATAGGGGGAAGAGGCCAGATGAAATTCGGGCCACCATTACTGACCACATTATCAACCATCACCTCACAATGGCAGAAGCAGGGCGCCGAGTGCAGCCTAATGTGCCACGCTCTACATACGCACATTGCAAGCTTGGGCCCGTACAACACCCAGAAGCTTCTCCTTTTTTCTGGATCGTCTTTACAGATTTTACCAATAATTTTCACGCGTGTCTCGATACCATGTCTACTTTTTCAAAACTCTTAAAACTTTTGCATAAACCATAGACTATGGGAGCCAAACACTGTTCTCTTTCACGTACATTTACATGGATTTCCTTTTGTAGTATACGTAACATACTGTACTTTTAGGAACTCTAAGTGGTGCCAGTAATGTGATCTGAACTTTTCTGCTGTGAAATACAATGTAAAATATGTAAGCACAGGGTGAAGGTAACACATGGTACGGTTTAAAGTGTGTATTTACATTACAGTAAAATGTGTACAATACATATCAGTAAAATGTGTTGTTGTTTGCGTTTTTTAGCGTATTGGACATTGACTGCCACTGTAGTCTTGCCGATGACAGCATGTGTTATAGTTAGTAGTAATTTTGGGTGAAATGTGAAGAGTTTTGGTAGCTGTAGTGCTTTTGGCAGCAAATGTTAACTGATGTGCTCAGATGCATGTTGGTGAAGCACATTGTGTTAAGAGTTTTGAAAAAGTAGACATGGTATTGAGACACGGGTGAAAATGATTGGTAAAAACTGTATATGGATTTAGTCCTAGAAAATGAGAGGGGTCTCAAAGGGCCCCACCTACTACAGTTTGTCATTGTGTGGGACAATGTGAACTTCCACTGTGGCCCACTCATCAGGGCATGGTTCACCACTCATTAAAGGATGCGTAATGTGTTACTATCACCATATTCTTCGTTCCTCAATTCAATTGAGGAGTTTTTGTCTGCTTGGAGGTGGAGAGTTTATGAACACCACACTCAAGATCAGAGGTCCCTGCTCAATGCAATGGATGCTGGCTGTGAGGACATCACTGGTGATCAGTGTAGGGGATGGCTCAGACATTCACACCGCTTCTTCCCATGCTGCATCGCAAGGGAAAACATCAGATGTGACGTGGATGAAAATCTGTGGCCCAACAGAGAGCAGCGGCTGGATGGCCAGGAGGATGAGGATAGTGATCAGGAAAGGGTGGGGGGCGACAGCAACAGTGGCTAGTGACATTTTTGAAACTTTATTGGTTATTTTTTGGTGGGTTTTTATATTTTGTATACACAGAATACTATATTTGTTTTCCTTTTAGGTTCTTTAATGTGTGAAATGTACTTGTATGTGTGAACAAAAATTTAAATTACAAGTTACAATTTCCTCAGCAGAATTTTGAAGCATGAATGAACAGTTTTGTGAGACATATGACATTTTGCTGGTTATCTGAAGTGTTGCACAGAATTGTAAGACTGTTTGGCCAAAAGACCTTATAGTTATAGGAATGTCATCTCACTTTCAAGAAATGACCTAAACCAATGGAGAAAAACTGTAAAATGAATTTAGACAGCGATCCTCCACTGCTTCCTGTACTGTTATGATTAGTGGTCTTGCTCCTTTGCAACATTCTATTTTGGAATGTTGAGATGGTGGGCTTGGCTGCAAAGTGTCTCGTTTTATGTACAGTCTTTAGTTTTGCATAGTCACAATTAAAAAAATAGCCATGAATTAACCCTCTGGAGTGCACTCACAACATTTAAAAAGCAACAGGAAAAGAGAAAGTGGCAGATAGAATGAGGAAAAAGTTGCTTGGATAAAAGACAGCAGGTAGGATGCGTGGCTCCTTTGACAGTTTGAGAAGGGTTGGCTAACAATGCTTCTACTTAAGGTTACAACTGACTTGCTAAACTAGTTTACGTTGCGATTAGGTTTGCTAACTAACACTGGTTGAAGTGTTGTTGTAGATATTGTTGCCAATTGTCCTTATTTAAATGTTTAATGCCTTTCATGTTGTCTTCTGTATTCAACAACATCCATCCAACGAGATCACATGACCCTTCGACAGCAATGCAAGCATAGTTTCTAGCTCTGCTCATATAGTCAACCTTTTCACTTATCCTGACATATAAACCGGATATTTCGACGCCTATCCCACCATGAACAATTCTACAACCAGAGACATGCGTAAAAGGGAGGTTGAACAATCGCCTTCAAAGAAAAAGTTTAAAGATTCATCCATCTCCAAGGAAGACCTGGACGCGGCTATTGCTAATGGAATAAGGCTAGCACTTCAAGAACAACAAAATATACTGGGCTCAATAGTTGCCTCTGCAGTTAAGGAAGCGGTGGACTCTATTTTGGTTCCAGCTTTACGTGATTTGCGCACTGATCTACAAAAGACCAACGAAGCAGTTAAAGACATTGGCCGGGTTTCCCAAATGCAGTTAAGAAGTTCTTAGCGCTAAGAACTTCTTAAGACCCTTCTTAAGGCTCCCGTAAGAAGCAACCGCGTTTCCCAAAATGCTTCTTAGCCTAAGAAGACCTGCCGTTAAGAAGGATCTCTAAGAAGTTCTGAACCCAATCTCCCTTCTTAGCGACAAAACAGTGAAAACAGCACCCCTCTCAGGCAGGTAAAGCAATGTGACAGTAAGCAAGGAGATATTAATGCAGTACGTCCAGTTTTCCTGATCGTGTTTTCCCCCTTTTCCCTATCGTTCATGACAAGAGGACGCCAATTTCTCGGTTTTCACACATATTCTCCTCATGTAGCAGATTTCTATCAGACAGATAAGAATATAGCCTACACATTAAATGAAATGACATACTGATTTCATTTTGTGTTTCCATTTTTATTTCCCTGATCTTTGTTTCGGTATTATTATATGTGTCACATTGTTTTTGTGTCGTGACGACAAATGTCATACTTCTAGCCGGTATTTTATTGATGAGTTCAGTCAAACGCCACGTGTTATACCACTTCAGTTTGGAGCATTTTACCAAAGGTTCTAGAGTAGCGCTCTAAAATCTTTGATTTTACTATGGTAACTATGCGCTCCAATCGGCCATTCTGAGATCGATTGCTCATAGCGCTTCAGTTAAGAAGGCAGATAAGACGGTTCTTAAGACGTTGGTAAGAAGGGCGTTAAGAAGGCGTTTGGGAAACACTCTTATCTTAACGCTTCCTCTTAGCCGACCTCTTCTTAAGTCCCTTCTTAACTCGTTAAGAAGGTTCTTAACTGGGAAACCCGGCCCTTGGTGGTGAACTAGACTGAGTAGCTGCATCTGCTAAAAGCACCAAAGACAGAGTGGATTCAATACAAGCGGCTGCGCGAGAGGACAGACGAACGGTTATTGAACTAAAGAAACAGTTGGACCAACTCACCACAAAGTTGACAGCTTTGGAGGACAGAGGGCGCCGAAACAACGTCAGAATTGTAGGCTTGCCAGAATCATCAGAGGGGTCTGACACAGTCGGCTATCTCAAAGCTAATCTTCCCAAGTGGATTCCGTCTCTAAAGGGTCGTGACATTGGCCGGGTTTCCCAAATGCAGTTAAGAAGTTCTTAGCGCTAAGAACTTCTTAAGACCCTTCTTAAGGCTCCCGTAAGAAGCAACCGCGTTTCCCAAAATGCTTCTTAGCCTAAGAAGACCTGCCGTTAAGAAGGATCTCTAAGAAGTTCTGAACCCAATTTTAACACCTTCTTAGCGACAAAACAGTGAAAGCAGCACCCCCCTCAGGCAGGTAAAGCAATGTGACAGTAAGCAAGGAGATATTAATGCAGTACGTCCAGTTTTCCTGATCGTGTTTTCCCCCTTTTCCCTATCGTTCATGACAAGGGGACGTCAATTTCTCGGTTTTCACACATATTCTCCTCATGTAGCAGATTCCTATCAGACAGATAAGAATATAGCCTACACATTAAATGAAATGACATACTGATTTCATTTTGTGTTTCCATTTTTATTTCCCTGGTCTTTGTTTCGGTATTAGTTTTTGTGTCGTGACGACAAATGTCATACTTTTAGCCGGTATTTTATTGATGAGTTCAGTCAGACGCTACATGTTATACCACTTCAGTTTGGAGCATTTTACCAAAGATTCTAGAGTAGCGCTCTAAAATCTTTGATTTTACTATGGTAACTATGCGCTCCAATCGGCCATTCTGAGATCGATTGCTCATTGCGCTTCAGTTAAGAAGGCAGATAAGACGGTTCTTAAGACGTTGGTAAGAAGGGCGTTAAGAAGGCGTTTGGGAAATACTCTTATCTTAACGCTTCCTCGTAGCCGACCTCTTCTTAAGTGCCTTCTTACCTCGTTAAGAAGGTTCTTAACTGGGAAACCCGGCCATTGCTCACAAAAAGTTATCAAAGGATTTATCTTGAGATGAATCGTTTCAAAGATGTAGCTTAAAATTGCTTGACATATCTTGGGTTCTAATGGCCCATATTATGGCCCAACAATTGTTTTTAGTATACCTGTGTTACAGAGGGGTATCAACCCAGCCCATAAACACTTGTTTTGTAGTGTAGCACCACTTAGTGAAATGAGTAAATTATGAATTGTCAATGGCCGGGTTTCCCAGTTAAGAACCTTCTTAATGAGTTAAGAAGGCTCTTAAGAAGAGGTCGGCCAAGAGGAAGCGTTAAGATAAGAGTGTTTCCCAGACGCCTTCTTAACGCCCTTCTTACCAACGTCTTGAGAACCTGCTTATCTGCCTTCTTAACTGGAGCGCAATGACCAATCAATCCCAGAATGTCCGATTGGAGCGCATAGTTACCATAGTAAAATCAAAGATTTTAGAGCGCTACTCTAGAATCTTTGGTAAAATGCTCCCAACTGAAGTGGTGGTACAATATGTGGCGTCCGACTGAACTCATCAATAAAATACCAGCTAAAAATAAGACGTGCGCACAAAAACAAATTGATGCATATAATAATTACCGAAACACACAAAAACCAAGGAAATAAAAATGGAAACACAAAATGAAATCAGTACGTAATTTCATTTAATGTGTAACCTATATTCTGATTTGTCTGATATAAATCTGCAATATGAGGAGTAAATATGTGAAAAACTGAGAAATTGGTGTCCCCTTGTCATGAACGACAGGGAAAAGGGGGAAAACACGATCAGGAGAAATGGACGTACTGCATTAAAGGAGAATTTCGGTGTAAAATGAAAATTGGCATGTTAAAACATCATACCGAGTTGGTATGTGTTCTGAGGAGCAAAATTGATTTAGCCTGTTGCATTCGGAGTTTAACTATTTTTTATCGTTTGTCCCAGAAGGCTATCAATGGAAGTGGTAGGTGCCATAGACGAAGCATGATGACTACGCTATTTTTAAACCATTAAAACAGCTCGAAGAAACTCCACACTCCATCGGTAGTACAACAAAGGCCTTGACATTAAAAACGAGGCACCGAGAACTTTGTAAGTGTACACAACATTTATTAATAAAACAGTTTTGACAAGCAGTACCTTGCTGTAGTTTCTCATCGCCGCCATGATGAAAGTCCAAACAAGTCGATTGTACCACCTCTCTTCCTATTCTTCCTGCTGGTTCGTGTTTGTCAATCGACTGGTGCGGACTTTCATCATGGCGGCAATGAGAAACTACAGCAAGGTACTGCTTGTCAAAACTGTTTCGCGTTGTGACGGCATTTCCACCTCGAACGCGCATTACTTTTCTAATATCCAAACAGCATGTCGTCCATTATCCCTTACTTATGAAAAAAAACATTATATGAACACAAACCAAACCAAAACAAATTTTCTCTCATATTCAGGATTGAAAATAATAATTAATGGTTGATGGTGATGGTGAGGTTGGTATTATGCATAAGTGTCATGACTATGATTTTTTTTAAATTATTTATTTAAAAAAGCAATTATTAAAGAACTAATTAGTTTGCCATGGGAGGCCTATGCAATTCATTCACTATTGTTGGTAAGTTTTCAGTTTTTCATCATTATTCTTGAAATAATACGAGAAGAGAAAGCTTATTTGGATATTGAATTAGTAACTATGTGTATTGACAGTAGCTAGCTCCTTAAAAGCATTAATGAGTAGTATATTATCTTTTTATTAGTCATTATAAAGCATTTAATAACACCTTAATAACAAACATAGTTAATATTATTAGGCAATCGACTAAAAGTTTATCCATCATAATAACAAAAACAGTTCATCATTTTCAAAAACACACATTCATTAACAAGAGTTTATCCAACATAATAGCAAATCCAGCATTCATAACATAATCCCCATAATTATTGGTTAAATAATTGTAATTAATTAACTTAATAATGGTAATTAATTTAAATCACTACCAAAGAAATGATGTGCTTTTAATGCACATGCTATCAAGCTGCTAGGTATTGGTGAAAATATGTTGGATAATAGTAGGTGTTCCGTTGAACATGTTGAATGCAGTCGAGACCTTCAAACAAAGTTGGTCAGGTGAAACTAAGCACTCAGGGCTCATTTCCACCAAACTCTCTGCGTATTCAGCGCGTGCCCGTTTTCTGTCCGTATTCGTTCAGAATGTACGTTAACAGATGAGACCATTTCCACCGCAGACGTGATCTGAGCGTATTCTGCCCCTATACTGTACAAACCTATTGTACACGGATACGCGCTGTACACGCTCAAACCGGTGGAAATGAGGCCTCAGAGGTGTAGTTGCAAATCTCAGTAGTTACCAACGTGGTTGCGAATGTTCGTGTTTTGGGAAACGCCTGTGTCAGTCGCACCATGTTGGCACTATGTTGGTTTACACTATGTTGGTTCAAACTCTGTTGGTTCACACGAACAAAGGTTTTAAGAAACGGTTTCGTCGCACCTACATAGTTTGAACCAAGTAAGTTGCTATCAAAGTTAGCAACTATACTTTTGGGAAACGGACCCCAGATTATTTCTTGTGTCAGTGGAGAGTATGACCTGGGTGAATGAGGTAACATCCTTATTTGCTAACTTGTCTATCACAGTGGAAAAGGTCAGTGGCATTCTTCTGTAAAAGGGCAAATTGTGTGAATAGGGACATGTACTCAGCAGGTGGGACAGTCATTACGAAGTTTACAAGATTGACAATTTGTTTCCATCATGTCTAAATTCAACATAAGACAACACATCATCAACAACAACCTGTTTTCTAAAGGGGGATGAAACTAAAAGCAACACACATGGTTTTGGAATAAAATGCACTGAGAATATGTATCTAACATGTACAAGAAAGTCAGAGTGTATGCAGTAACTATTAAAACTAGATAGGTACCTAATAGTCATTATTTGTGTTTATTTAATTTAATGTGCTCTCAAACTCTTTGTGTTACTATTTTACTCTCCCACCCTTTCTTTTTTTATTCTCTCGCTGTCTGTCTTCACTCCTACCATACCCCTCATCCTTCTCTTCCTCTGTCGATCATGCACAAACATTCTGTGTTTTTTTTTTTTCAACGCTTTGGTGCTTTGAGCGCTCCTCCATATTGCTAAACAATCTTCAGAGACACTGTGGCCTCTCTGCACAGCTTTGCCCCTGGCCAACATTACTGGATGCCTCGAATGCTGAAAAGTGCCTAGCAGAAAATTGACTAAATTGGCAAAGATAGGACATAAGGTCAACGATGCAACACACTCTAATCTCTCAACTGAAAAGAAGAAAGAAAAAAAGTGTGAAAGGAACAAAACAGGAAAAACTCAAATGTGATGTTAAAACGCTGTGTCATGGCCTGCTGGGGTTAGGGAAGTGGCTCAGAGCAGACAACAGTACAGCACAACTATTATGCACAATTGAAATCCACTGCCTCTGTTACTAAGCATTTCGTAGAATGTATGTGGTGTTCCTTAAAGACAGAGTAGTTCACCCTAGCCAACATGACTGCGCACTAACACAGTAGCTTATTAAGATGTGCATACTAATAATAATACACAAACAAATAAGGCATACACAAACAAATACATAGCCTATGTTACATATGTTGTTTATTTCATTTCTATAACTGACAGCTTTTTAAATGATAGGTCATGACACGTCTTGATCACTTTATAGCACAAATGACCCTCAAGAAGTTATATAATCATTTCCTGAGAAAACAAATAAACAAATTACAAACAACACTCTTTAAAAAGCTTTATTTTTCAAGCCATATTTCAACGTCAATATGGAAACAAAAAAGGCAACAGGGCCTTCATGAGAAACCAGAATAAAACAGAAGAAGGAAAAAGCCTTTAATGGATTCATGTCCCTGAGGACCTGGAGCTGACCAACACTACCTGACACATGCCCATCAAACTGGCAAGAGCCTGCAGCTGATTGATGAGATCATTCTGGATCTTCCCCCCACAATAGACCCATCTCCCAGCTATATGCAGCTATATATGCATTGTTCTGGACAGCCTGAACAGAGATGTCTTCCCCTGACCCCAGCATCCAGGCACTGTTCTGTAGTGTGTACCTAATCCATCATTGCAGGCAGGGCAGTGTTAGGGTGTGAGGAGGACTGTATGTGGCTGATGGTAGAGCAGCACCTGAGCCAGAGATAGATATTAAGGCCTACAGGGAGTGTGGTGTTAACATGAATTAATGACACTGCAACAAGCCTTTCAAACATGCCTGTCTACTCGTGCTTACAGGGGTGACATAATTTCTTTTGCCACAGACTTGAGGCCAATCCTGCCAGCTGATATACAAGGTAGAAACAAGTGAGCCATAGCAGGAGATGGAGAGGGGAAAAAAAGATTCTTTGGCTAGCATTTGCATAAGAACCCTTAAATGTGCTAACTAGATGCAACTGGAATTTATCAAGTGTTGAAGTGGAAGACTCCTCAGGCATTCTAGAACAGAACCTTAACTAAGTAAACATTTCACATTAAACTTTCAGCCAAGTAAGCATTTTAGGTTGGTACCTAAGCTAACCTTAAGTTGTCTTTCCTGTTTCTTCCTTTTTCTCCTTTCAGAATATAATAGGTATACTCACAAAAGTCAATACGTAGCTTTGGGAAATGCAAGCTCTGCTGCTCTTTTTCATCAGCTATTAGAGAGTTAAAGGCGCCAGTCAATCCTCTTCTCCTGATTAAATGTACCAGTTTATATCCCATACTTGTTATAATATGCTTGGCCAAGGACTGTTCAACAATTACAGCAATGTGGTGTTACTGAACCATGACCTTTTTTAATAACATGACTTGGTAAGAACCTTGTGGCTAAGCTTGGCTGCCTAAATTTGGACCCTCCAGAGTCCTGTGTGAAAGAGAAATGTTATTGAACAGGGCAGCCACACTCCACATTAGTTAGCACAGACATCATTTTCTCATGACACAGGGGTGATAAATGACCTACGTAGACACACATATTGGTAATTAGGACCATGGGGTCTAAGCATTAGAGAACCTTAGAGAAATTGCTTGCTAACAAAATGAGAATTTGGACCATAAATAAATAATCAGTATAAAACATACAGTTTAAAGTTCTTGTTTATCAGCTCTCCTATCAATACAATAATACATTTTTGTCTTGCCACTGTTTATTTTTAATTTGGGATGAATTATGAATTTACTTGGAAAATGGGTGTAAAATGTTCCATAAATGTGTCTTATTGAGTTTTGCCTTTGTAAACCTCTGTCAGCATCCCGGTAATTGACTGTATTATGTAAAGGATGATGTCCTGTGAGGTGGTCATTCTCGTGGAATAAGCACAGATGAGAAGCGGAAGGTCGTCAGCATTCTAAAGAGCCGTATAACAACACAATATATTAAATAATTTCTTTCTTGCTTAGACCTACCTAACTTTCTTTCTGCTGACTGCTTGATTTATCATATTACCCCCCCCCCCTTCCCCCACATCCACCCACATACACATATACAGGAGTCCATTTATGCTCCCACATAGATAACACCAACCTTTGTAAACTGATGTGGTCTGAAACTAAGCCAGAGTCCGGCCCACTATCTGTCATCATCTCACATTGACCAGTTGAGTGTCCATCCTCTGGTCACGTCTCCCCTGACCTCGGTGTTGTCTTGTGGGCCTGGCATATCTCGCCCCATTGGTGCTGCAGAGAGTCCTTGCTCTCGCCTCTCTCCCATCACTGCGCTGTACGTCCTTATCAGCAATCAATTGCTCTTCGCACCCCGGAGATGAATGTCTGTCAGCACACCATCTCCTTCACCACCGCATGGTGCCATTGGTGGGGCTTGATTCTCTCTGTCTGTGTTTCAATCTCTCATTTCTTTCTCTCTCTCTTTCTCTTCTCTGTACTTTCATTCTGTTTTCTCTACCACCTGGTAAGATAAGGCCCTCCTCTGTCTTACCAGACTCACGCTTTGTGACTAAAGGCCACTTCCAAAGTAATCAGTGAAGAACCCTTTGTCATGTCCGAGGACAGACCAACCACACACACACGCCTCTGACCAGCCAGGAGCAAGGAAGGAGTGGAATGCAACTGTGAATAGCGCTTGTTTAACTGCATTGAGCCTGTCACCAATGCATTTTGCTTCAGTTAAAGCCCAGTGAAAAACTGTAGTTGCCAATAATGGATCTCTGTTAGGTTAGGAGACCTGGGTGTGATGTCATTATTGTTTCAATTATGTATCATTTTAAAAGTTATTTGGAGACATTGTGAGATACAGAAATTAGATGAGGCTTTGTGCTGCATACATCTGGGTAAAATAAAAGATTTTTCAGCTAGCCTTCTTGACAGTACATTTGAACAGCCATTCTGTCATAAAATAGTTAAATGCACTTTATTGTGAAAATGTCCACCCATCTCCAAACACCATCGTTAGAAGGGAACCGTGGAGGTATTGAGATGTCTCAACACTTGGAGAACATTGAGCATAATGTATGAGTGACCCTATAGAGATCACTCCTTTAACACAATAGGGGAACTTTAGTCATGTTTAAGAAATGTGAGATAGTCTGAGTGACAATTTTAAATTCCATAGTGGGCTAGTGGAAAGACTAAACATAAAATGACATCTCATTGCATTTTCTTACTTTTCTTATTTCAGTCTGCTCTGAAACCTGAGAGTGATGCAACAATCTGTTTGTTTGAGACTTGGCAATAAGAGCTGTCAAAACATTTACCAAGACACTCTTCTATGATTAGTCTTAAATGTCATGACAATTGCCGATGTGACATGCCCTAAAGTGAACTAAGATCTTTTACTGATGGGATATTCCATAATGGTTTTATTTTTGATAAGAAATATACAGTTACATTACATATGGTGTACAAGTAGATAATATTTTTGGTTTCATTTTATCAGGTTTTCTTCTGCTGACAAATAAAAAATAGACTGTTCTCTGTAAAATCTGGTGAAGCAGAAGCTAAAGAAGAACCCCCTTCTATTTTGAAGAGAACCCACATATATGGCCAGATCCATATGTCTTAGTTCTCTTTTATCTATATTAAAAAAGAGATAAAATTATCTATTTTATCTATATTTATCTCCTTTATCTCTTTTTAGTCTGTAGAAATGGGAGATATGAGCAGACTTAACAAAGATCACTGCTGCTTGAGTGGCCCTACTATAGTCTCTATGATTTAAATATTCATCAGCTCACCCATGACCATATCTCATCCCATGCTGCCCCAGGCCTGAGTCTGATCTGAACTGAATTATGGCCCACATCCATCTCACTGTCAGCATCTCTGAAGTTTCAGCACCAGTAGCCTGATGTAAGTGTCCCATAAATATGCTCTGGAAGAAGTTAAAACTGTCTGCAACATTCTACAACAATATAATTATTATGTTCCACAATAATTAATTATTATCTTCCACATTATATTCTGCTATTTTTAGAACATTGACCCTCCCCACATTCTCGTCATACCAGTAGAGTACCTGCTTAAGGGTTAACTTGTGAACCATATATGCAAAAACTATACAGGCAGGGGTAAAGTGCTTTATGTTGACAAACACAAAATGGTATGCATCCTGGGAGCTAGAAAAAAAACATCTGTAGTAGCCTTAGTGCATAGTGGGTTCATAGTGCAGCAGAACATCATATTTTGATGACAACACAAAGCCATTAACATTTTAGTTTGTATGCATTAAGTCCTTTAGATTGGCTGAACTGTTTCATATTCACCTTATTCTGACACGCCCATTTTCAACGGTGAAAATCTTCCGCGTTGGTTTACAACTTCCGGCCGGCTTGCCACAGCCATAGACATCCTATACATATGTATAGGATGTCTATAGCTACAGCAAGTCAGCTACGTCAGAAAACCCTGCAAATTTAGATGGATAAGCTAACTTAAAAAGACACAAAAACAAGACTATAATGTCAGATGGAGAGATTGTACTTCGTCACCTAAGGTTAATGAATTCCACTGAGTGACTGGATGATGTAGCGGTGGGCTGAGGCAGGCGGCGATTTGTCAGAAAAAAAGACACATTCATGGAAATGGACATTGTATTTGTAACTTCCCTAGCTATGCAGACCGAAAGCTACTGCTTTCCAGCAACATTTTCCATTTAGCTTCTGCAAGCCATGAATACAATAATTTCACCTTTGGCAACGCTGATTGAGATGCTAAACAACAAAAGAGTCTGCCGTGCTATTTCATACACATACACCACTTGCTAACCGTCTGTGCTGACAGCAAGCCACTCACCACTCGGTGCACCCTCCTCTCATCGCAACATTTCTTGTGCCATCATTCTCACATGTTAATGTAATTGTTTTGTGTGCAGATCCTATGAAATAGAACGATATTCTGCTCTGAATGCTTGTACATTTGGCTCGGTCCTGGTTTGCCTACCACTCTGGCTCTGGCTCAAGCCGAGTTCCCACAGGAAAATGTTACAATGTTAATATTGTGTTTGGCGACCTTCAGAAACATTACATGTAGAAGCGTGGAGCAGTAGTCTGATTTCATAGCTTACTTAAATACTAGATATATGTGCCGATGTTTTAGATCGCTAGATTTCAAGTAACATCAGTTGAGTTGCATGAGTGGAGATAGACACGCACCGGGGTTAAAAAATAACTTCCTCATCGCTGGATGGCGGACAACAGATTATAAACCGGCAAAACAACATTATGCCCTGTCCCCGTGGACAATAACAGGGTTGTTCCAAGTACAGCCATGTTTTTTATGTAGTTAATATGGTAGCCCCCTCACCGAACAATTCAAGCTCGACATCTTTGTACTACTGTGCCAATGTTATCGACTGCAATAGACAGAGTTGTTCAACCGGAAATACTAAACCAACCGGAAGAATGTTTTGACGCCCGTGGTCTCTTCCAGAATAAGGTGAATATAACAGTGCTATGCGAGTATGATTGCATTGAGCAAACAGGCATGTCATGTGTGTGAAAAGAATAAATCAATTTCAATTTGCCAACTTTACTCATGTGTGATGGGCTGAAGGTGGAGAAAACATACAACAGCCATACACGTCCTGCACACACTTTCATGTGCACTGCACATGCATGCAGAGAGAGAGAGGGAGAGAGGGAGCTTGCTGTGTAAAAGGCCTGTCTCTGTTCAGCTCAGCCTGTCCTGTGTGGTTCACTGTGCCCCTGACTGGCGCTCAGTACTCTGACTGGATGCAGAGCATTTTCCTATTTGGGCCTACTGTATCTGTGTATCGTGTCTACCTTCCTGTCTGTCTGCCTACCTATCTGTGTGCCTGTCTATCTGTCTTAGCCCTAGAAGATTTTGCTTTGTAGCGTTGTTTGTCAATTGTGTAATTGCGACTTGTGAAGTCACTGTTGTTTATGCTGCAGAGAATCTATCTATCTATCTATCTATCTATCTATCTATCTATCTATCTATCTATCTATCTATCTATCTATCTATCTATCTATCTATCTATCTATCTATCTATCTGTTTAAATCTGATAGGACAGGATGTGCCACCAGCATACTGCAGTGGCCCCAGTTTATGTGTACATGGACATGTGTCATTTAGTGGCATTCACAGAAGAAGTCACGTGTTAGCCTACTCTACTCGAAGTGAAACCCATGCGTACATCTTGTTCTGCATTTTAAACTCGTATGACATGTTATGCATTAGTGCAATGATTAATGTATGCTTTAACTTCAAAATCGTTAAGCTGAAACACTGCTTCACCAAAGATGTGACTCATCTGTTGGGCTCATAACGGCCCCTGAAAGGCCACTGTCAGAGAATCTATGCTAGATCCATTGCAAATCTGTTCCTCGTCCATCTGCTGCTTAGCTAGGCTGCTGAGCTGATGTGGTTGCCCATTTATAACACTGAAATTATGTTTAAGGAGGAGCGTATGGGGTCAGATTAATTACCTTGTCATATAATGCTACACAAGACCTGAACTAATTAATCCATTTTGCCTTTGGTGGTGGTGGGCTGCTTGCAAGCGAGTTTGTATTAAGCCATGTGCTTGCCATCTCTGCTTGCAGATATGGATTTGTGTGCACATTCCCAAGTGCCTGAATGGTTTACTTATCAATCTGCATTGCAACGTATCATATGGCCACAGAACACGCCAGGTGTTTCAATTTTATTAGTCTTTGCCTGTGAAATTTTTTGCAACCAGCCCATTTAAATCCTATTTTAAGTATATCTCAGGTGACAGTTTCGCGGATCTGGGCCAATACTCTGGCTGATTTATTTATTGTTTATCTATGTATTTTTCTTCTCAAAATATAACCCAAAAAGCGCCAAATCATCTCGATGTAACTCAATTACCTAGTCGTGCGCAGGACAAATGTGCATGCATCCCACAAGAAAACAGAAGGGCGTCACCAAACGCGCGAACATTCTCGTGGACTTCGGTACAGATATGTGTCTGCGCGTGGGCTTGTGTGCATGAGAAAACTATGGCAAACGTGTTCACATGATGCCCTTAGTTCAGTAGCGCCAGCAGCGGTCACAGGATCAGTGCTTTTCCTCAGCACCGGACCGAGTCTACGGAATGAAGTTCCTGGAGGACCTCGGCTCTAGGATCTACATCAGTGGTGAATGTGGAGCTTCAAAGTCTGTTTTAATAACTACATGGCTTGGATATGTATTTCACTCGATTTCCAGACACACTTAAGTGCTCGTTGAATCCCCGGAATCGGCGCACTTCTGTGGATTCACCTGGAGAAGGTTCGGTGTTCGTGAACGTGGACACTCCCGGGGTTTGAACGTATTATTTCTTTGTAGATTTTTGCTGCCAGTCAATAGTATTCTTTCTTTGAGTGCCAGTCCTTTTGGTGGGGTTGAGAGAAGTCGGGGAACCTGGCGATTGATCTTGGGCTCTTTCCTCCGTTGGAGTTGGGACCTACGGCGGATCGGGGTGCAGTTCTGTAGCCTAGTACCGTTTTTATTTTTTGACTGTGCGTTGCAGAAGTGGTCGACATCCCAATCAAACACCCAACACTAAAAGGGATTCGTTCGAGCACAAAAAGGTAACCAACCATTTATCATTTTTACCATATCTGATTTATGCATTAGGGTACAGCGAGTTACAAACTACACACAGCCTTAAATGTTTTTTCTAAGCACTGTGGTAACGGAAGCTACCCTTTCCGTAAAACTTTGATGACAATTTACGCGGGCAGGGTGGGCATGTTATCCGCTATCAGTAAATAGAAGGAGGGAAGAGTAAAGGTGTTTGGATATACACCGTAATGCTGACTAATAGTCAGCAATGCACCATGAAGATCTGCCGAGAACCTGAATTGGACGTTTGACATATATCGACAGAACTTATTTGAATTTACCTGAATTAATGTTCCTTTACTGTGACCAGAGAAAATACATTTCCAGTTCATTTCCATCGTTTTACTACAGTCTGAGTACCCTGCCTTGATGGGTGATAGGAAACTGATGGTTGGGAGGCTTCTGATTGTTATCTACCCTGTATATGGCTCTTACAGCCTACTTGAAAGGTATTTCTTATGATTTCTATTTTAATAAGTGAAGTCCACATGAGTGATTAGCAATGTCAGTTTTTAACTTCCCTTTTCAGTGAGGCTACGGTGTGTCATTTCATTAGTTAAAAAGCATATTTCAACCCTGTTTGACTGTTAGAGCAAAATTAGTATTTTATTATGTAACGCTTATCCATAATTTCCACATCGTGCACTTGAAGTCAGTACCAGGTAGCCTATTCTGATACACGTGGGATCATAGGTTGTAATAGCATGAATTATTGCGGTATTTAATATTTCTAGTGGGACTGGAGGTCCTCCGGGAAGATGAAATTAAATACGGGATTTCAAACTGCTGAGATAAGGTTGCTGCAGTGCTTTTGCACGGTTTCTGACAGGTTTGATTTCGGGACCGACAAAAGCACCTGCCTCTACCTCCTTTCTGCCATAAAATTGGTAAGGAGAATTCTGAATGTCAAGCTGCAGTGGTGGAAATGTCTTATTCCTGACCGCAGGTAGGGGGCCGTGCTGCGTTCTCTCGGGCTGCGAGGACCGTTGCTCCCGGTGAGCCATGAAACAAAAAAGACCATGTGTCGCCAAAGGGCACAGGTGGCGGTTTTGGCAAGGAGTGTCAGAGCCTGTATCGAACTGTTTACGACACAGAAACACTGTGTCTGGTTAACATATCATTTTGGAGGAAACATATTGTATGACAATGTTGCCATGGATAAAATCGAACAAATTCAAAGCGTTTACTGTCTTGTGCCCCTTGTATGTTACATGACATGCGAAATCTTCAAGATGTCCTGTAATTGCCTTGTTCTATCTCTGACTTGCTTACTCTCTCTGCGCCATCTCTCGAGATTCATGGCTGTCTCCACGCTGCACGGCTCAATGTGATGGATAGATAGATAGTCGACCTCTTCCCTTATCATTCGCTCGGTGACAGGTCGCGGCAAACTGGCAGAAAATGACAGTCGCACCCCGCCCAGTCGCATAATGTTGACTTCTCTGCGCTTGCAGCGTGCAGCCTAGCCTACATGCGAAGGATCAGCTGTAGTGGTAGCGGCGCCTTTTTAGTAAACCGACACATGGCAAAACCATCTGCTGGAAGGAATCACAATTTAACTGTGTGAACAACCTCAGCTGGAATTATTGGCTCTGTACACGGTCAAAGCTTACAGGCTATTTGCTTTTAAATCGAGTGATACTGATCATGCATTAAACTGCTCTTTAAGTAAATTTGGATTTAAAATAGACGCATAAGATTATGCTTTAATTCCAACTCGTAAAAAAGTATTAATTTAACTGCCTTTATTTAGCTGCCTCAGATGATAAGCCTCAAATAAAGATAAGCAGCAAAGCATAACAGCTTTTTAAACCATTCAGCCACCTATTCTGACAGGCCTGAAAGGGTAGTAGGTAAACTGAAACTGCATAGGATATATCTTCAGAGCTGGAGGCTTTCTTTGCCAAATGTGAATGATCTTCCTGGTGTAGTCTTTACAGAAGGAAGAGAGCTGTAGCAAGAGCCATAGGTTCACATCTCTGAAGCTAGCATGATCAACTTTGTCTCTGTTATAGATTGTTGAACAAGCTTTCCCTTTGGCTGAGTTGTGAAGCAGGTGTTGGAGGCTTTGTGCGATTTTGTCTTTGAGAAATCTATCAGTCCTGAACAATCATAGCAGTTAAAACTGCCTCATTGCGAGTCTGGGTCCAGAGTGGATGGGATGTGTTATATTGCTGCTATGGTGGTTAGTGTTATTTATTATTATCTGCACGTTAATCTTTGTTTTTATTGACATTCTCTTCCTTTTCATTGTGCTGCTGCAGCTTCTAACTCTACCCCCAAATCAGCTGACCTTGCAGTAGACATGTGTAGGTTGACATAGATGGGGTATAACCAGAGTCAGATTAATTTGGTGATAGGTAGATGGTCTACCCACACACCATAGGATTTAAGGGCATTGTTTCCTCTATTTGCACCCCACTAGACATAACACTCATGTTCATTTTGAAACCATATTCCTATTCAACTATTCAACACTGACCACAATGCTACGCTATGCTACTTCATAATGCTACTTCAAAAGCAATCATGAAAATTACTGTTAAAAACATACTGTATATTATGATATAACTATATAAGTCATGTATGAGCATTTTTCCAAACCCCATCAGCTGTAAAAATAAAGAAAGAAATCTTACACTTTTTGCCGGCTTTGGCTTCATTTCACCAGCATTTCTACTACCACTCCACTTGTTTATGTAGTGCATCTACTGCTAGTACTTAATGTCCAAACAGGCATTTCACTTCAGTGTCATTGCAGTTATCCGCCCACGCTTTACACTGATCGATCTGGGATTCAGTGAGGCTGAGCCAGCCATCTTGTGAACGGGGATTCCAGATTATATAATTCCAGCAGAAATTGAGTTGGAGGAGCAATCATTGCAGAACCAGATTAGTAGTTTGATGCTTGATTAGTGTACTAGACCATTGCAAGGTTAACTAGTACTCAAGTGTCATTCTGCAACGTCAGAATCATAGTGTGAAAAAATGAAGTTTGATTTGTCATTATCAAAAGTGCTATGGCAGAAGTATTCTTCCACAGCATTAAAGGCCTAGCTGGGTTCAATACACGGTTGTATACATAGTTATAAACATGGTTATAGCTGCTACTTAGTCACACTACAGTTGCACAGCCTCCAACTAGTACATCTGGAAGAGCAGACATGTTCTTACTAATGTAAATAGCAGGCCTGCCATTCTCAACCAAGCTGCTGTAATTGAGGTTTACCCAATGCTTGTTGAATATATATAATATATATATTTCGCAGCAAGCTCAATGTGTCATTTGCACAGACAGAGCAAATGGTGTCTTCTTCAGACTCTGCCACACACACAGACACACGCACGCATGCACACACACACACACACACACACACACACACACACACACACACACACACACACACACACACACACACAGCAACACACATGTGTACACACACTTTTCCTGTCTCAGATATAACCCCAAAGATAAATGTTCCCTTGGCTGTACCAGCAGCCAGACACCCTTGCCTTTTCCTCAGTCTGATTTGCCGGTGTAGTTCTAAATGCTAGGATATGACCTTTCCACCGAGTATGTCATATTTAATAAACCCAGGTATGCGATGGACTTCCTCCGTGTCGGCCTCCACTCAATCAATTCGACAAAGAGCAAGACTCTCGCCAGTCTCCACAGCACATACACTGTAGGGAATGGATTGCTGGTTAGATAGGGGAGGATTTAGCAGTGAGTTAAACCTGCTCTGTGCAGACTGATGGGACTGGGTGGAGATGTAGCTTTAAGTAATACTGTGTGTAGGGTGGTGGGATTTTGTGTGTCTGTGTGTGTGTGGGGGGGTTGTGTAGAGAGCATTTAACAGTAAGTAACACTGACTCTGAGGAGGGTGATGGGTTGCGTGTGGTGATTTAGCAGTAAATAAAACTGACTTTGTGCAGGGTGATCTGGTGTGTGTGTGTGTTTGTGTGTGGAGGTGGGGGGTATTAATGAGAGCCAGTGATGATGGGATCTGTAATTACCTTGCTGTAAGACCATCGTCACAGCCCAGCTGCTCTCCCTCTTTCTGTAATTGTTCCCCCATCACTGACTGGCATGGGCTCTCTCTCTCTCTCTCTCTCTCTCTCTCTCTCTATCTCTCTCTCTCTCTCTCTCTCTCACTGACTCTCTAAATCTCTCTACCGCTCTCTGTCTCTGTCTCTCTCTTTCTTTTTCTCTCTGACTGTCTCTCACTCACTAAGCAAATCCTGACACCTGGCCTCCACTGCTCATGTCCCTCCTCCAACCCGCCTACCCCCACCCTCCCACACAAACACTGCCGCCAGTCTCTCTCTCTCGTTCTCTCTCTCTCTCTCACTCTGTCTGTCATCTACCTCCCCACCACTTGCACACAGAGCCCTTGGCTCTTTCAAATGAGCACTCCACTGCAGACCTCTGGCAATTGGGCCAGAATCAGACGGCATGTAATTTTCCAATTGATCCCTATCACATCCAATTAGTGATGAGGGAGGGAGAGAGAGGGAGGGAGAGAGAGAGAGAGAGCGAAAGAAATAGTTATGTGTGTGTGCTTTATGCTCAGCTGAGATGCCATGCAGTAGATCAAGAGAGGTCCACTTAGAAGCTATGGTGAGGGCAATGTCCCCAGGCTGGAAGGCTGTAACGCAATGGTGTGTCAATACTCTGCTCGAAAACATTTTACACTTGAGAAAAATCAATGACACTGAGCAACTGCATGGGCCAGCTTTAACCCAAAGATCTGTAAGAGAGGCAAAATATACAACACCTGAGCGTGCCATGAATGTTCATGAATGCCATGCCATGAATCTATCTATCTATCTATCTATCTATCTATCTATCTATCTATCTATCTATCTATCTATCTATCTATCTATCTATCTATCTATCTATCTATCTATCTATCTATCTATCTATCTATCTATCTATCTATCTGTCTGTCTGTCTGTCTGTCTGTCTGTCTGTCTGTCTGTCTGTCTGTCTGTCTGTCTGTATGTCTATCTTGATATCTGTCTGTCTGTTCGTCTGTGTAAATAGTGTTGAATAGTGTTGAGTGTAGAATCTATCTATCTATCTGTCTGTCTGTCTGTCTGTCTGTCTGTCTGTCTGTCTTGATGTCTGTCTGTCTGTTCGTCTGTGTAAATAGTGTTGTAGATATTTCACTATGTTTTGAAGTTTACTGTGCTGAGGCCTTGGATGCTTCAGTGAATGTTGTTTTTTAAGGTTTGTGTTTCCCTCAGAGATTTTGTGTTCATTTCTCTTCAAATCATGTGTCTAATGACTAGTCAGGACTGTAGAGGTGAAAATATGGAGAATTAACTTTTTGACTATTTGGCAGTAACTTAAAAGGGAAAAAGAAAAAAACTTTCAGAAGTGCAAAGGTTGTCATGGGTATACATTCACATTCACAAGTACTCACACAAGTGTGGAAACAGTCCAGTGTCCTTTAAAGGTGGTTTTGTGTTGGGGGTAACTTGCCATTGTGCCCTGTTTGCAATTGACTGAATTCACTCGGGCAGGTTTTTTCATGACCTTGAACATCGTCTGGCCTTGCCCTGTCTTCACACAAGGATATTTCACCTGAGACTGTTCTCGTTTGTGATGTCCCTTAAAGTGAGAGCTGTGTTGACCGTCTGCTTACTACATGTGCATAGTCTTAAAACTATTTGTCATCTGTAGGGAAATGAATGTATCGAGGGAGTCTTGTTTAAAGGCATTGAAAAGGCATTTCAAAGAATCAAATAGATACACAGATCTCTGATCTCTGAGCATAGACACACAACTGTCTACAAAAAACAAGACAGATACATGGATGGATGGATGGATGGATGGATGGATGGATGGATGGGTGGGTGGGTGGGTGGGTGGGTGGGTGGATGGATGGATGGATGGATGGATGGATGGATGGATGGATGGATAGATAGATAGATAGATAGATAGATAGATAGATAGATAGATAGATAGATAGATAGATAGATAGATAGATAGATAGATAGATAGATAGATAGATAGATGTTTAAGATTATAATGCTTTCATATGAGAAGCTAAATGTTCAGCTGAAGCTTAAGAG
Source organism: Coilia nasus (assembly GCA_027475355.1). Lineage (NCBI taxonomy): Eukaryota > Metazoa > Chordata > Actinopteri > Clupeiformes > Engraulidae > Coilia > Coilia nasus. The sequence goes on along the minus strand of CM050215.1, from coordinate 1,689,655 downwards.
GCAAACTGCTCACATTAATCATTCGGTGATAAAAGCCTAGGGTGTCAGCATGTCTCACTCCAGATTAACAGCTTTTGAGGTTGTATGGTGGACGTCTTACAGTTTTTCTCCATTGGTTTGGCTCATTTCTTGAAACTGAGATGACATTCCTATAACTATAAGGTAATTTAGCCAAACAGTCTTACAGTTCTGCGCAACACTTCAGATAGCCAGCAAAATGTCATATGTCTCCCAAAACTGTTCATTCATGCTTGAAAATGAAATCCCTTTCCCATATAAATATAACATAAATAGTCAGTACCATAAAATTGGCAAAGACCCTTCTCAATTGCTTTGGCTCATTTTCGTTCATTTAGTGCTTCTGTCAAAATAACCTGGATGCTTTAACTACATGGATCATCTGCAAATGCTCATATCTCTCCCAAAATAGTTTACCCATCGTCAAAACTAAATTCCCTTCTCACGTAAATAATCAGTGCCACCAGAATGCATTGTTCCTTCGGCATTGTGTAAGTAAGCACTGCAAGTCAAAATGCTCTGACGTTTTGTCATTATGGCAGAGGTCTAGCTAAAGGAATACAATTATGTATAAAACTGGGAGAATAGGGTTTTACACTGAGAGCAGCCTCCAAAGTTTGACACCACACACACTGCACTCATTCTGCTTAGGAAATTGTAACTATTTTTATTCACACATAAAGTAAATTTCACACATTAGAGAACCTAAAAGGAAAATGTATATAGTATTATGTGTATACAAAATATAAACACCCACCAAAAAATAAGCAATAAAGTTTCAAAACTGAAACAACTTTTACTAGACGCTGTTGCTGTCGCCCCCCACCCTCTCCTGGTCACCATTCTCATCCTACTCGCCATCCATCCGCTGCTCTCTGTTGGGCCACAGATTTTCATCCATGTGTTTGATGTTTTCCCTTGCAATGCAGCGTGTGAAGAAGAGGCGTGAATGTCTGAGCCATCCCCTACACCAAGGGTGCCCACTATGTCGATCAGTGCTGGTAGATCGCAGGTTGTCTAAAACTTTTTGTTAAGTTACCATAGGTTACCACCATGAGAGAGTAATGCCTGTGCAGAGCGCTAATATGAGAAATTTTGGCGATTTAAAAAAAAAAAAAAATCCCGCCGATACTTAAGCGCAAATAAGCGGGAGGTAAAGCCCTGGTTCCGCTGTTTTGTTTGGTATCAGTGCCATCTCGCTACGATGTACCGTTCCGGAGTAATTCAACAGAGAAGAATGGGTGTAAATTTGGACGCATTTTGTGTCTGTCGGGCCGATAAGTCCAAATACCGTTCCACCATAACTGATAATCATTTGGAGGCCTGCTTGAGACTCGCTACCAGCAGCCACTGTCCGGACTATGCAACCCTGTCTGACTCCCTCCAGTGCAGGTCATCATCAGATTAATTAAGTCCTGGCAGTAGATAATTACAAATGTATTACAGTTGTGCTCTAAAGGTTCATTCGAAAGTAATACAAATGTATTATAATTGTCCTGTAAACGTTCATTAGGCCTATAACATAATACAATTGTATTAAAGTTGTGCTGTGAAGGTTTATGCATGTATTTTACTATGCTGCATATTTAATGCAACATGTATATCAATAAACACCCTGCATAAATGTACATATGAAACTCATACTGAGTGATTTATCATCATCACCATCTTCATCATCACCATCATCAGCATCAGCATCCTCAGTAGATCACGGTGACATGGTCATTTTACAGTTTTTCTCCATTGGTTTAGGTCATTTCTTGAAACTGAGATGACATTCCTATAACTATAAGGTAATTTGGCCAAACAGTCTTACAATTCTGCGCAACACTTCAGATAACATTAAAAGTGCACTGAAAACGCACCTTTTTAAATTAGCATATGAGCTCTAAGCTCCATCTTGATTCACTGTTTTTATGCTCCTGATATTGTTTTTTAATGTTAATTTCTTTATTTATTTATTTTTTTTTAAATTTTCTGTAAGGTGACCTTGAGTGCTTTGAAAGGTGCCGTGTAACAAATAAAATGTATTATTATTATTATTATTATTAGATTAGATTAGATTAGAAACTTTATTGTCATTACACATGTATCAATACAGGTAACGAAATGTCGTTTAGCATCTAATCAGAAGTGCAAGAGCAGCAAGTGCGATATGCACAGTATATACAATATAGACAGTAGTGAATTATGTACAATAAGTAGGGCAATATGAACATGTGGGAGTACTTTGTTGTTAATCTTTGTGGGGGATATAAACAGATGTGCTATAAACAAGTATACAGTAGAGCTATTAATATATATAATTGGCTATGGACAAGTATACAGTTGTGCTATAAATATATAAGTTAGTAAATATGATCTGTATGAACAATATGTACAAGATATATACCGAATGAACTATAACACAGAGATGTACAGGAGATATACAGTATTGACAATATGCATTTTTGTTTTGGGGTGGAGTGGGGATGGGGTAAAGTTCACTGACATTGGGAGAGATGGAGAGGTGAAGAGGGACGGGGCGTGGAGGTAGTGGTAGTGGTGTCATGGTAGGGGGAGAGAGTGGTGGCGTAGTAGGGGGACATGGAGGTTCAGCGGGGGGTAGAGTTCAGGGGGTGTGAGTGGTGGCATGGAGGGGGGGGCATGGTATGGGGCGAGAGTGGGGTGAGAGCATCCTGACCAACTGCACCACAACGCGGCATGGGAGCTGCGTAGTGGCGTAGTGGGAGGACATGGAGGTTCATCGGGGGGTAGAGTTCAGCAGTGAAACAGCTGTAGGAAAGAAACTGTTCCTAAACCTGCTGGTTTTAGTCCGAAGGCTCCTGAAGCGCCTTCTGGAGGGGAGGAGCTGGAAAAGTCTATGATTGGGGTGCGAAGGGTCCTTCAGGATGCTACGAGCCCTGTGTAGGCACCGCTTTCTCTGGACATCCTCGATGGCAGGTAGTGGGGTCCCTGTGATGCGTTTGGCGGTTTTCACCACCCGCTGTAGTGCTTTCCGGTCAGCGACAGAGCAGTTCCCATACCACACTGTGATACAGTTGGTCAGGATGCTCTCAATCGCACAGCGGTAGAAGTTGCCCAGGATATCGGCAGACAGGTGGTTCTTCCTCAGTGTCCTCAGGAAGAAGAGCCGTTGGTGAGCCTTCTTGACTAGGCTGGAGGTGTTAGTTGTCCATGATAGGTTCTCTGAGATGTGAGTTCCCAGGAACTTGAAGCTGGAGACACGTTCAACAGCCATTCCATTGATGTGGATAGGTGTGTGTGTGTCTCCCTTCTCCTTCCTGTAATCCACAACGAGCTCCTTGGTTTTACTGGTGTTGAGGAGCAGATTATTGTCCGCGCACCAGGCAGCTAGGTGCTGAACCTCTGCTCTGTACTCTGACTCATCGTTGTTAGTAATGAGTCCGATCACCGTGGTGTCATCTGCAAACTTGACGATGGAGTTGGATCCATACATAGGCCTGCAGTCATGGGTGAAGAGGGAGTACAGGAACGGGCTCAGCATGCAGCCCTGTGGCACGCCAGTGTTCAGAGTGATGGTGGTAGAGAGGTTGTGGCCAGACTTAACATGTTGGGGTCTGTTGGTTAGAAAGTCCATGATCCAGTTGCAGAGGGGGCCACTGATTCCAAGATCCTCAAGTTTAGTGATTAACTTGGAGGGGATGAAAGTGTTGAATGCTGAGCTGAAGTCAACAAACAGCATTCGTGCGTATGTGTTCTTGTTGTCCAGGTGGGAGAGCACACAGTGCAGTGCTGTGGATACAGCATCCTCTGTGCTCCTATTGCTTCGGTAGGCAAATTGGTGAGGGTCCAGTGAGGGGGGCAGGCAGTTCTTGAGGTGTGCCAGGACCAACCGCTCGAAGCACTTCATAACAATAGCGGGGTTCCCATTACTGGGCCAAACCCGAGCCTACACGGGTGTACCGGTGCTAAGTGGTTTCACACCTTCAGGGGGAGGTGCTAACACGGGCCTACAGGGGCTGTCCTGGGTGCTAGTAGCCCGCGATTTCTGGCCCAACTAAAACGATGGTCCTACAGGGGCTAAAGGGGGTCTAGAGGCGGTGTCAAGGTCTGGGCGGCGTCAACATTTGGAAGCAAAATAAATCGAAGATGGCATGAGTATTATCTGCACCTGTATTACCATTGTTACTGAAGAATAATAAAAAGATGGATCACCAGTTCTGGTCAGCTGAATATATCCGTGCTCTCTCCGTGGTATGGGCAGAAGACGACATGAATAAAAAAAAACGACGAGGTTTGCAGAAACGAGGACGTTGGACATTCAGCGAACAACAGCCCGGCAAATTCGCGAGAAGCATAAACAACTACGGATATAAAAACATGGTATAACAAAGCAATCCTTCCCCACATAAAATAAATCTGAATTGCTTTTACTCAAGCGAGCTTAATCCTACATTCTATAGCCTATGTCTCGTGGCTGGTGCATGGTGAATGCTTGGCTGGTAACATTTCAATTGCCCACCGTGATGCGGTGGATTAAATGACTCCTTGTCAAATTAATTGGAGGAAACAAATGACTAGGCATATAACATTGCCTTGTGTCATTTTAGGCTACTTTTTAAATGCAGTTTCGCAGTGTGCTAAAGTGTGCAGCTGCCGACATAAGATCCCAACTTGCCAGTGTCTCTCCTTTATGCCTTGTGCATGGTAACGTGGTTCTCCGGTGACTTCGCAGTTAACTGTTCTAAACGTGTGTGTCAAGCCAATAGGTCAAAATCACTTGTTTTTCTATTAAATTGATATATATTTGCCATTTCCGACCGTTTGGGCTGACGGTAGTGGTACCGATGGTTTAAAACAAGACTTTTCTTCCTTTAGCAACCGTTGCCATCAGTAAATAAAAGTAATAGTCTACAATAGCCTATAGATGACCTAGCTCATATTTGGCTGATAAAAATTGAAAGTTGTTGATCTAATTAGTATTAAAATTAACTGTTTCGGTCATTGTTATACCTTAAAGTAGCAGTAAATTGTGTAATTTGGCTACGTTTTGTTGGCAGCACTGTGTGGAAATATCCGAATGTGAGACGCATTCCCTAAGCATTTGACGCTCTGTGGCCGTCGGTCTTGTTCCATTAAAACATGGAAGAAACAAATGACTAGGCCTATAACATTGCCTTGTGTCATTTTAGGCTACTTTTTAATGCAGTTTTGCAGTGCTGAAGTGTGTGGCTGCCGACATAAAATCCCAACTTGCCAGCTCTCCTTTACATGCCTTGTGCATGGTAACGTGGTTCTCCGCGGTGACTTCAAACTGTTTTAAACGTGTGTGTCAAGCCAATAGGTCAAAATCACTTGTTTTTCTATTAAATTGATATATATTTTCCATTTCCGACCGTTTGGGCTGACGGTGGTGGTACTGTTGGTTTAAAAAAAAGACTTGCCATCGGTAAACAAAAGTAATGCAATAGGCTATAGATGACCTAGCTCATATTTGGCTGATAAAAATTGCAAGTTGTTGATTACAATTAACTGTTTCGGTCATTGTTATACCTTAAAGTAGCAGTAAATTGTGTCATTTGGCTACGTTTTGTTGGCAGCATTGTGTGGAAATATCCGAATGTGAGACGCATTCCCTAACAAGCATTTGAAGCTCCGTGGCCGTCGGTCTTGTTCCACTAAAACATAGGGACGGTGTATTTTTGCTTTATAGCCGATAGTAATATATAGAAATATATTTGAACATGAACAACAAGGAGGATGGCGTCTATTATCCTCCAAAGAAGTATTTTCAGTCAGAGATATCGGCAGTAGTTATAATCGTCTTCTACTTTCTTCTACTGATGCTACTGAATTGCCCGCCTATCCTGCTTGAAAATGGGCTGTATCAGTGACGTTTTCGCAAACGAGGGCGTAACCCAGAGGGTCTAGTAGCCAGGGAGTGTGAACACAACAGCTCTCAGGTCATGAGACTAGTGCCCTGGGTCTACAAGCACCGAGGGTGGCCCCTAAAGGCCCGGGCCGGCCCGGTCCCGGAATGGGAATTCGGCTAATGGGTGTTAGTGCTACAGGGCGGTAGTCATTCAGGCACGACGGAGAAGAGTGTTTTGGCACGGGTACTATGGAGGTGGTCTTGAAGCATGCTGGTACAACTGCTTGGTCCAGGGACAGATTGAAGATGTCAGTAAAGACCCCAGCGAGCTGCTCAGCACACGCTCTGAGCACACGTCCAGGAATGCCGTCAGGGCCAGCAGCCTTACGTGGGTTGATTCTGCTCAGTGCATTGTGAACGTCTGTTGCCAAGAGTGTGATGACCTGTTGGTCAGCAGAGTGTTCCGTTTTAGCAGCCTTTTCTATGTTGTCCTTGTCAAAACGGGCATAAAAGTCATTTAGCTCGTCAAGGAAGGAAACAGTCATCTCTGTCGGTGAGGAGTTGCTGGGCTTGTAATCTGTGATGGCCTGGATGCCCTGCCACATGCGTCGGGGGTCAGAGTGGGAAAAGTGCTCCTCCACCTTCAGGTTGTGTTCATGCTTGGCCTTTTTGATGCCCCTCTTCAGGTTGGCTCTGGACGAGCTGTAGGCCTGAGCATCTCCTGATCTAAAGGCACTGTCACGTGCTTTCAGCAGCAGGCGAACTTCCCTGTTCATCCATGGCTTCTGATTAGGGTACGTGGTTATCTGTTTCTCCGTGGTAACACTGTCAATTGTGGTGTTGATATAATCCAGTACTGAATGGCTGTAGGAGTCAATGTTTGTATGAGAGCCACAGGTAGCCTGAGAGGCAAACCTACTCCAGTCCGTGTCTTTAAACCTGTCCTGGAGTACTGAGTCTACCCCCTCCGGCCACACTTTGATGGTTTTCACTGATGGCTTCTCACGGTTAATGAGTGGTGAGTATTTGGGGGTAAGAAACAAAGAGAGGTGATCAGACTGTCCCAGGTGGGGGAGGGGAGTTGCCATGTAGGCTCCAGCAATGTTCGTATAGACATGATCCAAGGTTTTATCTCCTCTCGTGCTGCAGGAGACATGTTTATGAAATTTTGGGAGTACTGTCTTGAGATTTGAGTGATTAAAGTCACCCACCCGCCACAATAAATGCAGCATTTGGGTGAGCAGTTTGTTGCTTGCTAATAGCTGCATGCAGTTCAGACATGGCAGATTTAGCGTCAGCATCCGGGGGAATGTATGCAGCTGTTATGATTGTAATAATAATAATAATTATTATTATTATAACCAGCAAAATGTCATATGTCTCCCAAAACTGTTAATTCATGCTTCAAAATTAAATCGTTTTCCCATATAAATAGTCAGTACCATAAAAATGGCAAAGATCCTTCTCAATTGTTTCGGCCCCTTTTTTGTTCATTTAGTGCTTCTGTCAAAATAACATGGATGGTTCAGCACAACTACATGGATCACCTGCAAATGCTCATATCTCTTCCAAAACAGTTTACCCATGTGTCAAAACTAAATTCCCTTCTCACATAAATAGTCAGTGCCCCCAAAATGCATTGTTTCTTCAGCATTGTGTAAGCACTGCAAGTCAAAATGCTTAGACGTTTTGTCATTATGGCAGAGGTCTAGCTAAAGGAATACAATTATGTATAAAACTGGGAAATGAGAGCAGCCTCCAAAGTTTGACAACACACACACAGCACTCATTCTGCTGAGGAAATTGTAACTTGTAATTTTAAATTTTATTCACACATACAAGTAAATTTCACACATTAGAGAACCTAAAATGAAAATTACAGTTTTTCTCCTTTGGTTTGGCTCATTTCTTGAAACTGAGATGACATTCTCAAAATAACATGGACAAATCCCCAAACCAACTTGCAATTTCTCACAACAGAATGGCATTTCTCATTGCTTTCATCAAATTTCAAATGCTTTGTACATGTCTCCAATGTCTAGTGCATCTTTGCAAATGGTTATGTACAAGTAGCCTACAGTTAACACAATCGGCCCACAATTAGCACATTTTCCAAATAAATAGATCTTACCAATCAATCCAAATTAGTTGGTTCTCAGTGTAATGGTTGTTCTCTTTAAAACATGTCAGCACAATTTGATTGTATAAGTCACCATATGCAAAATAATTTGCTCAATTGTCAAAATTAGTTAAGGATATAATACAATACAGTATACATTTTTTGGAACATGTCATAAATTGATGACAGTCAGGTGAATAGGTGACAGGTTAAATCAGGTCTTGACTAACGAAGGAGATCGCAGATCCAACAGTTTGTTGAGTTACCTGACAGGTGTTGTGTATGATTTTGAATCGGTGGTAGAGGAGGGCGAAAAGGAGAAGTGAGGGTGCGTGGTGGTGGAATAGGGGGAAGAGGCCAGATGAAATTCGGCCACCATTACCCACCACGTTATGAACCATCGCCTCACAATGGCAGAAGCAGGGCGCCGAGTGCAGCCTAATGTGCCACGCTCTACACACGCACATTGCAAGCTTGAGCCTGTACAACACCCAGAAGCTTTTTTCTGGATCGCCTTTACAGATTTTACAAATAACCAATAATCAATAACAATACATAGTGGTAATAGAACACACAGCAATATCAACTTTTTACATGGTAATTTGTTGCCCACAAATATGCAAATGTAATCTCTTTGTATACCTGGTAACAAGCTATACTGTAACAATTCAAAATACCATAAAGAAACGGATAAGTAAATATAAAAGTGATAATTATTACTGTAATAATTATTTGGCTAAAAGATGATTGTCTCATCTACATTATTTCAGTTGTGTGACAAAATGCAAAATTTTGTGTTTGGTATCATTGTTTTCGATTTGATTTAGGTTTGACCCTAAAGTTAACCGTTTTGATAAGAGTATCCAAATGTCTGCAAAAATTAGCTGTAGTTGCACATACTTTTGTTGGTTGTGAACATCAACTGAGAGAAGTACTAATGAATTTTGGTTGAAGTGGTGATTGAACACAATTGTGTCAAAGCAATGTGAAAGAGAACAGTGTTTGGCTCCCATAGTCTATAGTTTATGCAAAAGTGTTAAGAGTTTTGAAAAAGTAGACATGTATCGAGACACACGTGAAAATTATTGGTAAAATCTGTAAAGACAATCCAGAAAAAAGGAGAAGCTTCTGGGTGATGTATGGGCCCAAGCTTGCAATGTGCGTGTGTAGAGCGTGGCACATTAGGCTGCACTCGGCGCCCTGCTTCTGCCATTGTGAGGCGATGGTTCATAACGTGGTGGGTAATGGTGGCCGAATTTCATCTGGCCACCACCACCACGCACCCTCACTCCTCCTCTTCCCCCTCCTCTACCACCGATTCAAAATCATACACAACACCTGTCAGGTAACTCAACAAACTGTTGGATTGGCCATCTGCGATCTCCTTTGTTAGTCAAGACCTGATTTCACCTGTCACCTATTCACCTGACTGTCATGAATTTATGACGTCTTCCAAAAAATGTATACTGTATTGTATTATATCCTTAACTAATTTTGACAATTGAGCAAACTATTTTGCATATGATGACTTATACAATGACATTTTGCTGAAGAGAACAACCATTACACTGAGAACCAACTAATTGGGATTGATTGGCAAGATCTATTTATTTGGAAAATGTGCTAAAAGTGGGCCGATTGTGTTAACTGTAGGCTACTTGTACATAACCATTTGCAAAGATGCACTAGACACTGGAGATATGCACAAAGCATTTGAAATTTGATGAAAGCAATAAGAAATGCCATTTTGTTGTGAAAAATTGTAAGTTGGTTTGGGGATTTGTCCATGTTATTTTGAGAATGTCATCTCAGTTTCAAGAAATGAGCCAAACCAATTGAGAAAAACTGTAAGTGCCAATCACTACTGCTTTACAGGAATAAGACCAGTTATATATATATATAACGGACTGAGTTATTTATATATATATATATATATATATATATATATATATATATATATATATATATATATATATATATATAACTCAGTCCGTTATATATATAACTGGTCTTATTTTTATATATATATTATATATATATATATATATATATATATATATGGCGAGAGTAAATTATTGGTATAAGTCTTGTAGGTGTATGGCAAGAGCAATTTGCACTTCAGGCAGTAGTCGAGACGAATCCAAATTACAGACACAGGGCATTAAACTATTGATTGCCCACGGATCTCCTTTCTCTTCAGGTTTGTGTTCTCGACTCCTTCGCCTGTCTCAACGTTAATTTGCATTAAGCATTTAGTCCCCAGGCCATTTCAATTTCAATACAGCGTGACAGACAACTTCCACTTATCTGTTCTTGCAATCTGTGTTTGCCAAGGTAGAGTTTTTTTACTCCCTCCTTCTCCTATCTTTCCTTTGATTTACCTTCTGTCATTTTTCTTCTTTTTGTCATTTAATTTTCCTTATCTGGGCAGCTTGTCATGAGGTTAGTGGTTTGTGAAGTCTAGTTCTTTGTTGTGAGTCTGGTAGCTAGTGTTGGCGATTGATCCGCAGCTGGTGAATGTCACTGCAGAGAGCTGTGGCTGTTACTAATCTGCAGCAAGGCTTCCCACAGAGCAACAGATTTCAGCAAGGCGGGATGCCATCGCTCAGTGCACAGCCCCCATCACACCCCACACCCCTCCTCTTTAAGGATGACCAGTCGGATTGCCACCGCTGAGTAAATGCCACTCTCGCTCACTGACCTTTGGTGCTGGCCTGTCACAGTCCACAGCAGCGACAGACTGACACCTACACACCACGCACCACCACCTCAGTGGGCATCAGACGGACATGCATCTGTGTGTGTGTGGGTGGGTGTGGGTGTGTGCGTATGCGTGTGTGTGTGCGTGTTTTCTACTTGGTCAGGCTGTGAACTTTCAATTTCCTAAAAGTCATGTCTATTTAAACACACATTTCAGTATCAGTCTCAGTATTTCAAAAATGTAATATGGTGAAAATAATATGGGTAATGCATGACAAAGTCAGTCTGGCAGATATATTTTTAGGGTAATTAACAGGACAATTTAAAATATTAAGTACTAAATCCAGCTCATGTTTTTAAGAGACTGGCCAGGCTTTGTAGTCATACCTGATACATGTGACTACAATATAACAACATAACAACACCACAATGCAATGTACATGCAATATAACATAATTACTTGGTTGTAGATAGTGTAGGGGTAGGTGTAATAGCTATAGTTTCTCCCTAAGGTGCTCTTCCTTCATGCACAAGTACTTTGTGTTCTTTGTAAACTACTGTAAATGTGTTATCTTTTAGCCTGAGCATCGTCACTGCTAATAGCAACACTTGCTTCCAGCTCACAGCTTCCTAACAGCGAATGATTGTCTTTCTCTGGGAGAACCTAAAAATGTGTGTTCTTTCTGTTGTTGCTATGGTGTTTTCCAACTGTGGCAGCCACAAAGCAAAGCTGAGCTGAGTCCAGCCTTACACCAGACGCTGGACACTCCTTGGGTAATTGCAGAATAGCCATCCTCAGTGCAGCATCCCTCATGCAGTGGCTATATGAGAATATCACCCTGCAGGCTATTAGCTCAGTCCTCTCCCTAACACAACACTCAGATTGGAGGTTATTAGCCAGCAAGCCTCTATGATTCCTTCCATTACCCCACACTCTCTCTCCCTCTCTATTTCTGTCTCTGTCTCTCTCTCGCTACCTCTTTATCTCTCTATTTCTCTCTTTCTGACCCCTCTCTTCCTCTCTATTGCTCTCTGTTTCTCTCTCTCCTTTGTCTCCTCTCCTCTCCCTCTCTTTCTCTCTTTCTCTCCCTCTCTCTCTCATGGTCTGTGGTTCTTTGGAGGATATAAATAACTCTCCCCACCATGTCCATCTGCTGCCTAGTGAGGCGTGTTAGATCAGATTATAGGATCCATACACACATCCGGTCCACTAGAAGCCACATCTGGGTCACAACGCCGACGCAGCCCACAGCACCCTGCCTCCTCTGGCCCACTCTGCCTGCCCCGTCCCCCCGGCCTGTCACCCACCCTGGATCTCAGTAATAGCTGTCATGTTTAAGCCCCGTGGGTGGTGAGGGGGATGGTGGAGGAGAAGGGGCTGGTGGCTGCTTGCCTTTTGAAGGTTCACTCGATGTATAGATGCTGGTGAAAATGATCTCAGGACTGCCATCCTCAGACAGGGTTCTCTGTTTCCTGCAGAGATTGTAGGTAGACATTTTGGCCTTTTATTGTTTTCTGGTGGCTGCTTGCCCTTTTAAGGTTCAGTGAATATATAGATGTTTGTAAACGGGATCAAACATTGACTCGCACTGCTCTGTGACAGGGTTCTGTGTAGCCTGCACATATACTAGGTATACATATTGTCCTTTTACTGTGTTTTGATTCAGCTGCTTCAGTGAGGGGCTTTGTGAGTGATTGTCTGTGAAATGTGCCATATAAATAGATCTTTCTTACTTACATACTAAGGCCAGATGCTAAGCGGTAGCTTTACATAAGGTGTTAGCAGCAGTGGTGCTGTGAACTCTGCCCGCTTCGCTTAGGCAGGATTAAAGGGGCACCATGTGTGGAAGTCAGCTGCTCCTTCTCTGGTCTCTCTCCTGCCTGGCTGGGTTATTTGCTGTAGTGCTTACCTTATGACTTAATGCCATATTAGGAACACACAGGTTCACTTTGAGACAGTCCTAACAAAGCTTGGAAATTACTACTCCTTTTGTTTTGCAGTTGCTACTCCACAATATCTTAAATTCTTTATCTCTCCTACACAGACACACACACTCACGAACACACACACACACACACACACATACACACACTCTCTCTCTCTCATACTTTGTTCTATAACACCTATTCTCAACAGTAGATGAACCTAGATTGCTGGCCACAGGGAGTTATCTAAAACTGCTGTGTGGATGTACACGAGGCTTCACACTCAGTTATGCGGGCTTTGTGAAGCCCTCAACCCATACAGCACACACACACACACACATACACACACACACACACACACACACACACACACACACACACACACACACATGCACACACACTGGAGGGTCACTGTGCAGATTGCAGAGTGTGAACACAATGGATGATGATGACCCATATCAGGGATTAGCCTGTTGTGTTTGGAGGCTCGGGGCAGTTGGCACTGTAATGAATCTGGGGATTGTGGCTCGACGCACACTAGTCCCACAGGGCAGACCCTCCATCTACAGTGGAGATAGAAAGATGAAGGCTAAACTTCAGCCTTTGAGTGTAATTTCAGAGAAAAAAATATTTGTACATTTTTATTTTTTACTATTTTTTACTTGTATTTTGTCTTAATCGTTTATTGTATGTAAGAGGGCACTATGTTGTTGTTGAGTAGGACTGGTGTCTTGTTATAGTTTTGCTGAAGCAGGAGAACATCAGCATGTTTTTAGCATCAAGTAAAACAAACGTATTGCTGATGTTTGCTTATTTTAACTGTGCCCTTATAGTTCTGATTTCTCAACTTGCGTCTGTGGCGTCTATATCTTGTTTACTGTGTAGATTACATTCAGTGATGCATCTGAGCATGACTCCACCGCAGGCATTTACACAGCCAGTGAGATATGCCCCTGCCACGGTGATGGAAACGAGTCGATTGCTCGACGTGGGCCTTGCTGATGCGCACCCAGTTCCTGCACTATAAAACGGGCAGATTTACGCAGGAACATCGCCATAGAGTTGCAAACGGAGGATAAACCTTGCTCACGGATTTATGCGTTTATTTAATTTTTACATCAGCATTGCAGTGGGAGTTACATGTTGATCATTGCACTTTTCTAATAGCAATAAACAGGGCTAAACACAAGGGATATGGAAATGCTGAGAGGGAATGTGGAAGTCAGCGCTCCAAGCACTCTGGCGCAACGAACGCACTGTGTATACAAGATTTTATGATGCGCTCCCTCCATATAGTCGAATATGCATATTATGCTTTGTGCCAGGCTTTGTGTGCAAATATGCTAATGATCCTAGTCATGCATATTTAAATATTTGAGCTGTTGTATTCCTATAGCTTGGAAGCATGCACTGGTTAGAGGAAACAGTAGTTCAGATTCCTAGAAGGTATCTCACATATGTGCAGTACCTCCTGCCTTTGTGTAGACTCAAAATGGGTCAGTCTTATGAAGGGCTGGGGATTAGAAAGAGGGTGAAATACTCAGAGCTGGGTTGAAATATATTAAGTACCTCCACTTCACAGTGCAATCTGCAACCGAATAAAAATCCAACATCACAAAAATCCAACAGAGTGAAAGGTTCAAATAGCCTAAATCAACAAAATGAATGTGGCAGCATCCACCTGTATTAGCATTGTCAGCCTACCCACAATTCTCAGTGTCTGAACACCTCTGTGTATTGTTTTAGCACATTTTCATCTGGGCAGCTAAAACAAAGCAGTTGTACCATGCCCAACACTGCAGAACACATTCCAACAGAGAATGCTACAGCACAGCATGGCACAGCACAGTTTGTCCTCTCTGTTTGAGTGTCTGTGTGCAGAAGTGTGTGTGTGTGTGTGGGAGTGTGTGCACGCAAGTGTGTGTGTGTGTGTGTGTGTGTGTGTTAGTGTGTGTATGCAAGTGTGTGTACGTATGTATGTGTGAGAGAGAGATATATATATATATAGAGAGAGAGAGTGTGTGTGTGTGCGAGTGTGTGTGTGTGTGTGATAGAGAGAGCGATGGTGTGTGTGTGTGTGTGGTTATGTAACAGAGGCAGTGGTAGTGCAGGAGGTGCTGTAGTGGTCCACTCTCATGGCCACCTCAGATGTGCCAAGCTTAGGCTTCCTGTCCACCCCACAGCTGGCCCCCCTAGCGAGCCCGGCCCAACAAGTCACCTGGTCTGCCCAAAACATCCCTATACCCAGCAAGCCCTCTTTCTGCCAGATTGGGACGTCTGTGTGCTTAGCCTCCTGGGCTATACAACTGATCGACTCATAGTCCTGTATGTTTTTCCTCTCTTTCTTTATATTGAACTTCAAAACATTGGCATCCTACATTTAAGTGATGTTTTACAAATACCCTACAGCATAAGCACAGTACAATTGTACATTTAAGTCCAACATCCAGCAAACACTCCATATGCAGTGGTTTGGCCATGCAATCAAGCTATGGCTAGCAGAAATGTTACCGTTTCATTCTGTTGACAGTGTTGAAATAAACTAAATAAAAACAGGCATGGCTTTCAACAGACCTAAACAAAGCAGCACAGAGAAGCTGCGTGACATTACAATGTGTTGCCAGGGGGAGGAGAGGCTGTGGGAAAGAAGAAGGGAAAAAATAAAATAAAAAAGAAGAGCAGCGAACCACAGTGGATTTTCTACCATGTTTGATCTCTGTCTCTGATGCAGTGGCCCAGAAATGAATTATTCCAGTTAAATGTATGATTTAACCAGGAGCCTCTGGAGGACTTAGATAGGGAGAATAAAACCCCTCTCTCAAGCTGTGGTCATTTAGCAAATTAGCAAAGCTAGCATTAGGCTATGGATCTCTGGCTAATATCTGGATTACATGTTTTAGTTGTATTACAATCAAAGACAGTGACACTGCTGATACAGCTGTATGTATGTACATGTGGGGCACTTGCACAAGGAAGATAACCGCACACTAGCCTCCTTTGGCTTTGTGTTGCTTTGCCATTTAAGCACATTAATGGCCAACCCCCAACTCCTTTCATTCCCTCCAGAGTACTGACAGACCTGCAGCTTATAATGAATCTGTTGTAAACTCCAGCCATGCTTTGTTCTGTCTTTATCTCTGCAAGTTACCTTGTGGCTCAGAAGACAATAAAAAAACCTTTCTGGACCCATACTGGGCTACCTATGCCATACAGTAATTACGGTAAAACAACGAGAAAGCTGAAGAAATTTGTGAGGAGGTTGTGTGTTGCGGTTGATGTCAGGTCAGGTCGTTCCCCGACATCAGAAGCGGCGGTTGATTGGGCTGTGTGCAGTTTGTTTCACCAATGGAGTGTTGACGCCGCAGGCTCCAGCCATGACCATGTGTGACACGGGCTTCTTGTTCTGTCTTTTACTCGTGGCTTTCTTTGGTGTTGATAAAAAAGAAAAGGCACAGCTGGGGTCTAGCGGCGCAAACAACATCCTATTATTTGTGTGCTGGTCTTCCACAAACCAAAGCAGACTTCATGGTGCAGCAGTGATCCCAAATTGGCTGTCCTTCTCCATGCCCTAATGGGCCTCAAGCACTGATAGGATAGAAAGGGAAACAAAAAAACTACAAAAAGAAAAAGAAAGAAAATACAAAAACATTTTTGCTCTCTGCATAGCCAAGTAAAATCACATTCTTCTCCTACTTCCTAACTATGCTCTCTCTCTCTCTCTCTCTCTCTCTCTCTCTCTCTCCCTCTCCCTGTCATATTGTTGTTACTCTTGCTAGTGTTGCCTGAGCTGGATTTCAAAGACGTGCACTGTTTGCCCAAAAACAGACATGGGTAGCTTTCATGGCCTGATCAAAACAGGCCTGTGGCTGGGAGGTGGTGATGATAGTGTGTTGAGTAAGTTGGTGTGTAGAGTTATCATATCTAGACATCTTTTTGCATGCAGAACATTCCTGCCGAAGTCCAAGACAGGCAAGTCATTTCTCGCCAGCCCACCCCAACCCCCACCCCTTTCCAGGCACAGTTTCTGCGCTCAATCCTGTGACAGGCCTCTTCGCCACTGGCTGCTGTCGCCATGACAGCTGGTGATGTGCGCCTGGCTTGGGGACGGCATCGGCAGTCTCACTGAAATCGTATCCCCATGCAGAACGTCTGACATCATGGCTGACTGAGCATTTTTATTCCCCCCTCTCAGTTCTCTCTCCCACAGAGTGGAGACTTTTGCGCTGTCTGAATGCATGGGAAGTTTCCAAACTTCCACATTGCACACTTTCACAACCCATTTACAAGCAACATGGTTGGGATTTTCTTTGGTTATTGAGTAAGATGGAGCTTTATGTATTGTATGTAAGTAAGTCTAAGGGACAGTATGTTTAAAAATACTGATAAGTGCCTTAGTATATAGAATAGTACATCAGCTTGTTCATTAGCTGTAGCTCATCAGCTGTACTCACAGGACACTGGGATAGTGGTTGGGTGTGCATTGCATGGAATATGTCATGGCAAGTATACTATCCTGTAAAGCAAAGATAGGAGCAGGCTTCACTCGACGTGTAATCTAAACGTTTTTTAGAGTGCTGGCCTAAATCTAAAATCGAATGAAAACAACAGAAGAGGCCGCACTTTGCATACCAGACTGTCTGGTATGCAAAGTGTGGCCTCTTCTGTTGTTTTCATTCAAGTATACTATCCTGTACATGGTGGCATATTATATTTCCTGCATGATAAATTATGGTGTAAAGTCAGTCTCATGCTACTGTACCATGAGTGATGATAACATGAGGACAACATGAGGTAGCAGGAACGACACACACAGGAGCCATTTTGAAAGCGTCATTCATTTTCACAAGGGCCACTATTGTCGAAAAGGCACATGCGAGGGGAAGGAACTCAAATGGGAGAAACGGAAGTGAATGGAGGGTGCGGCCGAACGAGCGGGTGAACGAGTGAACCACCAGCAGCGCTCACAACTCTGTGTATTCCGACACTGTTGCCGATTTTCCCTTCGAGGTGGAGGAATTACTGATGGGCAGGAAGACAATTACCCATGGACAACAAAGAGCACCGCCGCCTACCAGGGATGAGTGGCCAGCCTCCCTTCGCAGCTGCACTGTATCAAATCTCCCCTCCACACACACACACACACACTAGGGCTTTGACTTTTCCTCAAAAATCATATTCGAAGTTTGTTTGTTTATGAATATTAATATTCGAATTTATTCAAATATTTATTAATAATATTTTGACCATTGAATGCCATCAGTAAGACCTATATTGGTATCAAACTTAAGTTATCCACCAGATATGTATCAGACAGTGTCAATAGACTACGTGAACAAAAGGCTAAATATTTATGCGTGTTATTATTGAGCAAATAAGATATTCAGTGTCGGAATGAAGATGTAATGAGCAGAATATAACAGAAGATGTTGTTACGACACAGTTAATGCTGCATCGGAATGCTGCATGAGTTTACAGGAATCTTTAGTGCACCTAGTCAATGTTTTTGGAAGAACAACACAGTGTGATGACTGTTTTTTAATTAACAGTCAGACATGTTACTTTGTCCTCCCTCGTGATTTTCCCCTCTTGCTTTGGGAAGCCAAAGTAGCAACACACAGTGTGGTATCAAGCGCCACACTCTTGCTTTTCAAACTGTCAGGAGTGTAGATTTAAAACTCCTCGTCAGGCACGCTTGTTGCTGGTGGCCATTGTTTTGGCATGCAAAATAGGTGCTAACCAGGACGCTAAACTTACCTACAGGAGGCCAGATGACTAATAATACCATAATGAGCTCGCGATTCACAACTTCACCAGCTGGAATCTGAATTGACAACAACGTTTACACGCAAACACATTTACAAAAAATAATACCTATAACAGATTTGAATATTAAGGTCTGCCATTCGAATATTTTTTCAATATTCGAATTATATTCGAATAACGAAGTTTGGAGTCAAATCCTTAACACACACACACACACACACACACACACACACCACAAACAGACAAACACACAAACAAATATATACAAAAACAGACACATACTGCAGACACATACACACATACACATACACACACACACGCCACAAACAAACACACACACACAAATATACACACAAACAGACACATCATGTGCACACACACACAACACACCACCAGAAACATGCACACACTTCTCTCTCTCACACACACACATACACACACACACTCCGTCTCCTGGGTTGGCCATGGAACACAATGAAAGCAATAAGGTGGAGATGCTCCCTGCGGTTACTGATGGAGGCCTGAAAAAAAGGAAAAAATGGAGCATAGAGAGATAGGGAGTGAGTGAATGGGAGAGAGAGAATAGAGAGAGAGACGGGAGAGAGAGAATACAATTCAGATAGATAGCAGTCAGCTTTGCTCCCGTGTGATGGGAGAGATCCAAAGACACGCGGAGCAGGACTAAAGGAGCTTATGAATAGAGCGCTGAGCAGCGAGCACCGTGCACGATCCAGCACATTTGTCTCCTGGTCCAGGAGAGCAGAGCACAGCCTGAGATTACATGTGTTCAGCCCTGTGTGTGTGTGTGTGTGTGTGTGTACATGCATTTATGTGTGTTTGTAGGTAGGGGGATTCATGGATAAGTCCACTCTCACGACATGTGTGAGGATTGCAGTCTGATTTGCTCCTTTCTGTGTGCTAGTCTGTATGTGTGTGTGTGCATGTACGTATGTGTGAGTTTTAGGTGTGTGTGCGTGCGCGTGTGTGTGTTTGTTTGTGTGCAAGCACATGCAGGTGCATGTGGCTATTTGTGTGTGTGGTGTTTGTGTGTGTGTGTGTGTGTGTGTGTGTGTGTGTGTGTGTGTGTGTGTGTGTGTGTGCGCAAGCACTGTTGCTGGGCCCTTGTGGAGGTCTCTATAATTCACTGTGTGACCTGTCAGGGGCGTATCCCCCAGGACCCTGCAGTGCATTAGGGCAGCACTCCTCCGATGCAACTGCAGCCCGGCTAGCTGTTACTTACAGGCAACCAAACAGTCAAGGGACGGCCATGGCAGTCTCTACTCTCTCTCTCTCTCTCTCTCTCTCTCTCTCTCTCTATGGAAAACATTGCTAGCTGCTTAGTGCCTATGCTTCTGCAGGTGAAGGAGGCTAATGGTATCCAGAGATTCACCTGAATCTTCAATTGCCTCTCCTCAACATTGTCTTTTCTGTCATTGATTTTCTTTCTTTCTTTCTTTCTTTCTTTCTTTCTTTCTTTCTTTCTTTCTTTCTTTCTTTCTTTCTTTCTTTATCAGAGCCATGCTATGGTTAAGCACTTAAAAGATAAACATAATTTCTTAACAGTTAAAGTCTCATACTGTCTCTTCTTTTCATCATCGTGTTCCACATATCAGTGACCCTTTTCAACAGGGAACAGTCAGACACTATCATGCGTTCCCAACAGTACTCCAGAAAGGGTCAGAACAACCTTCTAAGAAATAAAAAATGAGTAATTTTGTGAGCATGTTGTCAGCCATTTTCTTCCCTCCACAGACATCATTCCAAGCGTTTTGCAGAACTGCAAGATTTTTCTGCAGGGCTGCTTGTCGAGTTGATATGAACAGTCTGTCTGCATGAACGTGCCCCCTTGCCTGCATCGCTTACCCGCCAAATGGCAGCAGCATGACCAGGGGCAATTCGATCTGTCAAACATCCTGGCAGAGTGGTAGTAGTTTCCCCATGCGTGTCGTCCTTTATAGAGGAGCAACCCTCTCGGAGCAGAGGCCCCTGACACACACACACACACACACATAAAAATAGAAATTAGAAAATAAAAACTACAAAATAACAAAACTAACACACACAAAAAGAAAATGGTAGATGTGAAATCTCACACTGAAAATTAATTTGTCTCAGGTTATTTTCACTAAGGCTGTCCCTACACCCCTTACAGGGCATAACACCTTCACAGCTGCATGCAATGCACACAAGGAATAAGGATTAGGGTAGCAAAAGTTGATGCTTGTGTAAATAACATGTTCTTACATGGGTATGTTAAACATGGTGTAGTGGTAATATTCCTAAAATAGATAAACCTTTTAGATAATACAATCTATTTTAGACATATATAACATATTGCTGCAGTTTGCACTTCAATCAGTTCATGATTTTACAATAACTCTATTTTCACAATACACTGATCCATTTCAAGTTTACAGTGAACTTGGTGATTACAGTAGTGTGTAAGCAACACACAGGGACAAAGTTAAATGACAGGGACAAGGTGAGTCATTCACAGTGGTGGACGAAGTACACACAGTATGTACTTGAGTAAAAGTACAGATACCTTGCATTAAATATTACTCCAGTAAAAGTCAAAGTATTCACTTCAAGTTTTCACTTGAGTAGAAGTACAAAAGTATTTGCCTTCAAAATACTTAAGTATTAAAAGTAAAAGTAAAAAGAAGAATTATGGTTCGGATGGATTTTTGTTACCTTCATATCAAACCCCCAACTCAATCAACAGGTTAACAATGAAACAGTGCCTTACATTTGCCTATCAAACACAAAATACTGAAAAATATTATATTTAAGTAAGACCAAGTGGTTTCGAAGCAATACCATGAAAAGGCAAGTTTCATTACTTAATTTTCTTTTTATTTTAAGAAGTCAAAAAGTAAACCCTCCTCAACCTAGGTCAGTCACAGCAAAATGCCAATACAGAATCTAGAAAAAGAATATAAGAGGTAGTGCACCCCTCAACAAGATGTGTGGAGCACAGGAATAATTCCCTAAAACATGAACAGTGGACTAGAAAAAAAGTCCTTAGTAAAACATATTAAAATTAAACTTAAAGAGCTTTAAGTCCACCAATGGTGGAAAAAAGTGTCTTACTCCTAATTAGAACATGAAAAAGTGAAGTAAGTGAAGTAGTGAAGGCTACGTAGATTGACCTCAACTCAAATATTTTCAATTTCTCTTCAATAGGAGCTGGTTTTCAAAATTGGTTGCATCTAGCCTTGCTCGTCTTGGACTGAAAATGAGCCCTGCTGTACTGAACAAACGCTCACAAGCTGCCGAAGCAGGCAAAGCTGTGTTAAGCTTCAAAGATAGCTTGCATACAGCAGGGTAGGACTTCAGTATATCATTGTCGTCAACCTGTGAGGGACAAGCCATCTGCCGGCACAGCCATAGTTTTAGCTTTAAATCCTAGGGCATTTTAAAGCTACCACATTCCGCACTGTTTCTCTCACCCACACCAACTTATCGACCGACTATGACGAGACGACAGGAAGCACAGCTAATACCGCGCTGAGCTCTGATTGGTCATATTCTGTTACGTCACGTTACACTTTGACCTTTCAATGTTTTATTTTAGCGTTGATTTAAAAAATGGAACGAGAGGGAAATGTAAATGTAACGGAGTGAAAAGTAGTAAGTACCACTTTGAAATGTAGTCAAGTCAAAGTATAAAGTCTTAACAGATAAAATTACTTGAGTAAAGTACAGATACATGCATTTGCTACTTAAGTACAGTAACGAATTACATGTACTTCGTTACTGTCCACCACTGGTCATTCATTAGAGAGAGTCATGCAAATGTATACTGTAGGAATATTTACCCAGGAGGTGTACCAATACAATATGTTGGCTAATTTTTGTTTGATACTTAAGTCTTCCAATCGGACTGCTGTGTTAAAAGGTTAATCCTCTCTATATTGAACTGAATGACTTGTTTAGCAACTCAAAGCTGTTATACACTCACTCAGTCTCTTCCTGCCTTTGCAAAGTCCCTTTTCTTAATCTTCTGACTCGAGCACTGAAGTTTAAATGTCACCCGTACTACGCTGTTTGACAACAAGAATTTTGTAAACCCATTCCCTCAACCTAATTCACCACTTGATCAATATAACCATTTCACTCAGCTTGTTACAGACTTCTGATACATGCCCTGCTCACTGCATAGTTACTTTATTAAAGGGCTGTCTGGAGCTCGAGAACTCATTCAACACTGCTTGTCTGACGGCATGCCCTAGTAATTGCATCTGATGGGTTGACACCAACTGATCCATACTGTGTGATGTGGTAACACTGGGAGCATACTAATCACAGATAGATTCTCCCTGACATTGAACATGTGTAAAAGGGCCCCCTTGAACTAAATGTAAAATTTTAGCATTTACATAGGATTATGCATTGAAGAGGAGAAAACAAAAATTACTTTTGTTGTTTGGTCTTGTTGTCGAATGGAGAGGAAACTGTTGAGTAGTGCTGTTAAGAGCTGCAAAACCAATTCACTAGTGTCCATAAACATGAGAGGGTGAACTTTGTTGATCATGATGACTCTGCACTGGGAGAGCTGGCCCTGCACTGGCAGGACAGTTTGCAATCCTAAATTTAGGAAATAAAACATGCATAAACATTAGGGGGTTCCAGCGAGCATCTCTTGATCATAATTGCTTTGCGCTGGCAGAGCTGCCTGCTCCAGCAGGACGGATCAAAAGGTGCATCCACGGGATTCCAGAAGCAAAGAACAAAACAAATTAGCATGATGCCTTCTGATGTCTTCTAGACAGTTCATCAATTAACAAAATGCAGTGACTGAACAGCCAAGCCAACCAGCCAAGTTCCTTCAAAAACTCTATGCAATAGACCTAGAAGAATTGATGCTCTTTTGAAGGAAAAGGGTAGTCACACCAAATATTGATTTGATTTAGGTTTCTCTTTTGTTCAGTCACTGCATTTTGTTAATTTGTGAACATAAATGATTAACACTTCCATTTTTGAAGGCATTCCTAGTTGACAGCATTTTTTCACCCCTGCCTAAGACTTTTGCACAGTACTGTAGATATCCAGAAAACCAGTGGAAGTCCTTTCTCCATCTTCCCTATTGCCCATAGTCAGGCTTGTGGAGTTTGGCCTGACTACGGGCAAAGGGAGAGGGAGTATAAGCTAAAGAGCATCATGTTTTATTCTCCTACCCCCCTTTAAAAGACGTTACACAGCTTGTCGTCTTCTGCTTCTTATTCCCGGTGCTACCTAGTTTAAACGAGTATACATGAAGATAACATGTAGGAGCAAATTTCTGTTTTGCCATATTCCTGTTTCTGTTCTGAAATTTAATTTTAATTGTTGTTTTTGATTCATACATATTGTATGAAGCAGGTATCTCTGCTGTCATCATCCCAGTGTAGCAGCTGTTCTGGAGGGGCGGACTGTGCTGCCCTACAAAGCCAAAAGGCAGTAACTACATACAGTATTTTCTCAAAAACTAAGTTACAGTTTTTACCAATCATTTTCACATGTGTCTCAATACCATGTCTACTTTTTCAAAACTCCTAACACTTTTGCATAAACCATAGACTATGGGAGCCAAACACTGTTCTCTTTCACGTTGCTTTGACACAATTGCGTTCAATCACCAGTTTAACCAAAATTCATTAGTTAATGTTCACAACCTACAAAATTATGTGCAGCTAATTTTTGCAGACATTTGGATACTCTTAGCAAAACTGTTAACAAAGACAATATTACAAAACACAACATTTTGTATTTTGTCACACAATTGAAATAATGTAGTTGAGACATTCATCTTTTAGCCAGTGATGTCCTCACAGGCAGCATCCATTACATTGAGCAGGGACCTCTGATCTTGAGCGTGGTGTTGGCAAACTCTCCACCTCCAAGCAGAGAAAAACTCCTCAATGGAATTGAGGAATGAAGAATATGGTGATAGTAATACATTACGCATCCTTTAATGAGTGGTGAACCATGCCCTGATGAGTGGGCCACGGTGGAAGTTCACATTGTCTAAATGATGTAGGTAATGGGTAATGGGAGTCTAAATGATGTAGGTAATGGGAGCTGACCTTTTCTGCTGTGGAACACAATGTAATATATGTAAGCACAGGGTGAAGGTAACACATGGTACAGTTCATCCTGGTGTGTTTCTGGAGTGATTTGTTTTCTTTTTCCATGATTGTGCATATTTGATTGATGCAATTTATCTTCAGTTCTGAAATATATACTGCAGTTATAGAACTCTGGAAAGTTACAAAATATAGAAAAGCCACTGAAATACACTTGGTTTTTGTGATTAGCTTCAATATCCATTTGTCCTAGGCTAGATTTTAAGTAATTTGTTTCAGGTTGTTTGCATTTTTTAGCTTATTGGGGATTGACCGCCACTGTAATGTGCTGAGATGCATGTTGGTAAAGCACATTGTGTTAAGAGTTTTGAAAAAGCAGACATGGTATTGAGACATGCGTGAAAATGATTGGAAAAAACTGTAAGACTGGAAATTGACTTTGTACCACCTGTTTTGTCTTGTGACTAAATCTCTTGTTTCTTCTTAAGAAAGTACATAAAAGCATGAGCGCTATTATGCCAACAACACATTTGACTGGGGGCATTATGACAACTTTTAAGGGAATTTTTCTGTTTCAGTGTTCACATAGTTACTGCACTTTGCATTCACTCAGGGTTGGTCTGAGTAGAGATGCTGTTGGGAAGCTGATGGAAAAAGTCAGTCATTTGGGCATGTGGACTGAGAGCAGGCAATTCAGTCGCTACCAGCAGCAAAGCAATTTTCATGTGGGTTGTGGTTGTGTGCCTGTGTGCACATGTGTGTATTTGTGTATGGATGTGTGTGGGGGTCTGTGTGTGTGTGTGTGTGTGTGTGTGTGTGTGTGTGTGTGTGTGTATGTGTGTGTGTGTGTGTGTGTGTATGTGTGTGTGTGTGTTTGTATGTGTGTGTGCGTGTGTGCATGCTATGTGTGTGACAGACAAGGTAAAACAGAGAGAAACTTTGTGATCTGAAAATGCATTTGGTATCTTGGCAAGGGTACTGAATGGAGCAGCAGTCTCCATGTTTTGGCTTCTGAGAAGGTCTCTGTACTGATCACTTTAGATTCAGGAAGCAAATGAATGCTTAGAGTGGCAAGAAGAGCAGAGATTGTGTGCAGAGCTCAGTAGTTGTGGTGAAATAACATTTATTTATTCAAAAATCATTCCCTTTGTTTTATTTATTTATTTATTTTTCCAAATGCCTGACTACGTCAATCAGGATATAGTTTATCCTTCACACTTGCAGCTTTGGATGACATATTGAAATCTCATCATGAAAGATTAGAACGGAAGAGAAGCTATGAGACATAAGCTTTGACTTTTATTCAAGAGCATCTGGGCTAAAATGACACACAGATACAGAAACGTAAACACAGTTGGGCTAATCAAATGTCAATTTCAAAGGGCAAATGAATTGTAGTAGTAGTACACAGCCTGAAATCCTAGGAAGATCACTGACTGCAGCAGGGATTTTTTCTCATATGTTTGCTTAGGGAGGTGAACAATAACTCAGTTTGAATGAATGAAACTGCTTCCTCATTCCTTTACAGAGACAGAGGGACTCCTCTCCTCTGCTTCTTCCTCCTGTCGTCTGGGTAACGTAGAGCTCAACACCTCGCAATGTGCAGTCAAACACCTCGGATCTGCTAGATCACAGCTCCGTCTGAAAACTACACACCTCCGTTCAAAAACAACCAGGTACCAGAACTAAAAATATAGAGGAGCCCACTGACTGACAACAAAACTAGTTTTATTTTCATCTCTCTCTCGTTTCTCTATCCATGTCTCTCTCTCTCTCTCTCTCTCTCTCACACACACACACATAGACACTTTTTCTCTCCCCACAAACTTTGTCTCTCTCAGTATCTCTCCCTCACACACACCTGAACTCTCTCTCTCTCTGTCTTTGTCTCTCTCTGTCTGTCTCTCTCTCGCTCTTTATTTTTCTTTTCCACCTCCCACTCAAGTGGCAGTGCCATCCCTCGTCCTCAAAGAACGGATGTTGACATGTGCTGGTCTCTCCTTAACTTGATTTTTTCTCCCTTTTCACTGTATCGATATCTGTTGCACCTGGCAGAAAGAGGGTTTTTGTTCCCTGCAGCTGAACTCTGATTGAGTTGATGCTGAACTCTCACTCACTCACTCAAGCAGGCAGGTGGGCACGCAACCTCTCTGGGTGACAAATATCCACCGCTCCTCTCTCCACTGCAGCCACTCACTTTGTCACTATGGAAATTCTGCTTCCTCGCTTTGAGCCGTGCGGTGGATGGTGTTAAAGGACGCTGATGGGCGTTTCTGGAGGGACCTTTAGCGGACGCTGGAGACGTGGCTATTCATATGGATTACCTGTCAGGGCGCTGATCTCACTGACAGAGTACGGCTGAGGTTGGTTGGTTGCCGTGGCAGCAATCTGATGAGGGCTCGGTGTGGAGACAGGCAGCAGGCCATCAGAACTTGCTGAGAAGGAAAGAATTATGCACAACGGGTGGGGGGATAACAGCAGTTTCAGGGACAAGCTGCCACCTGGTTGAAGAGCTTCTCTTCTTGCACATTCACAGGTTTACTTGAAGTGACGTGTCTTGTCAGAAATTGTTTTGCTTTCAGAGCTAAATGGTGGGAAATCATCAGAAACTCCTTCTGTGTAACTTTCAGAATCATTCAGAATAGGGGCCTACAATAAAAAAATGAAGTATAGGCACCACCTAGACAAGGAAATGCACACGAGCCATTCGGTGAAAAGATTTTGAAATAGACATACACACACACCACAGTGTACACGAGTGTGCATAATCTGCATAAACTGTACATACACTGCTTTTGGCTCTCTCTCAGATAGAGAGGAGTATAGTACAGGAAATAGGCTCATCATTGTCTCCATGACAGCGTTTCACTCCTGCACTCCTTGGAGCCTATTATACCACGCTGCTTTGTTGGTGAAACTAATTTGCCTAAAACAAATTACAGGTCAAAGTTCACCAAGCTGGAATGAGATGTATGCAGATGTATATGCGTTCCCATGGGCTCTGCTTCACAGCTCACAGCACTGAAGAGATTTCTGTGATCTGCTGTCTGATTAATCTTATGTATTGTGCTTCGATAGGTAGGAGTAGTGTTCTTTTGAGTGATATATTAGAAAGTACACACACACACTTTCACGCACATACACTAGCACACACACCCTAACACACACACACATGGACATGGACATAGACCCATGCAGACACACCCGCGCACACACACACACACCCACATCCATGATAAATAATGCCAACTCTTGTCATAACTACCAGATCTGTCAGTCAAAGCCCATTGCCTTCAGCCAGGACAGGGTATGGAGTGGAGCTAGTCCATGATGAAGTGTTGACAGTGTGCTTGGCAAGGAAGGTAAATTTAGGACAATCTGGGGAGGGCCTGTACTCAGTCCCAAGAGAGGTGGGGGCAGTGGTGGAGGTGATAACAGAAAGTGATGGTGAGGGAGGGGCTGGATGGGGAAGCAAGGTGGGGGTGGGATGAATGGTGGATGGGATATTGGTGGAGTGTGTTTTGTTGTGTTGTGGGTGCCATAGCAGTGATGTCCGAGAGTGATGGTTAAGGGTAGGCTAGGGGTGGGACAGATGGATGTGATGCTGGTGGAGTGTGTATGGTATGGGGCAGTGTGGGTGCCAAAGCAGTGATGTCTAAGAGTGATGGTCAAGGGGTTATGAAAGAAGTGAGGTGAGTGTTGTGTGTATGGGCCCGGGTGGGTGCTGGCCCAGAGAGATGGTTAGGGGTAGGTTGGTTGGGAGTGAGCAAAGAGGTGAAGTGTGTATGGGGCTAGCCTAGTAAACCAGGCCCTCGTACTTCATTTCATTTTGTACAGAGGGTCTGGCCTTGCTGCTGTTGACATTGTTTTTGGACCAAGCAAATCCGAGCCAATCATTGAACAGAGGAAGTGTTTGTGAGCAATAATGTTGACTTTGTGTGCTACATTTGAAAGTAGTGCGTAGGTAGGCTAATTGCATACGTGACGAACAGACATTAGCAAATGGGTAAAGGCCGAGCCACTTGTTTTAAACTTCAGCAGAGTCCACACCTTCAGGAAGAAATTGTTTCTCAATGCAGCATGAGGAGGAGGAGAGAGGGGTGGGTGCAGTGTGTTGGTGTGGTGAGGTGTGTGAGGGTTTGGGTGTGATGGTAATTGAGGGTGCTGGGCAAGGGCCTAGAATTGGCATGGATGGAGGTGATGCGTCCCCACCAATATCCAGCAATCACTGATTTGTCCCCACCCATAATTTGAGCACCTTAAAAAAAAAAACAATCTCATGTGTCAACGTCTCATCACCTAGGGGTGCAGAAATGGTTAAATTGGGTTCTCTACTGTGCTAACACATATGGTGAATGTGATTGGCTGTGCCCAGCTTTCACGTGAGACTCAGTTTGGTGTTAGCAGCGCCAAAACTAGAAGCAGAACTTATCCAAAATGAGTGGCGAGTGGCGAGCGATGGCAGCTAAAAAGAATGAAGGTGGACATAAGGAGCTACTTTTCAGTAGTCAAGATCACTACTGAAATGAGTCCCATAACAACGTTAATGACAACTAGGCTTTATAATAGGCATTAATAGGTCCCCACCAATGTCAAGAGCAAATCTACCCCCCTGGTGCTGGGTGCAGTGCAGGTGCTAAAGCAGACATGCCAATGTATGCTACACACATATTTGATGACAGTTGCAACTATTTCTCAAGACCAGGGAGAAGACAAGACATGCTGATTTTTTATTGATTTTCTGCTCAATAATAAGGATATCTTCCTAGTTGAGAAGGTCAGAAGGAATCACATGGATCAATAGATTCCTGTAATTACAGATGTTAGGACAGAATATGTATGAAGAGTGTTGTAATGACTTAATCACAGTCTAGTTAAAGATTTAACCAGATAGACCTATGTTTTCCCAGTGCTAGGGTTAGTGCAATTTTGCAATATAACAATAAAGTCGTGTTACTCTGTCAAAATAAAACATATACTGTACTGAGACTCCCCTACCAGTTAGAATGTAACTGTGTATACTTTGCAGAGGTTTAATGTGAAGAAAAACAACTACGATCTGTAATTTTAAAGCAAGATGGAAGATGGGGCAGAGGAGCAAGATATCCGGAGGATAACAAGATCAAAGTAAACAACAGCCTCTACCTCTATTTCTACCTCTGATCTAATACAGAAACATATACTGGCTTTGAACCTGTGATCAGGACAGAGAGGACACAGCTCACACTGCCACATACCACACACACACACACACACACACATACACGTGACATGTATATAGACAGACACACAGACAAATGCATGTGCACACATACACATCACCCGCACACACCCACAGAAACCACCTACAGAGACACACACACACATACTCTCTCTCACACAGACACACACACATACACCCACACACACGTGCGCACACACACATATATAAAGATGCACATTTTTAGTCTGGTCTTGCCTGTTGTGTTTGCCATGAAATAGACTGACTGATGATTAAGTCTGCTCTTGCTCATTTTTTCTCTCCTCAATTCAATTTAACCTGTCTCTCTCTCTCTGCCTTTCTGGATTTAATTAAAGTTTTTTTTAATTCGTTAATTTACTGCACTTTCTCTGTGATGATTACATTGTAGATTTTTCTCCAGAAAATGAATAAAATGAAAAAGAGAGAAAAGAGAATAAAAGAAAAACCTCATCAGGCAGCCCTTTGTCAAAGAGATATAGAATATAGCACAATCAAGTGCATTCAGTAGGCCTTCTACATAAACCAATTACAAAATGTATATGCCATAATATACTGTGTGTAACAACCATAGCAAGTCTTGATACCTAGACTGATACCAAAATTGATATGAGCTTCAACGCTATCTTTTATTACACACCATTTTATTAGCATCCATCTCAGCTCCAAATTGAGTTCTTATTGTAATCATCACAGGTCACCCGATGGGTCACAACTAGAGCTCTGAATCAATAAGGCCTCTTGGTTCCTCTACAGTCATCCACTAACTAATTCCTCACCCTTGTCACCCTGGTGCTTGCTATTATGGGGACACAAGTGGAGCTCTCCACAGTGCCAGTGGCGCTACTTGATTATAACAAAACTTGTCATGTGTATTTCTGTCTTGTGTATTATTGTTATTATTATTAACTGCTGGTGCGCTGACCTCAGTCTAACAGTTATACTGTCAGTGACCCGAAGCTGGGGCAGATCTGGCCCGTATCCTGGCCATAATCCATCCTTAGAGTACTGTATGATGTCATAAATCAGTCACACCGATGATGTCGAGAGTGTCGAGCAGAGGAAAATAATAATGTGTTGAGTCGCGGAATGCAGATTATCAGGGTGACTGAAAGATAAAGAAGAAGAAGAAGAATATCAGCAGTAGTTCACAAACACAGCTCGGGTCGTTCTAGTCTGGCAGTCGTGCACATGGCTAGTTTGTGCACATGCACAGCAAGAGTAGGAGCTTGTGGGGGCGGGACTGTTTAAAAATCGGGACAGTTTGAAAAGTATTGTAGTGCACTTATGTCTACTAGCTCTCTGTATGCCATGTGTCTGCCATTTACAGTAATGTGCCCTCTCTTTGTGCAGCATGGGTAACCAGAAGGAAATAGAAAGGCTGTCTATTGATATTTTATCATGTTGATGCAGACTTTAGTATGATTGCACTAGATGACATGTACAATAGGCAAGCATGTCTCTGAGGAAGATGAGACATATGTTTGATATGCTATACCTCAAAGGCTGTGGGGAAAAACACATTTTGGGTAACCTGTATCCTATAAATCCCTTAGAATTTTTTTATGTAGCATGAAATTACATGGAATGACTCCAAATGAATCCAAATGACTCAAGAAAAACATATGGTGCACTGAGTGAGCATTGAAGTAGTAGAAACCAAAAACGCATGTTACCTAGGTTGCCCCACAAAGCCAAAAGGCAGTAACTACATATTCTGTGAAAATTGTCTTTAGACTGGAAATGTACTTTATAACTTATTATTTGTCTTGTGACTAAATCTTTTGCTTCTTCATATTAAGAAAGTACATAAAATCATCACCACTATTATACATGCTACATGTTTGACTGGTCAGTATGACCGCATTAAAGGCATTTTTCTCAGTTTAAGTGTTTGCATAGCTACTGCGCTTTGCCTTTGTAGGGCAGTATGCCCTCCTGTAAATGCCATGTTTATATGGACCATAGAATTTCACAAAATACATAAAAATAACTCAAGAATGACATATTGTACACTGAATGAGCACTTAAATGGTAGATGCTAAAGCCAAGAACTTTAGAGCACATAGAATATAAATAGCTGGCCCACTGCGCCCCATCAAGTTTGCAATGGCAGCAAAGCTGATCAGCAGGGTCCTGGTGAGCACTCTAATGAGAATCGAAATTGTATTTTCCATAGCACTGGAGACTCAAGGACACAGTCTAAAAGCAAGATTCGCACCATTAAATCAATTTATAATTTATCATCTACTCTGGACTTTAGATGAACAAAAAAAATGAGAGACAAGAGAAAGAACACACAGTAGGCATAATTTATGCTGATTAATCATTAATTTAGCAAGACTACTTCTCCAGTTAGGGAAGGCTAATTTAACTTGATGGATATCCCCAGAGTGGGCGTCATACACATCCACCTCTTCCTTCCAGCTCGGCTCAAATAGTTGCCTTTGGTACCAGTCCCAGGTGATCCGTAAACTCGGTCATCAGGCAGATATACAGTCTACCCTCCCCGACATATTTGCCTAATGAGATCCCATCCACTGGTGGGGAAAGGCCAGACGGGGTGTATGTGGATGCTTTTATTAAATAGTCCTCCACACTTCTCCATCAACTTCTGTTCCTCCCCATTATCTTTTCACCTCTTTTTCTCTTTCTTTCTTTCTGCTTCAGCCCATCTCATTCTTCTGTCCCTCCACCCTCTCTTCTTCACCCTTCCTATTTCTCTCTCTCATCTCTTTACCTCTCTGTACATTTCTCCCACTCAACTTATTTAGAAAATGTCTTTCTCTCTCCTTCTCTCTCTCCCCCCTCTCTTTCTGTTGCCTTTTCTTTCTCTCTGTTGCTCTCTCTCTGTCTTTGTGACACACACACACACACACACACACACACACACACACACACACACACACACACATCCTTTCTCTTACACACTAGCTCTCTCTGTATGAATCTGATTGTCTGTATTCATCCCCCTATCGCTGTCCCTCTCCTCTCCCTCCAGTCACTCTCTCATGCCATCCATTCTGTATGCGTGGCCACTCATTCTCATTGCAGACTGGCCCAATTGAGAGTGATGGGATAGACCTTTACTGGAACGGAAAGGCAGTCTATGCAGGGGTTACTTTTTTCTCCACTTTTTTTTTTTCCACTTGTCAGGTGATTTATCACAGAGTCCTCTCATCATGTCCCCTCCTTTTTTCCCACACCTCCCCTCCATCTCTCTCTCTCTCTCTCTCACACACTTTCTCTCTCTTCCTCACTTCTTCTATCGTGGCTCCCCACCCCATGTCCAGTGGAAGTGAAAAGAAAAGAGAGTGTGTTATCAGTTTAGTGATAAAGGGTAGTTGAATGGGTAATATCGGCTGAGCTACTGGAGCTTGCCATGCAGAGTAAGAGTGGGGAAGCCAGCATCCCCCTCACTGCATATTTCTGATGATGTTCCTGCACAGCCCCTGCAATACCTTCACCATCTGATTCAATGGAATGGCTAATGGTTTTTTCACCATATAGATAGTGCATATGGTGAGGGGGGTATTGGATGTCCGTGATATGTAGAAATTGAAAAGTGTCTTCCAGTTCGGGGTTCTGGGTTGTGCTGGAGGAAACAACCTACTTCAGTGTGTTCCAACAGGCTAGCTAGGTGCTGCCAGATAATGCTTCATGAAGTTAATAGAATATTAATTTGTTAACATGTTAATGTGCTTCTGCAGCGTTAGCGTCTGCAGGGTAATAATATACAAACATGTGATGCAGACATACTAAGGTCTGTGTCAGGGCAAGGTTACCTGACAAGCAGAGGTGAAAGGGTTGTGTTCACCTATCATTACACCAGCATACATAAGAGTGCTCCCAGGATGTATAAATAATGACATGGAATATATCCGAGTCAGAGATTAAATATATCTTAATATAAAATGTGTGATTTTTAAAGCCTGGCAGTGTGTGATGTGGGTGTAAATGCACAACACATGAGGTGTTTCATTACTCAGTATCATAAGATGAGTATGTGCCAGAATAGCTTTACGAGTTTTATTTTATTTAAGCTTGGTTGTTAAATTCTTTTTTTTTTCCAAAATCAACAAATGGGGTAGAGAGAGAATGAGAAAATATGAAATAAAAATGGAAAGCACCTTTCTCATGCTGACCAAGCCAGACTTGATGTTTGTTGTTGGATGGTTGATGTTTGTTATGCACAGTAATGATTAATTGACTGTAAACAGAATAATGATCCAATTGACTGTAAATAAAAATGGCATCATTGCAAATTCACTGGGCCTTGTAAACCATAATCATAAAAATATGCATTGATGGTATAAGTGACTTTCATAAGATCTCAGTCTGTTATTTTGATGCAGTCTTTACTAACCCACAAGCTTAGTAATTAAATAAAGGTTAGATTTAGTGTTGGTAATTAAACAAGATTTTTTCTAATTATGAATTACTATTCTTGCCCAATGATATGTTTTTGTCATCTATGCATAAACAGCAATGTGTTTTTGTACCATATATATTCCCATATGTTCTTGCTGAAAAGAAACTGTTGATGAGAATACATTTCTCAGAGCAGAGCTGAGATATAGATTTATTTATACCATTCCCCACTAAGCTTAACATGAGCCCAAGGTTAACAGATGTACACTAAACGTACTCTTTCCCAGTGCACCTTTCACCAAATTCTGTACTTGCAAACCTACAGTTTGTAGACAGTTCTCCATGTAGTATTTGATGTAGGGTTTTTGTTGGTCCTTTTAGTGGTTGCTTCATACTAGAAATCGCCCTGTGCTTTCTAGTGGACAGAGAGTGGGATTGATTCATTAGGTATGGGTTCACCACTTCATTCCCCACTCCCCGATTATGCATGAAGCAAGGCAGGCAAAGAGGCAGCGCAACAGGCAGTTCAGATGTCCCTATGCCACTTAGCATAACTGTACAGGTGGCACCGGACAACCGGAGAGGTGGCCTGTTGTTCTTCCTAAAGGATGTCCTTTTACAGTGTGCTGGAAATAGCGATCTGTATTTCCGCTCCACTGTTTTCCATCTAGTCGGGCTACTTTACCAGTTGTACTAATCCATTTTAGCTGGCTTAGTGCTGTGGCCATGCTCCTGCCTCACCACCATTTAGTGCCTCATGGAAGCACATTACAAAGTCTGACACTCAACTAGAAAATAATTTCTGTATATGTTTATTTCTGTCATTATTTATCATTGTTACAATGTAGGATTGTCTTCCACACATACACTGTATATTACTAAAACTGAATAAATAAACAGAATTAGATTTGGTCAGTATGTTGTTTGTACAGCAAAGGTTAACAGTATATAAATTAGAAAACTAAAGCTGGTTCTTTTGTAGGAACATAATATGGATATGTATGGATAACACAAGCTATTTTAAAGTGACTAAGTAATGGGTCATTCTCCCTGTCTACTTAATCTGAATGGCTTATTGTGTTGCATAGGATATTACTCTACAATTTGTGAATTGTATGATATAATGGTGCACACAATATCTAAATGATATGTAGGCCTACATGGCATTTAATGCAAAAGAATTAGCATATTGTGAAGCATCACACGTGGACGGGTACATGCTCTGGTTTACATAGAGTAATACTGCTGGTACCAGGCAGAAGATCTCTCCTCTCATCACCTTCCCTATTATGGAAGATGGCTCTTCTGAGTTCCATGGAGACACACACACACACGTACACACACATACATGCACACACATGCACACATACATGCACACACACACACACACACACACACTCACACACACAAAGGCTTACATGAGGCGTGAGCTATGGAGACACAGCAGCTTTCATCAAGCAAACCACTTCACTCAGTTCAGATAATGGCTGAAAAATAGATTAATGGGGGAAGAGATTCATGAATTAGCCTGTTGGGGGCAGGGGGGCACAATACAGAGAGGGAGATAGAGAGAAATAGAGGCAGAGAGAAGGCAAGAGAGAGAGAGAGAAGGAAGGTAGCAAGATGAGGAGAATGAGAGTGAAATGAAAGGAGAGCACAGTAAGGAAAAAGGGGTGTGGAAAGGGAAGAGTGCTGATTGGTGGGACTATGGAGAAAACGGAGATGAGACATGAGGAAAGATTATGTGATAGCGATGAAATCGATAAGACAGAAATACACACACACTGACACATACATATACACACACATGCAGACACTTAAACACTTCATGTGCAGATGTGTACAACCAGAGGAAGAGAAATCAAAGAGGAACAGAGGGAGGGGAAGGAAGAGAGAAGAGAAAGGGATGAGAGAGAGAGATAAAGGGACGCGAGAGTAAGAGTTGCTGTAATAGGCTGCAGTGTAAAGATAAGGTAAGATGTGCAGAAAGAGCAGGTGTTCCGGTAAGGGGATGAAGATATGCTGAAGAGAGGAGGAAAGAGATGGGTGGTCCTCATTCCAAATAGGTTAAAATACTGCCTGAAAAGATACCTAACAGGAAAGAAGTCCCATTTCAAATAGATGGAAGTGTCATTTCCAGTCTGCTACAATACCTTTAACCCACCTACGTAAGTGTCATCTATAAGGGTCTCTTTTATGAACCTCCATGTTGTCTGTTGCCCATATTTCTGTATGGCAATTCTCTTAAACACCTGTGCAAGGAAAGGTAAGAGACAAAATGCTTCATACAGCTACTATTTGGTTAAAATGTGATTTAGTATACTTTTTTCACGTAGATTTTTTAAATCTACTGGAGAACACTGTTCTGTTTGATGATATGTAACTTTGTCATGTTCACCTGCTAGCTCACATAAGCTAATTTAACAAGCTTCTTGCATACTAGTGTCACATGGTCAGTTTCGATGTTTTCCAAGCAAACTTTCACAGAGGATTACTGTAAAGCCAAGTCAACCTGTATAGTTAAGTTGCAATTTAAATGAACAATGATGCACCTGTGCTATGGTAATGAGTCACTGAGGCAGCTAGATAGCTAGTTTGGACTGGATCACTGGTTTAAGAGAATGGAAAGACATGATGGTCCCTGTTTTAGTGGCTAGTCGGGATGGAGAATGGTGTTGTTGCTGTGCAGACAAGTCAGAGTCCTCTCAGATAAGCGCCATAAGGGCCAAACTGGATTTAACAGTCAGGTAGGACTCTAGCACGCTTGTCTCGCACTTGTCTTATTTTGCCCTCTCATGCTAATCTTGTTCCCTGCTTGCGTGCTGGTACCAGGCTAGTCTAGCTTACTCCTCGCACTCTCACTCTGTCACAGCTGGCAGGACAACCTGCCAACAATCTGCAGGCTGAGGGGTCAGGGGATTTTGCCTCACCTCGCCAAGCAAATAAAGTGGAAGCAATGACTATGATCTGGATGTGGCAAATAAGGGAATAGAAATCCCTCGATCCAAAGAACATTCTGGTCACACAGACGTCACGAGAACATCTTCCCAGTGAGTCACAATAAGCACATTCCAGCGTGACTCTGTATTGTAGCAGCTAACACAAACAACAGACAAAAAAACAAGTGGACAAACAAGAAGCATAGGGTTTTAGGGAGATTACTGGTGCCTGTGACTGAATTCTCTGGATGGTGGAGAACTTTGGCAGTTCCCAATAGGAGGCCAGGATGGGGGAGCACTGGCAGATTTGTTGTTTGTTGGTTTGTTTGCTTGTTTGTTTTGTTTCTGACTAGCATTGACTACATTCACCCAGCTGTATGAGACTACACACCACCTGCTGATTTATTGCATATCAGTCAAGGATCCATCCCAACACACACACACATACACATACACACACACACACACAATTGCATGATTGTTTCAATGCCAAAATAAAAGTTTTAAAGAAACTACAGTGGAACGGACATGAGTGATGAACACAAAGAGGCAACAAGAATGGTTGAAGCCGTATATGGTGTGTGTGTGTGTGGTTGTGCATGTGTGTGTGTGGGAGAGCATCATTAATCATTGGCAGGGGGAAAAGATACATACTGTAGTTAAACTCAAAATAGGTAGAAAGCCAAAAGCAAACATTGATGCCTGTTTGGGAGAGCATTTGTGTGTGTGTGTGTGTGTGTGTGTGTGTGTGTGTGTGTATGTGTGTGTGTGTGTGAAAGAGAGAGAGTGTGTATCTGTGTCTGAACCTTTATAAAGTCAAATATTGCCTAAAGCAAGGTCACTATAACAGAAGTTGAGAAGAGTGGCTTTGGACT
This sequence comes from Coilia nasus, assembly GCA_027475355.1. Lineage (NCBI taxonomy): Eukaryota > Metazoa > Chordata > Actinopteri > Clupeiformes > Engraulidae > Coilia > Coilia nasus. The sequence goes on along the minus strand of CM050215.1, from coordinate 1,651,801 downwards.
GGCTGGCCTTTATTTGGCGAGGTGTTGAATGCCTCAGGACCCACTTAGAGTCATGCCGTCTGCAGCGGGATTGATGGGCAGTTTGGCAGTAAAAAATGTCAGCGGTTAGACTGGCTGCATTCATAGTTGCTCTCTAGTAATTCAGGGCATGTTTGTCGTTGGTGGTGTTTTTCTTCACCTTTGTCAGATGATTGATTGGCACATTTGTCTTTTTTTCTGCTTACTTTGTTATATAAGTGCACCTGTTTCACTCAAGTGAGGATGACAAATAGATGGAAAACCTCCAAAAGTGTTCTTTCTCGCTCTCTCTTTTTCTATCCCTCTCTGTTTCTTTCTTTCTATTTTTTCTTTCTATATTTTTTATATATTGTTCTCTCTTTGATGTTTTTGGACCAGACGTGTTGTTACATCAAGTTGTAGATCAAAAGAACGTGAGCTTTGTAGTAGAGAGCTTGTGAAGCTTTGTAGTAGAGGGCTTGTTTTAGGAAATTACAGTATAAATGGTATAAAGAAGGTGAAATAACCCCGGCTGCTGCCCCACCCCCTTCAATGTTAGGATGTTAGATGTTAGGACAGAATATGTATAAAGAGTGTTGTAATGACTCAATAACAATCTAGTTAAAGGTTCCACCACTAACCACCAAGTCTGCCAACTTTTTGGGGCTCATTGACTGATGACTCATTGAAGACTCCTGCAGTAGCTCCATAATGTGAAATCCTGTCACACTTTTAAGCACATTCTGCTTTGTGGAATTGCAACAGTGAGCTCCAATTAGGCCTTGGAGTCCTTGGAGAGCTTTGACTTTGTGTGTGTGACTGTCTGTGTCTCTCTCCTTCTCTGTCTGTTGGCTTGTTTGAAATTGGTTGGCTAATAGCTGACATAAAGCAATGCATTCTGGACTTGAAATGGTGATGTTTTTGGACAGTCCAGTCCAGTCCTACCACATGGGTGGATATGGTGTGGTACAATGAAGCTCAGTTCAAAAACGTCACTACTTCAAACCCATAATGTATTGCTTTAAGCCAGCCAAACTATCTCAAACAACCCTGTGTGTGGGGGGGTTAGGACTGGGACGATTAGTCGCCCCAGTTGCATGTCATCGATTACTTAAGTTTGTCGACACTTTTTGCGTCAACGCATCGAAATCTTGACCTCTATTAAATGACTTTCTGCAGGTTGGTATGTCTGTAATGTAAATGACCTGTAAACATTGGTTGCATGAAATTTGCATTTCTGTGTGTCTTAATTCACTGTATTAGGCCGAAACTTAATTTGTTCCACTTCAAGGATCTCCTTTGACACTTGCATTTACATGTATCCACTTGCCAAGGGCAGCTAACCGTGTTATGCCAGTTTATGTGCAGAACAAGTAGTATAGGCTTTGTGTTCATCTTCATTGAAGTTCACAGGACATCAAACAATTAAATGAGCAAAGCTGTTTCAAATAAATGTGTTTACATAATGGATTAATGTTCAGAATACATGCCTTAGCAACTGAATTTGCCTCCAATATCCAGATGTTGTGGGCTAGCCTTAGTTGCTAATATTTCAATTGTTAACAGGGACATTAGACATAACAGGTCAACATAGCTAACTAGCTGACCTTATTAACTTTTAAATAAGGCTGTATGGACAACTTGTACTATGTACATTGAAAAAAAATTATAAGTAACCTACATTGGTGGCATTCTGAGGGTTAGAACATCAAACAACAGCACTAAATGCATAGAAATTGTGGTCCTTCTATGGGTTAACTGAAAGAATAGCAAAAGCTATATTCCTCTCACAAAATTCAACTCTTATATAAACTGTAGCTTATAAATGTTATACTTGTTGGCTTACAAATTCAAAGTTTCTAAATTCCTTCCTCTAAGAATAACTCTGGTTAGTGCAAAACAAAACACCCAACTGGTACTGTGGTTGTGTTTCTCGACCCACGTCAGGTCTGTGTACATCAAAACTGGCCCATGTTTAAGAGTACCCCTCGAGGTGTTATTAGTTCGTTTTTATTGTTGGATTTATTTAATACATCTGATTTCATATGTTGCTAAAATTGTACTTTTTTACTGTAACATTAAAGGGATAAGAGCTTGGATTTCTTTTTTCATCGACCTTTTTTGTTGTTGGATTGGTAATGTTTATCTGGCTTCAAGTTGCACTTCAAATTCATTTTACTTAAACTACTCTTTTAGTAAAGAGAAATTTGAACCTGAATTTTTTTTGTTTTGTTTAAAGTTTTGTTTAAATGGGTAATAATTTAGCAATGGGAAAATAATAAATAATTGCTAATTGAAAGATTAATCGTTAGATTGGTCAACTAATCTCTACTCACTAGATTATCACTAGAGTGTTCACAGCCACTCGGGTGGTAAAAGCAGGCCAGACAAGATTGGGCTACAAGTATGAGGTGCTATTTTGTCAATACATTCCACTGCCAATGTCACAAATTCCAGTTATTATCACAAGGCACATCCACCCACACACACACACATCAACCCCAACACCTAACACACACAGACACACACACACACACACACATGCATATCTGCAAATAAACACACACACACACACACACACACATACACACACACACACACACACACACACACACACACACACACACACACACACATCCTGTACACTGACAACTGCAGGGTTGTTTGTCCTCCACAGCTTCCCTACTAGTGGGGTTATTGACCATCTCTGTAATGGAGTGGTTTGTAGTGAAAGCCATGTCTGTTCAGGCTTCCAGGGATAGAGAGCGGAGCCACATACCAAGCCGTCAAGCTGGGATCATTAGCCCAGGTGCTAATATACCACCTCTGTCTTCTGGCCTGGAGTCCTCTACGGTGGCTCAAAGGGGACAAACTGATCCTTATGCAAATGGATGTTAACACTGTCCTGGACTTGGCTCAGATGTAACACAGAGACTGGATGCTAACTTCCTGAGCTTTTCTGCATCACCAACCTTCAGGGAGAGGTAGCACATTACCATAACATGTCTCACTTGTCTTTTTTATTGTGAAGAAAAGAAAAAAATGCTAATAAAAAGCAATCCGGCAGCAGTTCTCTACTAATATGAAATACACTCTGCCTGTGTGTCTGATATTGAGTGTTATGATAATGGGGGTGCGTAGAGATGCTAAGCTGCCAGTGGATCCCCAGAGAGTGGATCCCCATGATGTTGGTTTTGGAGAACAGAGAGATCTGGAAACGAGCAGGAAATTCTCTCTTTCCTTTTCTTCCCCGTACCCCGGCTCCATTATTCTCTTTAAACAGGAGCCCTATCTCCCCCTCTTTCTCTCTCTCTATCTCTCTCTCTCTCTCTCTCTCTCTCTCTCTCTCTCTCTCTCTCTCTCTCTCTCTCTCTCTCGTTGTCGTGACACTCTTAACACCTTATCATTCTCTGCTGTGCTTGTTTATGATTTGGTAATCAGATGGCTGTTTTCTGATGAGCAGGGCCAGCCTAGGCTGTGTAGGGACTGGCAGCAAGCCGAGTGCTGTTGTATGTGTGTGTGTGGTGCTTACAAAGGTGGGTCTGTTCCGCCTGCCACAGCTGGTCTATTTGCTTGCCTCTGAAGATGGAGAGAGCACAGGGAGGGAGGTTCAGTGGGTATGCACATGCGGATAGGGAGATTAGGCAACTAGTATGATGATCTTCTAGGCTTCACTACAGTGAGTGTGTGTGTATGCATGTCTGTGTGGGTTGGTGGGTGGGAGTTTGTTGCAGAATGTCCATGCATACAGCTATTTGTGAAGAAAAATGGAGAGGAGAGTAGGAGACAGCTTGGTGATTGTTGTCTTGGGTGAGACAACAGAGAAGAGAGAGACAACTGGTATGTTGTTGAGGGTTCTTTAATGAAAAAAAGGTGGTTGATTTGGGAATTATTACATGGGGAAAAGGTGATGAGTGATATGTTGATTGGTGATCCTTGGATTGGAAAGAAAGATGTCTGATATGTTTTGGTGATCCTACCATATTCACACATATGCTGTTCATGGTGTTTAATAAATATAATAATGTAAAGGAAGGTAACAGGAGAAAAGTACTGTTGCACAGTCCAAAAACAAAACTGGTCAAATACTATTAAGCTGCTGTTTGACACAGAAGCAGCTAGTGGCCTTGGTCCTGATGAGATAGTTTTCAGGTCTTTAACACTGTCCAGTCCAGTAAAATCTGGGGACCTTGTCTTGAAAGAGACATGGCTGGATTTTGTAGGCCCTACATGGTAAAGTAAATATGGCTGGTGGGTTTTTGTTTTTTGTTTGAGGGATCGTGACATGGAAAAGGGGGATATCTGTGTGTCTTGTGGGCACAGAGTATTGCAGGCTTTTGAGTTCAGAGAGAAGAGCAAGAGAGAGATGGCTGCTGCATTTCTGGGGACTTTGTGTCCTCTTTATTTGAGGGGTCAGGGGTGTCATCTTCAACTCATTAGGAGCCAGATAGCGGGGAGAGAGATAGTAGACTTTATGTCCCCAGAATGGGCAAGTGTTGTCCCTCGTGTGATTCAGGAGCACTAAGGCTTCTGAAAGAGGGAAGAAAGGAAGATGACTGATCTAACAGAGGGAACCCAGCGTGGTATCTTTCAGAATGGGTGAGATAAGCACTGCACAGATAGCTGCTGTGGTTTTGGAAGGACGTGTGGCCAAGCACATCAGATAGTGTTTTTATTTCTAAGATGAGTTGTTTTTCTCATCTTTTTCTTCTGTCCTTGTTTTCCCCCTCTCATGATGTCTCCCCAAAGCAGCCATACCAAAAAGAGCCCCCTTTGCTTACATGGAGGCTCTCTTGTCATGGTAATGGCCAGCAAGTTTCCTTGAGAGAGTGATATCAATACAGAACACTTACTGGTTTACTGCCTCTGCATATTAATTTCCTGTATCATAAAAAGGAACACAAATAGGCAGGCCTTCCAACATTTTTATATTCACACTAACCAGAGAAATAATTGGCCTGAGGCAGGTTTACAGTGCAATGTACTGCTATGAAAAAGCAACTGTCGGTCTTCATATTATTTTGGTCATTATATGATCCTTCATACAAGTGTGTATATGGGAACATTAATAAGTATGGAGCAGTTTCATTTAGTCTTGCAGCAGAAAAACAAGAGTGTGTGTGTGTGTGTGTGTGTGTGGGGGGGGGGGGTGCTTGAGACAAGAACCATTTGTTACTCTTCTGTGGTGCTTGTATTTATTTATTTATTTACTTGCAAACATAGGTGCAGCAGTCTTTCACACATCCTGTTGTCTCATAACAGTATTGCTCATATCCTTTGTGTGTGTGTCCCTAAAGTACAGCTATTTGTTGTTTTTCTTGCGTGTATTACCATCGTCTTCTTTTCTAACCAATGTGTATGGATGCATACGTTGATCAAGAGGGATTTACTGTTACAAAGACAACAGTGTAAAACAAGCCAACAGCAGGCAGAGGAGATGTTGACAATTGCACTGGTGAAATGCCATTAAGCTGCTGCTTTGCACAGGAGCAGCTGGTAGTCTTGTCATCGTCCTGTTGAGACAGTTTGGTGCTTGTGCATGATGTGAGGCCATCATGTAAAATGCCCCTTTGTGTTCTCCGAGTCAGTCTATTTCTGGGTGGTGAAGAGTGGGATGGCTAGTGGGGAAACCCAACTCAATCCAGCTTGACCTTCAAAGCCCAATTTCACACTGCTTTTTCACCCCTCTTTCTTTTTTTCCTCCTCTCCTCCTCTCTCTGTATATAGGTCGATGGGAGTCCAGTAGAGTCCCAGAGCTCCTTGTGGTCTTAGCAGTCATCGTTGCCAGGCTACAGACACTTCAAATGCTTTTTGAGCAGTCATCTTCGCCAGAGGTTCCCTGGGTACCCTGTGGCAGGCTTCTGATGCACCTGGAGTTGGGCTCTATCTACTAGTCTGACAGCACTCCTTCAGTCTTAATGAGATTCCTCATCGGGCACAAGCACACTAGATAGAGGTACGCTACAAACACAGATGGCTCTCTCCTATGTGTATGTATCATGAGTTGTGTGATTGGATTAAACGATTTTGCCTGATATTGAAAAGCCAATGCTTATGTATATAACTAAGTAATGTCTGCATCTGATAACTACAGTCTGACACAACTTTATCTGACAAAATGAACAGTCGTTCTTTGGACATATTCGTATATTACATTATTTTTCCTCTTCATTTTAGTTTTTTTTGTCAGCGTCCCTGTCTTGTGAACAGAAAAAGAGGTAGACTCATGTTGTTACCATTTTGGTTAAAAATCTCCTGTAAGCTCATGTCTCATCAGCAGAATGTTTAGTCATACATTTTAGTGCATCGGCAAACATTTCCCTTCAGCGATTCTGTCGAGAAAATGAACATTGCTCAGGAAAAGGCATTAGTGTAATGTCCTCTCTCTCGCTTCGAGCAGACTGTAAAAATAGTGTTGATTAATATCAGCAGACGCCGTGGTTACCTTTTGGTGGTCGTTTCAATTTTAGACATGATTGCCTTCCCGCAATTATGAGTGTTAATGCTTAAATTCACTCTTTTATGTCCTTCTTTAATTGCTTTTCTCACCTCACAAACAGCTGCCATCTTGGAAAATTCCATCCCCACCCGCCCAACCCCCATACATTACGTGGCTTTTTAAACCCCACCCTCACAAAACAAGGAAAATAAATAAATAAATAATACTTTTATCTGAAAATAACTGGAATAAGAACAGAGAGGAAATTGAGCTAGCAGAGTTCTGTTTAGTCATGGCTCAAGTTTGCCAAAGCCCTCGACCCATTCCCTTGGCAATGCTCCTGTCTCAGGTGAGTCTGAGTGTGTGTGTGTGTGTGTGTGTATGCGATTGTGTGTGTGTGTCAGCATTGCCAGTTTGGCCCAGAGCCTTGAGTACAGATTACTGTGAGTGCTCTCGGGGCTGAGCCAGGGTCAGGAGGCTGCCAGACACACCATAGAGACTCCACAGAGCAATCACCCCCTCAGACAGTGCAGCGCCCCCTATCTGACAGGGTCATGCTGCAGTGGACAGGGTCAAAGGGCAAGCAGGAAGGTCAAGTCCAAGGTCAGAGTAGATTGGCAGATAGAGGGTCCTTTGGGAAGGCAGCCAAGACAGTGATGTTAAGCCTCAGGCATTGAGACAAGTGCCTAAGTCGTCTCGACCTGAACAAAAGGTAAAGTGTCTCTCAAAAAAACATTTTGGGAGGAATGACTAAGGGACTTTAGGGATCAGCGCACAGCAGGGTTGTTGTTTAAGGAAGGCTGGCAGGGTGGCCGGTCGCTAGGGGTTGGGTGGCATCAAGGTCTGGTTGTTAAAAATAGATACATGTAGATAAATATATAAATAAATAAACACATATCCTACTTATGCCCTCAGGGAAGCATTTAATCATTTGCGTGGACCGATGTTATCTTTAAAATAAAAAATAGGAGGCCAGAAAGACAGTCACTTAATGTTCTTTTTTCTTCAGCTCCCTAATGCTAATACCTGCAAAAGGGAGCTCAAATGTGCTCCCTGTGCAAAAAGGGCTCACATGGCTCATCAGGGACGTTACAGAGGCTTATTCCATCACATTATATCATATATCACATATTCCTCATTTAGGGGTGGGGGAATTAACAGTTCTCTGTGAAATACGTGTAAATCCATTTTTAATGCTCTTTAGGGTATATAATCCCTCAGCAGGATTTCGTGCATGCATGTGTGTGTGCGTGTTTGCGTGCGTGCATGTGTGTGTGTGTTTACATACACACATGCATTTTTTGTGTGGGTGTGTATCGGTGTGTGTGTGTTTTTATGGATATTAATGTTTGCTTGATGGATTGTGTGTATCTTTGTGTGCTCAGTTTTACACTTTGTGTGTGCGTGTGTTTGTATGTGTGTGTATGTATGAGCTTACATATGTGTGTGTGTTTATGCTGGCGTATGTGTGCTTCGTGTGTGTGTGTGTGTGTACCTTTGCTCAATGCAGTCTGACCTGGCTTAAAACAGCAATGCCCCTGGCTGTCCCCCAGAGGTGTCATTTGGCAGAGCTGTTGTGGTGCCGTGATGCGCACACACACACACAAACACACACACACACACACACTGAGGCCTAGAGGGCAGGGCAGAGCTGGCATGCAGGGTGCTGGAGCATTTAGGACCACATACCGCTGGTGCTGTCTTATTAGCCACACACAAATTCATACAGACATGCATTTACACACACACACAAACACACAAGTACACACACGACGACTCAAAAGCATACAGGCAGGCACACACACACACAGCCAAAATCATACACATATTGGCCAGGGGGCTGTGACAAGCTGGGGAAAATCAGACTTAGTCTCTGTACTGTACATTCAGTTTATTTTTCTCAGAGCAGCCATGCAGCACCTCTCTAATTAAGGCAAAGAGCTGAGGAATGCTCAGTGGAATATTCCATTCTCGCACAACCAAGCCTCGTGCCACCGTCTTCCTCCTTTAGCTGTTTTGCTTTTCTTTCTTACTCCATCCCTTCTTTTTTTGCTCTTTAATAGGTAGGCATCTCTCACAGGGCGCTCGCTCCTTCTTTAATAGGTAGGCCTCTCTCACAGGGTACTCGCTCCTAGGTAGAGTTGGCCCTTATCTGTTCCATATCTGGGCTACATTGAGGTTTAGACCTTAACCGATGTTTTCTTTGAACATGTTTTCTTTTGTGTAAACATTCCAAATGGTTTGTTTTAGTAACATGTCACCATGGGCCATTGTGATGGAGTGACCATCACTAGAGTTATGGGTGTGCTCTGACTGCCATCTCAACGAGCCTGGCTCTTTGGCGTTGCGGTCAGAGACCCTGTTTGGTACCCTGGAGACCCGGGTTTGAAGCCGGGTGGGGTGACTTCTCCTCCTCTTCGCTACAAATGATGTCAGAAGTGGGATGGCTTGCCGTGAGGTCATTGGAGGTCCACCCACTGTGTGAGCCATACGATGGACCCCCAGGGTTAGGTTGACCCCGGTGTGAAGGACCCAATGATAGGTGAAGCACCAGTATGTGTGGGGCACCCTGGATGGGAGAAGTATGGTGGTAGATGCGTGAGGGACACCTGAGTGTGTGAAGCGCATGGGTGCGCCTCCCGAAGGGGAAGGATGCGTGAGGACACCTGAGTATGTGAAGCGCATGGCTGCGCCTCCCGAAGTGGAAGGCAGTGTGATGGAGTGACCATCACTAGAGTTGTGGGTGTGCTCTGACTACCATCCCAACGAGCCTAGCTCTTTGGCGTTGCGGTCAGAGCCCCTGTTTGGTACCTCGGAGACCCAGGTTCGAAGCCGGGTGGGGTGACTTCTCCTCCCCTTCGTTACAGCCATACTTCATCTGAGGGCTACGCAGGTTGTGTTACTCCTGATGCCACTTTCGCCTGCCTGCTAATATGGAGGTGTCTGAAAATGTCTATGACTTGGCATGAACTCAGATTTCAGCTGTTAAATTTCATAGAATTTATCCCTTTAACACGAAACTCTGTATTTGCATGCAGTTTTGGTACACCAATAATGTCAAAAGTTAACACTTCGTTTTATGGTGTTTCATCACTGTTTAAACTATGTTACAGTTTTTCTCAGTTGTTTACACACAATTCCTTGTACTTCAGACACAATGACCACAACATGTAAATCATGCACCAACCCCATTAACCAATTCTGCTAAACTATAAACACAATTCCTGCTTTGCACTGAAATTGCAGTTCTAAAACACACTTTTTTCAAAACACTATAGACAATTCTCTGCGTTTGGCACAATTTTCATGACAGAAATCTCTTGTTTTCACAAGGAACACACAGTGATTCAAAATTCTAAAGTCAATTGCCCTATTATGTACACTGACTCATCACATCGGCAAACACCTGTCACACAGCTTTACAATTAGCTATCAGAGCTTTGAAAGAGGCAGAGCCACAGTAGAGGAGTGAGAGTAAGAGGAGGAGGACGGGGAGGACACGGACGAGGACGAGAAAAGACTGTAATCTCTGATGAGATCAGAGCCATTTTGGTTGACCATTTGGTCAACGAAATTATTTTACAGTAGTTGTTTAGTTGTTTACGTATCTCTCTCCATATTCTACAATCCTCAACACAATTGAGGATTTTTTTTTGACTGGAGATGAAAGTGTATGACCAAAATCCACAAATGCGTGTACCCTTTCTCTAAGCTATGGAAGACGCATGTGGAAATATAGCAATTGATGCTTTTCATGGATGGATTCGCTGGATGGATTCACATGTGATGTGGATGAGGTGCTGTGGCCACACAAAAACAGAAGAAAGGATGCAGCGTAATTTTTTTTGTAACTGTATAGGCTACAGTAAATTCTTCTGTTCTATTGTATGTAGACCCCTGTAGGTGCAGTTTTGTGTTGATTGGGATGCACAGTGTGTACACTGTTTTTGTGGGAAAAATAAAATATATTTGTAACAATGTTTATGTGCGTTCTGACTATAAAAACAATATTCTAAAATATAGCACACTTATGTATGTACTGTCTGTAGCAAGTGTAAAACTGAACAAAAAAGGCCTAAATCATTATGATGAATGGAGAAGAAGTGTTTTCCATTTATCATAGTGTTTTACATTAAGCACATCATGGTTCAACTGGTTGTTATAAATGTCTATTCATATGATGGTTTGTGTTTGTCATTTGACAACAAAATAGCATTTTGAGAAGAAATAACATTGAATGCAAAGTTTCATTTTGCAGGAGAAGTGAGTGGTTTTGCCCATTGTGTGTGTGTTTTTTTGATTTGTGTGTAGAGTTCTGAGAGTATGAGGCATGCTTTCAGGAAATGTGTTTAAACAATTGAGAAAAACTGTAAAATAACATGCATGCAGTTGCACATGATTAAGATGCACATCACAGTATATGTGAATTAAAACAATTATCCTCACAGGGGAGCTTCTACTTCATGTGTTAAAACATAAACCTATGATCCATTCAGATTTATTTTGCTAGGCAAATAAAACTTAAAGGGTCTTTCACTGTTTCCCAGTAGCAGATGGCTTTCAAATGTAATCTGGAAAGTCAATGATGAATGAATTATAATACTATGAATTATAAATGAATTATCTATCAGCGTTATATTCAACGTTAGTCATCAATACAAGGATGTTTACCTGTGTTGTGATGGTGATTCAATGTCTCTTAATCACTGACATTTTAACCTTAACTGCAACGGTAATTCAGATTGTGAATCAGCTCGGTATTACATTAATGTTAATTAGCTGCAGCATGGGGATGAACAGAAAGACTCATGGAGCTAACATATTTTTTCCTTTTAGCTGTTCCCTTTAGAGGTCTCCACAATCCACACAGCTCCACACAGTCTCCACATCTGCCTCCATCTAACACTATCCCCTGCATCCCCTTCAGGGTACCACACACAGCTTAACAGCAACGTCAAAGCACCAGTCTAGCTGGCATCACCATCAGACTACATCCTTAACCACTGTAGGAAGCACACTCACACACTCCTCCCTTTCAGGAGGCCTGCTCATGCACTTAGTGCACATGGGTGTCTCTCACACATCCCACTACTACCATACCTCTCCTTCCCGTGGAGATCCAGAGGCTAGGGCTTCACCCATCGCTAGCAACACTTACACAGGGGGTCATCCAAACCTGGTGGGCTGAAACCTGACACACCTCTCAAGACCTCATGGTTAACCATCCTACTTTTGACACATGTAGAGAAAAGAGAGAGCCATCATTACACCTGGCTTTGACCTATTTAGTACCATGCATGCACTGTTCACATCATTATGACCGCCACTAGCGAAGCTAACAAAAGCGGTCATATTGGAGTTGCCACGTTTTTTTTTTTTTTTTCACCGTTTTTTCATCAACGATTCCCGGGACACTGAAACTCTGGGGGACATGAATGTTTGTAGGCATTTACCCCTAGAAGTTTGTGAGCGAATAACGCCTTTTGGTCCCCCAGGGCCACCCCCCGCTGTGCCAGTGTCCGTTAAAGAGGGGGAAACCAGCAAAAGTTTTTGCTGAATAACTCAATGAACTTTTCACCCAACAACATCACATTTTTGTGATATGTCGGTGTTACAGAGCCGTATCGACCCAGCCCATAAACGCTCACTTGAAGCATAGCGCCACCTAGTAATATGGGTAAATGCAAAAATTGGGATTTTGAGTTGCCAGTATCTTGGACCGAGAAGGTGGAAACGGCGCAAAATACATCATGCACAATCACCACAAAGACCTCTAACACCACAGCACATGCCATAAAATTTGGTCCATAGGGGGCGCTGTAATTATAGAAAATGTCATTTTGCCTATTATCTAGAGCAGGGGTGCTCACTACGTCGGTCGCGATCTACCAGTCGATCGCGAAGGCATTGACGGTAGATCGCGTTTTGTTAGGTTACCATAACAACTACAACGGCTACTAAAAAACTGCAACAAAAATGAGTCCTAGCTAGTGCTCTAACTTGTACTTAGCCCATAGGCACGGGAAGCGGGAAATTCCAATGGGCAATCAACACCTCACCCCGGCAGTGGGCCATCATACCCCCATTAGCAGGTGTAAGTCCTGCCCTGCCCGATTAGCATCACTATCAACAGACACTGTTTAAATCTCCGTCCCAACGTCGGGTTTCTTAGAGCAGTACGACGGAGGAGAACAAACTCGTCATAGGCCTTTAATGTGAATCTCACCAAAGTTGGTATATGCCATCTACAGACAATGCTGATAAAAAGTTATCAAAGGATTTATCTTGAGATAAATCGTTTCGAAGTTACACATCAATGAACATTTAACTTGTAGCTTAAATTCTTCAAAAGTCCATATCTTGGCTTTTAATTGCTGAAATTTGGTCAAAGTTGACATGCCATCTCTAAACAGCATTTTTTTCTACTGTACTAAATTTTGTGACATTTCGTCATAGGGGGCGATGTTTATCACCGAAGCTAGTTGTTGAAAATCAGTTTTTGTTAAATAACTCGGCAACAATTTTGCCCAAGACAACGATTTTGTGTTAGTATGCTGGTGTTTCAGAGGCATATCGACCCAGCCCATAAACACTCACTTGAAGCATAGCGCCACCTAGTGATACTGGTAAATGCAAAAATTGGGATTTTGAACTGCTAATATCTTGGACCAAGAAGGTGGAAACTGCACAAAATACGTCATGCACGTTCAGCACAAAGTCCTCTAAAACCACAGCACGTGCCATACAATTTGGTCCATAAGGGGCGCTGTAATTGTACAAAATCTCATTTTGCCTATTCCTTGCCTTTACAAGTCACTCCTACACACTACACAAACACACACACACACAAGGTCATTCATTCAAAACCCACACAATGCCCACTACCAGGAAATCATTTCCACAGAAATTCTCACCTCAAAACACTGCTCTACCACACACTCATCATACCAACAGTTCCCACATTTCAATATACTGCGGCGGTCATACCATGTACCGCTATGCGGTACATCTAGTTATAATTTAAGCCTAAAGTACCTCCCCTAATTGGTACCTCTAATGTTATCTAAACAGTCACTTTCAAGTGAATCTAAGAATGACAGAGGGGGTAACCAGTTAGAGTAATGAATACAATGTTGACCCTCACATTCGCCTCAACTAACCCATCAAAGCTCACATTAACCAACTTGCATAGGTCCTTTAAATAGACAGACATCCCAAGGGAAGGGACAAACACAGATCAGAAAAATATATAGAGTGAGGCATTATCTAGTAACAATCATGACAGTAACATTACAGGCTGTAATTTGATGAGCTTGACTCAAAAAAAAAAAAAAAACGTTCTTATCTTATCTTATCAATGAGACCGGGGTTATGTATCTTCTAGCAAGCAAGCTTATTTGTGGAAAACTACGCTAGCTTGTGGAGAGCTTCAATATCAACATTTTCATCAACCAGGTTCACAATAAAAAATATTCTGTGACAATTACTTTGTCTAGAGTGGCTGGTAAATAAGAGTTGTAAATATATATTGCAACTAGAATAAACTTGAGAACAGTTGACAAATACAAACTTTTGCTGATACTTTACCTTGACAGTGTTATTAGACTTTCTAATGGTGCTTTTCCTGGACATGCTTAAGATGAGCAAGACCATTCACAAGACCAGTGGGAAGCCGCCACAGGGTGAGAGATATGTGGCATGATTGACACCTTTGACACCAAATGGATGTACTTGAAAATCAGATGACATGGTTTCACAGCTTTTTGTTGGTCATTTAGCATAATGTATACGGAAATGAACTTGGACATTCTGTCTGTCATAAAAGCTCAAAATCAACAAAAATAGACATATGAGGTTTTCTTCCGACAGCGACGATATTCACCCTCCCTCCTCTGTACATGTCCAAGCCATCTTAGTCTGATCTCTGGGTTTATGGGTTTATTACCAAAACACATAAACATACCATAAGGTGGTCTGTGTTTGTGCATATGAGGTAGAAAGATTCTTTCAGTTCTCTGTTTTACGGATGGTATTGTGTACTCTCTCAGAGGAGAAATGCATTGTGGAGGCCTACCTTTTGTTTGTGCAGGTTCTGAGGCTAATTAACCACCCCATAGTATATGTGCTGTAGGGCCAATGCAAAATGGTGTAGTGCTCCTTTAAGTGGACAAATCAGACAGATGATGATTGGAAGGGATTTTAATTTTACCACATTTCAACAGCTAAGATAAGAAATTATGTATGCTGCTTAATCCATCTACTGGAGTGACTAATGCCAAACATAGTAATACAGCATGTTATTAAAAAGGCTCACTGGTAATCTCTTCTCAAATGAAACCCTTGATATTCCTAGATAATCCTCTTTTGCCCTGTATTTGAGTTTTTCTGTTTTTCTGAAGTTTTCTTTTATAAAGACAACGTGTAGTGTCTACCTCAGATGAAAATAAGGTCTTATTTTGACTTTCATTCCAACAATAACATTGAAGATGTTCATTCAATGTCAGTCATTCATATTGGGTGCATGAAAAAACTGCACACAGAATTACAACATTTAAGCAGCAGTATAGTTCATGTTTAAATGATCTCTATTTGTGATGATTTTTTAAATCTAAAACCTTTCCCCTTACCACCATGCAGCTATAGCATATACTGTTTCACATCAGCCACAATCAAGCTGTTTTGCTACATTGCTGCACTCCTAAAAACTCGTGTTTTTGCTTCTGGGAATCAATGTCCTCGTTTCTCATTTAGAGCAGTGTTACAGCTCAGAAACCCTCTCACCTTCCATACTCAGTGCTGTGTTTATTTTAGTCCCAACATCACTGGAGACTCATCAACGTCTGCCGCACACCAGCCACAACTCCACATAATTGCAGTCTGCAAAAGCAAAACAGATGCTAACCTGCTAGATAACAATTAACAGGAGTTTCATCAGTGCCAAGTAAGTGGTACACTTCTTATTAAAACAGCCCCCATTGCTGTTTTGTTCAGAAAGAAAGACACAAATGCTTTCTCTTAGGGGGTTGTCACTGAGTTAACAAACCCAGGTCTGTCATTGGACCATGTGCTGTGAGAATCACTGTGACCAGTGGTGGTTTCCAGTAAGCAGAAGCAGAAGTGCCCTGTGGACATGGTACTAGAAGTGGAAGACTCAGTCTCCCATAAGTGTCCATTTTCCACATCGTGTTTGGTAACACCTTTGTCTGGAGATTAACACTAAATCACATCCCGCAAGTACACCAGAGGTGCCAGACAGTGTCTTGAGGATTGATGGCATGACTGTGTAACTATTCAGGAGGATACTAAGCTATACAATTTCCTCGACTTGTTTCTGTAAAGGTCTTATTGCATCGTTTTTTCATTAATTTTGCGGTGGTCTCTAGTATTAATGAATGCCCTGTGAGATGGTTTTAGTGAAAAAAATGCATGTGCTCTTGTTACAGGCTGTTCTAGTTTGGTGGAGGAGATGAAGCAGGGAGAATAACAGGTTCCCGCCTGATTTGTCAGACTTTGACAAACGATTTCAAGACTTTGCTTTACTCGAGCCAATTGCTACATTTAGTGGAAGTGAAAGTCCCATTTTTGTCATTGTGATGACATCAAGTCCAATCCTGCGGTCACAGGTCCGATACCTTAACTGCTAGGCCACCACTGCCCCAACTTATGTGCCATCTATTTATTAAAGATACTGAGGTGGATTCAACTCGCTTCAAAGATTGCAACACTGTTTCACCTGAACGCGTCTGCAGTGGAAGACGAGATGCTGACACTACAGTCTGACATTCGGCTGAAGACCAGGGCGCATGGACAGATTTGGAATTTACTGACAAAGAAAATGTACCCAAACATGAGGAAATGTGCTACCTCCTTGACTGCATTATTCAGCTCTACTTATTTGTGCGACTCGGCCTTTTCCCACATGAAGATTATTAAGTCCAACTACCGTCACACCATGACTGATGATCATTTGGAGGCCTGCTTGAGGCTCGCTACCAGCAGTTACTGTCCAGACTATTCAACCCTGTCTGACTCCTTCCAGTGGAGGTTATCAGATTAAGATGGTAATAGATAATTACAAATGTATTAGTAATGCTGTAAAGGTTCATTACAAAGTAATACAACTGTAAGTTGTGCTATAAAGGTTCATACATTTATGCATGTAATTCACTATGCTGCATATGTAATGCAACATGTATGTAATTACGCAAACTGCATAAACGTACATATGAAACACATAGTGTTTTATTATTACTATTATTATTATTATTAGTAGTAGTAGTAGTAGTAGCAGTTGTAGTAGTGGTAGTGGTGGTGGTAGTAGTAGATCACTTTGACATGATAATTCTAAAAGTAGCTCATAAGCAAAATATAGTGGGCACCCCTGTTCTAAACAAACACCCATACTTACCTGAAGTTCGCTAAGTGAATGTGTGCTGCAACAAGGCTCCTCTGGTAATCACAACTGTGGCATTGCTTTTTGTATTTAACACATATACGTCACTTTGTTTGCCTTTTCCTTATTCGCTCGTTTTTCTGCCCATTTTCTTTCATTGACTAATGGAGGCAATCGGACTAGAAGAACATTTTCACGTGCAGCATGCATATGCAACTCGGAGTGACCTGTCGTATTTTAAAAGGAGCAAGTACTAAACAGCTTTTTTGTGGAATGAGACCTTTAAAAAAACGTTTTCTCTATGTTGTTACTTTTATTTTAATAATGAACAAGGACAGTATGTGATATGATCTGATGATGGTGAGTTTAAGTAACATGTAGCCCAAGTTGTCTTCCTCATAAACATACACACACACACAGACACACACACACACACACACACACACACACACACACACACAGACATTGACCTACCAATTCATTTTATTGGTGTATCTCTAGTATTGATCTGAATTCAGTTAATTTGCCCATAGTAAAAAAGGAAAAGGCATCACTCCCCAAAGCCATTTCCTGCTGCAGCCGTTGTAAACCATGCTTGATTTCACCCCTGGCAGAGGTGTGCTGTCACGACCCAGAGATATGGAAAATAGTCTAGGGGCTCAGCCTCAGTAACCCCTGCTGAAGATTCATGTCCTCATGCATTATAGAATAAGGGCTATTATCATCTATTACACTTATGCAATGTGCCCCCAATGATTTTACTTCACAGTCTGCTGTCCCAGTAAGAGAATAGTAAAAAAACAGACCAATAAAAAGTGCAGGCAAAATGAATTTTGCTCTGAAAGATCAAACATTTGATCTGTCGAGTAGTGCACTCTGCTCTAATATCCCTTTTGCTGGTGTGGCGTGTAGGGGGCAGTTATGGATAGGCAGTGCTGACGCTGTTGCTGGGTGTCTGCTGTGACACAGTAAAATGAGCTACGTGTATGCAGGGCAGAAGAAGCCGCTGAGAGGCAAGAGGACAGGTGGAGAAAAATAACATTAAGAGACAGCGCATGTATCTTTAAAGAGTTTGTCTTATCACTTCAAAGAGCATGGCCCGCAGGGGCAGCTGCAGGCAGGGATCATGAATGAAGCCCTCTGTTGGTGCCACTGTCACACACACGCACACACACACACAGTGTTGCTTACACACATACACACACACACACACACACACACACACACACACACACACACACACACACACACACACACACACACACACACACACACACACACATACAAACACACATACTTACTTCTCCTAGCCATGCCAGTGCTTTGCTTTTAAAAGACAGCAAGTCATGCCAAAAGCAAACTTAGCTCTCTGTAGCACAGCAGAAAAAGTGCAGTAGAAAAAAATCTATGACAATGAACCACCACCCACCCCACCCCACAGACACACACACAAAGACAAACAATCAACTATGAAGGCAGACACACATAAACTCACATAAACAAAGGCACTGGTTTAAAGAAACACACAGGCAGGCACGCACACACACACACACACACACAAACACACACACACACACACACACACACACACACATACATAGTCACACACAGAGACACACATGCACACACACACACACTAACAGATAGACACACACACAAATCCACACATATTTGCTTTGATAGAGAGTTAAAAGGCTGCCTAGCATGTCCTGCTGAGTTGCATTAACATGTGACCAAGTGGCTGTGGAGGGAGATGTGTGAGTGTGTGAAAGAGATGTGTGAGTGTGTATTGTCCTTTTTCCTTTTTTGCACTTTTGTTGGTGGTGACAAGGATGTTATGTAACACTACAGTCACTGGCAAATTACTCAGACAGGTTGGTTGGTCTTTTTTTTCTTTTTTATCCAGCTGTTCATTTGTAAGTGATTGTGTTTACTTTGATGAAGACTAATGTCACATGCAGCTCAGACTGTCATCCTTTGTGCTACGGCAGACAGGCCGCATTAGGGGACAGGAGCCACTTACAATGATGGATGGGTGTGTAGTTGAGACAGTGGTGGTACATGGTGGGGACGGAGCAATGTACGTGCCTCTGGTGGCACAAATTACTCATCCACCATTCCCCTAACACGCCACATGGCCCCTAGACAGTCTAAAAAATATATAGACTTTTGTAGACTCTAAATCAAACGGCTGTCATTGCTTGGTGCAGGATGTACTCAGTGTGCAGGGTGCTATAGATATCTTGGTAGATGGGGGAACTTGTCTTCTTAGTATGCTGCACACACACACGTACACACACACACACACACACACACACACACACACACACACACACACACACACACACACACACACACACACACACACACACACACACACACACACACACACACACACAAACATACACACAAACACACACACACACACACACGTTAGCAGCCGTAGTGACCTAACAAACAGAATCCATTGACAAACAAGAACACAGTGCTTAGATGAATCTCTCTCCCTATCCCATTCATCAGCAAATGATGTGCATGCATGGCCTCCTTTCACACGTGCATTAGAAAGGGTTAAAGCAGTAAATGTTTAATGTTTTCTTTGATGGATTGAGTCTAGCTGTGTTGGCAAGCAGATACTCCTTATAGCTGCACCCTAACCAATATACTAACATCTACAGGATAAAGCACAGCTTTCACTGCTGTGGAGAACTGTGGGTTGTCTACAATGGCCACACTTCACAAAATTATTTGTCTAAACACAAACCCTGCACAGGCCTTTGAAATCATTAGGTTCTTGCCACCTTGCCAAGATGCACTGACCGTCGAGCTACATACAGGAGCCACATTGTTTTACTGACATAAATCTGGCATGCTGTTTAATCTAGTTTCACAGAGCATGCTTTTCAGGCTGTTGTCCATGAAGCTGTCATGTCATGTCATTCACACTTCTTATGTGTCACAAGATTCCTAAAAGCATTTGAATTTTTTTGTAAATATCCTTGTTGTTCCCCAGAATTCCGACAACAAAAATATGTTTTAGTCATTCTAAGGCAGTGGCAACAAACATCACTGATGTTACTAATGCAAATGTTTGTTTTAACGTTAACCGAAAGACCTTTTGCAATAACTTGAGCTAAAAGAATGCTGTATTCACTACATTCCTTGTGTTCCTATTGTGTGGTCCTATTGTGCCTCTGTGAATGACAGCAAACATTACAGTTGTAATGTGAAGACCCGGCCCAGCCAGTCTGCACAGATGACTCTGCATTGCTTCTTACCCTCTGTATTATGTGTTGCAAAAGCATTGCATGTGAAGTCTGCATTAAGGAGTCTTTCAAAAAGTTCTGTCTGATAAATGACTCTTGAGTGTAGTATCTCCATCACAAACTCATTCATACACGCACACAAACGCAGGCACGCACTGAAAAACACACCTTTTTTCTCCTTCCTGGCATGTCATAGTGTAAATAAAATAGGATCCTCCTTTTCTCTCTTCTTTTCTGGTCTTACTTCCATGAGATTAAAATGGAGGCTGGTTTTATATGCTTTGTGACCCTATTAGATTCACCTATTTCCAGGGAGCCATTTTTCGAGTGCTGTGGCATAGCAGGCGACTGCAGCGCAGCCTCGCGGCGAAGGCCACGGGAGACATGGGGCCAGGCTCCAAAAGAAGCCATGGTGACTCACTCGCGCACAGCCAGATTCTTTATCTCCAGGGCTCAGGTCCAAGATGAGCCTTTGAAGAACGCAGGGAAAATAAATTCCACACATCCTTTGGTTACAGCCTTGCCTACATCTCCAGTGAAAGGCTGTAATGTAATCTGTGTGGCACAGGGTCTTCTGGGAGCCTGCCATACCATGTGTTATATGGCCAATGGCTTCCCATAGGTACACAATGTGCATCACATTTAATCATGTTCCACAATTACATGCTGCAGTTTTGTAAAATGGCTGTTCTAATAATTCTAATAAGCTGCTTGCCGATTGTTGCTTCCTTGATTGTTTTTTTTTTTTTTCAGTTTGTCCCACCTCTTGTTGTTGAAGGCAGAATAGGGTTTGCCAAGGATGGATTTGATGAATACCCTATTCTGCCTTCTGTTTTCATGTTTACCAGGTGGTTAATTCGAGGACATTAAAGTCCAGTTGAGTAGAGTGCATGACCAGACGTAGACTGAAATAGGTGATTTTGATGGGATGGTAGTGCAGGTGGTGTTGGTTGTAATTGTACAGGGCGCATGTGACACAAATGTTTCAGCCTCATTTTCTGTCTATGTTCAGAAGAAAAGAAATTATATGCAGACAGGCAGACACACAGACACACACACACAGACGCACACAGACACACACACACAACAGATAAAGCCCCTTTTGGCTCCTCATGAAGGGCCGCCATTGTAAGCTGTGTGTGGACCCCATATGCTCAGCCCTGGTTGCTATGAGACACACACACATCCCTCAGTGCTAGAGCTCTGATAGAGGACAGGGCCAATAATAATGCAGTGTGCCTCACTTCCTGATAAATACAGTCTGAAGAGGCAGCGTGATTATCCTTTCATTCTTTCTTTTCCCTCTTCATTTCTTCACTTGTTTCTGTCGTCATTTTTCCCTTGAATAGGAACAATTTACACTAGTGATGGGGGGATGGGGGGCTGGATCGAAGCATGAGCCTCTTCCTGCCCCTTCTCGCCTTGCCTCACATAGCCTCGCCGCTAATAGCCGAGGCACTGAACTGCCTTATAGAAGAATGAAGAATAGCTTGTGAGAGGGCATTGTCTTTGCCTCTCCCCTTAGGCTGGTTCTCTACTGCATCATGCTGCTTACAGCCGTACAACAAATAAGGAACAAGGTGAAATTTACACCATGCTGCGCACTCATTATGCTTGCAAAATAAATAAAACCCACACAAGAGTCCTCAGACTGGCAGTACTACGCAGCTCCTTAGCTCATTGGCTGTGATAAATTGTGGTTTAATGGAAGAAGCGTTCGTACATTCCGTTCCATTCCTCCCTGGTCCTTATGTCATACGAGAGCTGGGTGAGTAATTGTCCCGGAAGATTAATGGCTATTCTCTGGAAGAAATATATTGTCTCATCAGAAACTCCCTGAAATATTAACATCTATGAGACATGGTTTGTTTTAATAGCCTTGTTCTTTTGGTTTCCTGGAATGTTTTTCTAAGCCTTTGGGATGTTTTTTCTCAGAGGAAAAAAAGAAAATATTACTGTGGTGGAGATCTGCAAGTTACATATCTTTAACTGGATGATTTGAATAGGGCATTAACACAAAAATGGGCAGATATAATTCCAGCACACACAGGCTATCACCCTGGTGATGTATCACACACTTTTAATGCCTTTTTATAATGTAAGTGTTCACACGTCTAACCCCAAGTCGAACCCTCTATGCAAACCCTAACCAGAAAGGCATCTCCTACCAGCATGTAGTCGTATAAAACTAGTCATTGCACTGAATGATTATAAATTGATGAGTACAGGAGGGTTACATTACTGCCCACATAGGATTGCACAGCAAGTTAAAAATGATACTATATATACAGCTTTTGACACATTAACTACAGTATTTTTCAATTATTCACATTTGTATTGATAAGAGACATTAAATGGTTATAATGTAAAGCTATTTAAGAGATTAACTCATTGAATAATTTGTTAATAATGTAATTGTTGAGTCAAAAATCCTTTCATACCTTTAATTTTTGAGACAACGCCTCCGTTATGCAAGAGTGCTAGAGTTCAAGTTTTAGTATGTAATGGAGTGAGGTTTTGCTTCCTTCCTAGCAATAGAATGTTAATAAAAGGCCAAATTGTTTTTTCGAATTATTTTTTATGGACAACGGTTGGTCCTGCATATAAAGACTTGTTGACTATTGACTCTATTTTGACATTTTCTGACCTATAAATTCTGCATTGAGATCAAAGCAGATGTCCAGTGATTGGTTGGTTAGGTTTGTTGTATGGGCAAGTATTAAGTGCTTTAGCAGTAGGAGTCCCTTGAGCCAAAGCCCATTAGCTCTGTGCCGTGAAGAGAGCGTTGATATGGAGGTGCAGTTATGGAGTGGTCCTTGGAGGCCCGAGGACAAGCCATTAGTATGGAGAGTAAGCGTAAAGGTCACATACACGCCAATTCATGTCACCTATCACAATTCCTCTTCAGGGTACTACCAGTCAAGTCTACAAGAGGTCTATAAAAAAGCAGCGTGCGTGAGTGTGTGCGCACATGCGCATGTGTGTGTGTGTCTCTGTACACGTGTAAACACTTAAGCACACATGTGTGCCTGTGTGTGTGCTTGGAGTTCTTGCATGAGTAGGTTATTCTGTGTTAACTGTGCTCAATTTAATAAATTTGTGTGTGTGTGTATAAGGGAGGGGGGGCTGGCGTGGCGTTGCAGGGGTGGTGTTGCACACCACCCAGCATGAGCACCCGTGCCCAGCCCTCCCTTTGTGTGTGTGTGTGTGTGTTTGTATGTGTGAGCACCCCTGCCCAGCTCCTGCTGAAAGCGTAAATAACCTCCAGCAGCCTCTGGCACTTCCTGTGTGTGTGTGTGTGCGCCCGTGTGTGTATATTTGTGTGTGTGTGTGTCTGGGTTTGTGTGTTTGTGTGTGTGAGCACCCCTGCCCTGCCCTGTGCCTGTGTGTATGTGTGTGTGTGTGTAGGTGTGTGTAGGTGTGTGTGTGTGTGTGTGTGTGTGTGTGTGTGTGTGTGTGTGTGTGTGAGGTTGGAAGCATAAACAAGCTCTGGTAGCTGCAGGAACTTCCTGTTTGCCCAGCTCTCTGGTGGCCCCACCCACTGTCTCAACCCATCTGATGGCGGGTACCACCCCCTCAGACCCCTTTACTTTCTTTTTATCTAACTTCTAATCCCACCTCCAGACACACACACACAGATACATAATCACATATACACACACAAACATGTACACATAGACTCGTACCCACACACACTCACACAGAAAGTCCTCTTTTGTATTACACATAACCCAGTCAGTCTGGTTGTTGAATAATAGGGAGATATCTCTTTCATGCGTAAACACTCCATTTTCATGCGTGCACTGGGGTCTCGCTCAGAGGGGCCGCATGTCAAGCTGCAGCCGTGCTTTAGAAGGCTGTCAGTGCTGTCCAGTGCACACACATACACACACACACACACACACACACACACACACACACACACACCAGTGTGCTCCAACAGATTCAAGCGCTTATTTTTGTTGATGCCTATTCCCACAGGAACGCTTTGAGTGGCATGCAGAAGAGTTTTTTTTCTGTGCATGCGGACCAATGTCAGAGTTTTGGAATGGCATCTCTCCCCTGATCAAGGGAGGACATAGGGGTGTGTATGTGTGTGTGCGTACGTGTGTGCGTGCGTGCGCTTGTGCGTGTTTGTGTAGGAGTGTGTGTGTGTGCATGTGTGTTTGTGTGTGTCTATATGTTTGTGTGCGTGCTTGCGTGTTTGTGTGTGTGTGTGTACATGTATGCATGTGTACACTGGAGTGTGGTGGATGTGGAGGAGGAGAATGCAAGAAAGTGCCTTAAAGAGAGTGGCCTTAAAGGGGAGCTGCCAGACGTGGATGAAGGGTCAGTCATCTCCATCTCCAGCATGTAGCCTTAGCACTCACTGGGGAACAGATCCAGCCCTGACAGATCATAATTATAAACATAATCTTTACTTGTATATCCTTACTTGTACATTTTATACAAAGGATGAAGCTCAAAGTGCTTAAACAGACAAAGGAACACAGGAGCTTTGCTATAGTCCAGTAGTGCTAGAGAAATCTGCCAGGGCGTTGTGGAGAGCTCCACTAATGTCCCGTAGTTCCCAGGAGAGCTTAACTGCCGGGCTGGTAGAGGGGAAATCTGAGTGTTGGAGAAGGGGAGTCCCTTTGTTGGGGTTGGTAGGAGTGCCTGAAAGCAGGGCAGTTAACTGTAGGTGAGGTTGAACAGGTAAGTTTCCAGTTGCCTTCCATTTGAAAGCATCATTGGATTCTGCCTCTCTGATGTGTTGGGGTAGGGCATTCCATGTCTTTGGGGCGTAGTATGGGAAGGCTGCTTCTTCGATCCTCTTGGGTGGTGCCTCTGGAATCCTCAGGAGGCTGGCCTCAACAGATCTAAGGGTTGATACAGGAATGTAAAAGGACAGTGTGTCATTGATATAGCATGGGACTAGATCTTTAACAGCTTTGAATACTAGTAAGCATACTTTAAAGTCAATTCTGTAGGACACAGGCAGCCAGTGCAGTTCAGCTAGTGTTGGAGTAATGTGTCTTGTGTCTTGTCTTGTGGCTGAGTTGTGAATAACCTGTAGTTTTTTTAATTAACTTTTTTTTGGGAGGCCTGTAAATAGGGCATTACAGTAGTCTTACCTACTGGAGATAAATGCGTGGACAAGTTTTTTTTTAGCATCCTGCTGGGTCAAGAAAGGGGAACATTTTGTAGTGTTTCTTAGATGGAAATATGCTGTTTTAGTTACCTTATTGATGTGAAGTTTGAAGCGCAAGTCAGAGTCAAGAATCATACCTAGACTTGTTACCTTTTGTCTTCATTTTGTTTTAGGAAATTATTGCTCATCCATTGCATGATAGCTGACAAGCAAAGAGATTAATGAGTGTACGACAGTGACTTTGTTTGGCTTGACTGAAAGTTATATGTTGCCGGCGTAGCTATGGAAGTCTATGTTATGTTCTTTGGTGATGTTGTCCAGTGGTAGCATATATAATTTAAAAAGGAGTTGTAGGGTGAGTAGTAGATGTTAATTCAATTCAATTCAACTCATTTTTTAGGCTCACAAAATGGTCTATGGAATTAAGGAAATTCACACATAAATAAAATCATTATGGAGAAAATTTGTACATACAAGGATATGATAGCTGTAGAAAGTCAGTGAGCCAATCTATCAATCAGTGCATTGCTGCATCAATAAATCACATCAACCACCGGCATATGGGATGGGATTAGCATTGTTAGGAATGTATTTGCATTGTATATCTTAATTATGAACAAAGAGAGCAAATCAAAGAGGATTAGGTGTTGTAATTTTGAAAGGACCACTCAAGCTAATCAGCATGTTAATCTGATTACTGAACTCTTATGAGAGATAGCTAACCCGAGGTGAAGAGTGCACCACTGGTTCTCAGTTCAAGATGTGGCACAATATAAATGTTGTTGAAAAAACACATATTTGCACCAATATGTTCTGGAAAAATTATTACAGCACATTCATGTATGCAAGACTTGCTTTAAAACCTGGGGCCATAGGGGACAATTGAAATTGATTAGTCCCCAGCTGAAGTTCATTCATTAATTCTTTCATTCATTTATTCATTCAAGAATTTCTTCACCCATCCATCCATTCATTCATTCATTCATTCATTCATTGCTTTTCTTTCTGTCTGTGTGCTTAATGGCTTATATGTGTATGTGTGGAGTTATTCCCTAGTGTTTTTGTAGACATCTAAATGTTTACTGGGGTCTATGCATCTCCAAACGCAGTCAGCGCTGGGCAAGGGTCAAGCCCTCTTTTATTACAACCATTCAGGGGAGAGTAAACAAAGAACCCACTTTACAGACCATGAAAAAAATTCCATGCAAATATCCAAGCATTACTGTAGGCTGCAAACACACTGACTCTTTACTCAAACATGGTTCCCTGAACACCATTGCCACATTGTTGCATGTCTTGTTTGAGCCATCTCGACATGACTGAAGGCCAAGGCTTATAAAGGCATTACATTGGCAGTGCATTAAGGCAACATCACACACATTCACACACATCAAGGGAGGACTGTCTGTGTTATGGGTCTGCAAGTATACTCAATGTGTCTGTCATGTGCTTTTGAAAGACACTTTGAAGCCCTTGGAAAATGTGTCACTGTCTTTCATCTCCTCTTTTGTTGTAATTTTCATGTTCTTGTTGTTCTGGCTGTTGTACACTAGCTGTCTAAGTATAAATACCGCTTCAATACCCTCTTGAGGAAGGGATTAATATGCCAGCACAAGTGGCTGTTATTTTACAGTAGACAATACACAAAGGCTCGCTCTGCGTTCTCTGTCACTCTCACTGACCTGCTGTTATGTGGAACAGTAAACAGACATCCTGCTGTGGACTGCCATCAAAGAGGAGAGGCGAGCCTGTGTATTTGTATATCAACATAGGCAAGCATAGTAATGTGTAGATTTAGAAGTCTCCGGGCATCCTAAGCCAAGTGGGGGCACAGGAGCAACCCCATTAAAAGCCACTGTGCTTGTATTGATTTGCCCCATTCCCCAGCACCAGCTGTCTGCATGAATGAAGATGCACCAATAAGCCCATGCCAAAACAACTCCCCGAGACCTCTCGCACCCTCTGACATCAGGCTCTCCTTCTTTTCCTCCCTTTTTCCCTCTCTACATCTCTCTCTCTCTCTCTCTCTCCTCATAGCTCTCTCTTTGTGTCCCCCTCTTTCTTCCTCTTGCTCTGCCTTTCTTTTTTCTATATTAATGTGTCAATCTTTCTCTTTGCCACCTTGCCTTTTCCACTCTTTCCTTCTTTAACTTTTCCCTGTCTTTATCCATCCTTCCCTCTCTTTTTTCACATATTTCCCCATTTCTGTTTGTGTTGCCCTGGCTGCCTTCCATTCTTTTTTTTCTCCTCGCCATCTCTTTCTTGCCAGTTTTACTCATTCTTTCCCTCTAGCCTCCTCTTACCCTTTCTTCTTTTTTCCCCCACTTGTCACACTCTTTTACTCCCTCCAACCTTTCCCGCTCTCCATTACTTTACATATTTTTCTTTCTTTCTTCTACCCCTTTCTCCCACCCCACCTCTCTTTTCTTTAGCTATTCATGATAGGGCTTCTCTTTTCTCACTCTTCTTCCTCCTCAAGCTCTCTGTTCTGTTGTAGTTCCTTTGAGTTGTTGTGGCTACACCTCCCTATACTGCTTCTACCTTGATCGTTTAAATAATTTATCTCTCTCTGTCTCTGTCTCTCTCTCTCTCTCTCTCTCTCTCTGTCTGTGCCCTCCTCCCACTCCACCTCTTCATGTGATGGATGGACTATTCCTCTCACTCTCAAAAAAGTAGTTCCTTTTCTGATTTCTCTCCTTTTCTCTTCTTTTCTTTTTTCAGTCTTTTGTTTTATTTCTGTGCCAGTAGTTGTTTGATGTATGTTCTTCCTTTTCACCAACTTCTCCTCTCCTCCCTTCATGTATGTGAGGCATCTTGTGGATGCACCAATTTAAGCTACCATTTGCAAAGTCTCCTCTAAGGTATCTTTCTGATTGTTTCTGTCTCTTTCTCTCTCTGTCTCTTCTCTCCTCCTTTGTTTCCTCTCTGTTTGAAAAATAGCCCTTCTCTCCACCTCCGCCCTCTCTTATACATCCCATATCTATTCTTCACATCTGACACATTCTTTCCACCTGTCATTGTGCATGCTTCTTTTTTTCTTCATCCTAACCCGTCTCTGCTTAAGGATTTCTCTCTCTCCCTTTTCTTCTTGTTAATACCTTCCCTTTCACTCTCTATGACTGTGCATTTATCTCTTTACATATATTCTTTGTGATGCTATAACTCATCAGAATCAGAATAAAACTTTGCCTTTTAGCCTCACACTTTAACCTGATTGATTTGTGCTTATCACAGCCGGTAATAAGCTGTAAAGAAAGAACAACACATCAGTGAATATTAATATGTTAATCATATACTGTACTTTTGTGATTGTGTCTTCCTATGCTGGTCCAGTGTATCCAGTCTGTCTAACTTTATCTTGCTCTACGTCTCCCTCTTTTCTCCTCTCTCATCCTCTCATCGTCTTTCCCTCTTGTCCTAGTTTCTGTGAAAGATGAAGTGCTTTCCCCTGTCCATGTCTTCTTAGGCTGAATCTCTTAAATAGCATTCAACCTCTTATTTAATGTCTTCCCTCCCTTCAACCCATCTGCCTGTAGTCTGTCTCATCTTTTCTGAGTTTCTGTGATGGATGCAGGTGTTGCACCTCTCAATGCTGCTCCTGGCTACAGCTCTTTCATTTATCAGTCTCTGAGTTTGTTTTTTTATGTCTGGTTTTTCTTCTCCTTTTTTAGTTTTTCTGAGGCATGGAGTGGTTCTTCCACAACCCTTGCAGTTACTGATAGAAGTTATTAAAGAAGTTATTAAACTGTTTTCGATTTCTAAATGTTCTTCTTTTGTCTTCTTCTTCTTCTTTCATCTTTTTTCCCTCTTCTCTCCTCTCCCCTCCCCTGATCCTGTCTCCTCTCCTTTGCTTCTAGTTTCTGTGAGGGATGGAGTGGCTCCTGCTCTCCATGCTTCTCCTGGCTCCGTCGGCGTCGGCACAGCTGTGCCCCAAGCGCTGCATGTGCCAGAACCTGTCGCCGTCCCTGGCCATCCTGTGTGCCAAGACGGGCCTTCTGTTCGTGCCGTCAGTGATTGACCGCCGCACGGTGGAGCTGCGCTTGACCGAGAACTTCATCACGGTTGTACGTCGGCGTGACTTCGCCAACATGACCAGCCTGCTGCACCTGACACTGTCACGCAACACCATCAGCCAGATCATGCCTTACACCTTCGCTGACCTCAAGAGGCTGCGGGCGCTGCACCTGGACTCCAACCGCCTCAGCGTGGTGACGGAAGACCACTTCCGTGGCCTGACCAACCTGCGCCACCTCATCCTGGCCAACAACCAGCTGCACCACATCTCGCCAAATGCCTTCGATGACTTCCTGGGCACGCTGGAGGACCTGGACATCTCCTACAACAACCTGGTGGACGTGCCCTGGGAGACCATCAGCAAGCTGACCAATGTCAACACGCTGAACATGGACCACAACCTCATCGAGCATGTGCCACAGGGGGTGTTTACCAACATGCACAAGCTGGCGCGCCTGGACATGACATCCAACAAGCTTAAGAAGATCCCACCCGACCCACTGTTCCTGCGCATCCCTGTCTACGCCAAGTCCAAAGGGTCACCGCTGTCGTCACTGGTGATGGGCTTTGGCGGGAACCCGCTGCACTGCAACTGCGAGTTGCTGTGGCTGCGCCGGCTGACGCGGGAGGACGACCTGGAGACGTGCGCCTCGCCGCCGGACCTCACCGCCAAATATTTCTGGACCATCCCAGAGGAGGAGTTCATCTGCGACCCGCCAGTAATCACACGCAGGTCGGCCAAGACCTTCGCCATGGAGGGCCAGCCAACCAGCCTGAAGTGCAAGGCCAACGGCGACCCGGACCCAGAGGTGCACTGGATCTCGCCGGAGGGGCGTCTCATCTCGAACACATCGCGCACACTCACATTCAGCAACGGCAGCCTGGAGATCAACATTACCTCTCTCAAGGACACGGGCGTGTTCACCTGCATCGCCTCCAATGCCGCGGGTGAGTCCACGGGCACAGTGGAGCTGGTGGTCAACCCGTTGCCGCACATGGCCAACAGCACCAGTCGGGCACGTGAGCCCGATTCCATGCCCTCTGACATCCTCACCTCCGCCAAGTCCACATCGGCTGCAGGGGCGGGGGCCGGGGCCGGGGCCGGGGTGGGGGGTTCAGGGGCAGGATCAGGGGCTGGGGTTGCCAATGAGACGCGAGGGCAGGACAGGAAGGTGGTTCTGGTGGAGCTAACGGTGAACTCGGCCCTCATCAGGTGGCCTCCCCAGCACCACTTTCCCGGGATCAGGATGTACCAGGTGCAGTACAACAGCTCTGCTGATGACACGCTCGTCTACAGGTAAGCCTTGACCATTTAACTGTCTTGTACACTTATATGATTTTTAACTGTTTGACAAATTGCTACCAGTCATTACAGATTTATATCATGGATGTCTTGATTGCAGTTAAAAAAATTTTAACATTTTTTTATTGCATATTACTCCATGTTACTCCAAGGGTTTATTGCATGGTAAATTGTGATTAATGTAAAAACATTTATGACTGTGTGTGTGTGTGTGTGTGTGTGTGTGTGTGTGTGTGTGTGTGTGTGTGTGTGTGTTTTAATGTCTGTACTGTATGTTTGTGCGCTTTTTTTTTTTACTGTATTACTACATTTTTTGTTTAGATGTGTAATGGAAGTTGATTTCAGGTCTTGTTGTGCGATACAGATGTCATAATAATGCAACCTGGATTATGGTATTAACTTATCATACAATATCTGTAATGCAGTGCTATGACCTCAGATGAACAGATAAAACTCCGGGATAATATTAATACATGAATAGACATGTTTTTCATATGGATTTACCTTAATTTCCATCATTACAAACATATTGCTAAGCTATGAGAATAAAGGGACCAAATGGCACTGTTTTAAATTGTTGAAGAAGAGGTAGAATGAGGCCATCAGCAAAGCATTTAATGTATGAGTACACCAATGTGGCATATTGATTTGATGGGCGGACAGCTCAGATGACCGCCTGTAATGAGCTAAAGTAATCCAAGCTGGTGTGGCTTATAAAGAGTGCATAAAGTCCAAGAGATCCAGTTTTTGCTTTTGGGCCAGGTCTGGTCTTTTGTTTAAATCCAGCACAGGATGGAAGGAGGTTGGAACCGATCCAGAGCACATAGCTCTCTGAGCAGGTCTTCTCCAGGATTTACCTTTGATTATCTGGTCCATGTTGATCAGTGGTTCTGCACTGCTTGGAGACGGCTTGGCGTCTGCATCCTCCTCTTGATGGGGAAGTTAATGAGCCTGCCAGTCTGTAATTTATTCAGTTATGACAGAATTAGAACTGGAAAAAAAAACAACTACAACAAAAGTGTTGTCTCATCTGGTCTGGGTGTCAGATATTTGTGGGCCAAACTGTTCCCAGATGATTTGTCATCTCCATGGGGTGTCTCTGAGAAGTGCCAGCCAAACTCTTCTTTAAAACGGAGAAAAACGGAAAACCACTCAATCTTTTTATACATGTGACTATGAATGGGTAAACAGAGCAGGCAGTGAGTATGAGGTTTTAGAAACCATCCTTTTTTATCCTGCTTGGAAGAGTAGCATACCTGATTTTTTTAGGCTCCGTAGGTGCTGTAGAGAGAAACATGCACAACAGATCATTTTCTCCCTGCTAATGGCTGAAAGCTATGCCCACTGATATCAGCCAGACTCGCCATCATCCTTCCTACTCACTAATGTGTGATAGCTTTAATTGGGCTACGTTGTTCAGGCACTACCCACGCTTACACACACACAGGCACACACACACACACACACACATACCCACACACGCAAACACATATGCGCGCGCACACACACACACACAAACACACACACACACACACACACACACACTCACATACATGTTTGCTTGGGTGATGGCTCACCTCTGGGTGAAGTCAGACCCTTCAGCCCCATGCTCCCCACTCCCCCTCACCACCCAAAATAGGCAGGCTGTGGCACCAACAGGTAATTAAAACCTGAATCAGAACCTGAAATGCAAAAGTGAGTTTTTTTTTTGAAGATGAGAAGTCTTCTTCATAGTGAAGTTAATGAACATGCAAGTCTTTAATTTATACCACAGTTGGAAATCCTCAGTCATGATGACAGAATTAGAACTAGAAAACAACAATAACAACGAAAGTGTTGTTCCATCCAAAAAAATGGCACAAATAGCAACAAAAACAGAAATGGGAGATTTTTATGTATTTATTTCTATATGTTATGTGTCCTTGGGGGTGGGTTGGCTGGTAACGATGGCCGGTCCATTTATAAATCTGAGTGACGGTGGCTCTCAAAACACTGCATGGTGTCATATCGGATTGCGCATCCTCTTCCAGCTCCGTCATCAACCGCCTTATCGACGCTGTGGCCGACGCGGACTCGACTCGGGTGTTACCGGAAATCAATTTGACCCCGACAGCTTTCACAAATACCATGGCTAACACTGTATGAGGTAGACATCTGTGAATCAGTAGTGTGTGTGCATGTGCTTGTGTTTGTGTGAGTGTGTGTGTGTGTGTGTGTGTTAGTTAAGAATAGGATTCTGCCATGTGAATCATTGTGTGCTGTATAAAGCGTAGGCACCAATGGCTTTTGGCCAATAGGCACGCTGTTCAGAATGCCTGTCAGACTAATTGATGGGAGCGTGATTTTATGTAGAGGAGGTTTCTGTGCACAGTTACATTTGTATTATCTTATCTGTTTCTAGTGTGTGTATGTAGATGTGTGTGTGTGTGTGTGTGTGTGTGTGTGTGTTTGGTGTGTGTGTGTCTGTGTGTGTGTCTGTGTGTTTGTCTGTGTGTGTGTGTGTGTGTGTGTGTGTGTGTGTATATAGGTTTGTGTGTGTGTGAATGTGTGAATGCATGTATGTGTGTTTGTTTGTGTTCATTGTTATGATCTTGATCTTATATGTGTCTTGATGGCAGTAATGTTCTTGATGGCAGAAAGCTCCATATCTGATGTGACTCAGGTCCACAGTCTACTGCTGTCTGGGATATGATTGCATGCACCAGACAAAGAGGGTAGACCCAGAGGGTAGGGGCTGAAGAGAGAGCAAGATAATGAGAGAAAGAGAGAGATGAATAAAAAGAGAGGAAAGGAGAGAAAGCAGAGAGATGGCAGATGAAAAATGGAGAGATAGAGTATATGGAGAGCGAGAGAGAGAGACAGAGCAAAGACAGTAACAGATGCAACGAAGGTGAGATAGAAAGATGAAAAGACAGAGCAGCAAAGAGAGATATAGTGTAGATAGATGGGAAGAGAGTGATGAAGAGAGAACCAGGAGAGATAAATAGAGGGAAGGTGATGGAGAGAGGGGGAGAAAGATATACAGGGACAGAAAGAGAGAGAGACAGAGAGAGAGAGAGGTTTGCATGTAAAACAGATGTTTAAACTGACAGCCAGCAGATCCTGCAGGCACTGAGGCCCATCCAATCAAGGTAGAGCTCACATGTGGACATGGGTGGGTTGTTGGGGTGGCGTGATGTTGCTTTAAGAAGACAAACACTCTTACACAAACTTACACACTGACACACACACACACGCTTAGTGGGGAAATTTGTGCGCCACATGTGTAGCTTTACCACGGGCACACACACACACACACACACACACACACACACACATACACACGCACTCTTACACAAACTCACACACACAGACTAACACATTCATTTACAAAGTTACTTAAACATGAACACACATTGCAGACTCCTTTTCAGCATGGCACGCAAACACAGTAACAAGCAGAAGAGCTAGTCTGCTTCTTTATGCTTAAAGCCAGGGGGCTTACTAGCACAGGTTCTCATCAATCCATATTTACTGTAGTTCAGGGAGGCAGGCTAGCGCTGTGCCCTAAATAACGGCAGCGCTGCCAGGTCAGATAAGGAATGTGCTGTAATTAACGCAGCATTAGGCTACACTCACGCTCAGTATGGTGCCCCTCTCACACTGGAGCTTCAACACATAGAGAAGATTAGCCTGGGTGTGCCCATACTGCCTATGACGCTGCATTTTCATTTCGCGAGAAAGTCAGTCTGGCCAAGCTGCCTATCTACACCGTTTCT